>CM046432.1:58211198-58526198 GCA_025506505.1 Flaveria sonorensis
ACTCCGCACTGTTTGAGTGCGTATAGATCTCAGCTGCATTCATTAAGCGAGGCCATGGTATTAATATTATCTAATATTATTTTGTATAAATTAACATTGTGAAAACATATTAATTTATATTTTTTATATCAGTTTAATTGGAGGCCTTATGATAATATCATTCACCGTCTACTTGATATCTGTACAAGTGGATATCAAAGCTAGAGAAGTGACACATACCTTATATGTTAGAAATTGTTGAGCCTCACATATCAAGTAGGTTTTAAGACAGTTTGGAATGTTTCAACCAATCCCTACACTCGTGTTACTAACCCGGAGCAACACACAAATCTATATCGATTGCTCGTAGAGGTGGTAAAAATAAAACTGGATACAACATCATAATATCTTTGTTCAAGCATGGACGTCTCGACATAATTCATTGTGAAGAGGAATACACTGATTCGCCAATTGCTTCTAAGCATACATGAGGTGGTATTTAGAGCGTACTGTTGTGTATACAACAAACCCGGCTCATCAAGACACTAACCCTCATGGCTTCCAAAATGATGGACAAAGATTGAGAATGATGGTATTATTATTATTATTGATTTATTTGTTATATGATTATTTAATTATTATTATCATTATTATATTATTATAATATTAAAATTAAACTTTCATAGATGTTATTTATAGATGGATAGGATGAGTCAGTTTTTATCAAAGACCAGGGGATGAATCGGAAGGAATATGGCTAGCCGTTATATGGAATTTGCACTGCCAACCATATAATTACTACCAACTATGTGACCCAGAATTTTGATGATACTCAACTTCCTCCTGTCACACAACGTTTACGTCGAGGGTGAGGACGGGGCGGGTTGGTCGACAAGTTGTTGATGATATGTGAGCAACAGAATCTGACTGACACAAAGGGTTTCCATGAACAACAGTTCCAACTCCCCCTTTTAACCAAATGGGTAACCAAAATTTGTTTTTACTGTGATACTCAACTACTCATTTCCACAATTTAGTCAAATGGTTCACACCCCGACCGACGGCGGAATCATCAGGGCGGACGAATGTGAAACGATTGTTCATAGCTCATGAAATTTAATACGTTGAAATAATATTAATGCCATTTTTCGTTGAATAATACTAAACAAATAAATCATTACAATACACTAAAGATTCAAACAACAACATAAAATCTTTAATTAAACTAAGTCCAAGTCCTATATGAGCATGAAGAAATCCTCAAAGTAACAATCCTGAAACATGTTAAAAATAAGGTCAACATATAATGTTGGTGAGTTTCCATGAATTTGTACATACGTATGAAAACAACGTTTAAGAGGCAATTCATGTTATAGGTTAAGAAATATTGCAAGAATATAGATAGCATAATGTTACAATCAAACCTTGACAAAGATATCCATTACAAGTTATAACGATTAGCTAAGTGTACTTGGTTCCCATAGTGCTCAAGAATACGACACTAGGAGCCGGCAATAACCTCGGCTTTAGCACCAAATAGGCTTGTCAGGCCCATAGATCTATGACGTCGCTAGGCTAGCAATAGTTAATGATTGTTTTTACAAGATGACTATCATATAAGACTCACAAGCATCTCAAATAACCATGACAAAGTTTATAAATTTGCTCATGCATTTACAAGTATCAAGATGTTTACAAGTGCAAGTTCATAAAGTTAACATGTTTCACCCCAAAAGGTGTGAAATAAAGTAAAAAGGGCATGAAAAAACTCACATTGTATAATGATGGATGTAGAGTACATAAGGAAGCTTGGATGTTCAAGAGTCAAAGGTGATGTCCTAAAGGGTAAAAAGAAACAATAACTTGAGGTCGGAATTCATTACAAGAAGTTAGGATATTTAGAGAATGCCAAAAAGCGAAGGTAGATTGAAAAAGGATTATTGTACCAATTTTAGATTCTGGATAGAATGTTTGGTACGTGTTTGGACAGGTTTTAAAAATAGTAACGGTTTCATAAAATTATAAAATTTACAGTTAACTAGTTCAGAGTCTTCCGGACAACTTTCGTTCAAAAACATTTTTATGAAAATATCCGTAAATAGGTCAAAACAGCAGCACAGACAAAAGGTGCTGAAATGCGCACTTATCTTGTGAAGGCTATTGTTGAGTCGTCCGATTGAGTTTGAAGACGTATAAACTATCGTTAAAAGGTAATTCAATGAACTTAATGTTGGAGTTGGAGTTTACTCAAATTTAGTTTTGTTATGACCAGTTATTGTTAGTTGGAGTCAGACTATATTCTGCCAAATATGTAATAAGGCACTTTGTGCACTTTTAAAATTGCTAAAGCATAAAACGGGTTAGAACAAATTTATTATGTCGATATATGGTATATTAGACTTCGTTTGAGTTATAAAAAAATATTTCAAGACTTTTGCATAGCCATCATTTAGAGAAATAATCTTGTGGAATAACCGAATGCGGCGGCATAGCCGTCCATATGCAAACGGGATTCTTTGTTTACGTTAGTGTGTTGTTAGCTTGATTTAGAAATGTTAGTGATTGTTATAAGGTTAGTGAATATTAGAAGTTAATGATCAAATGGTAATGATTAAAATTAAAATAGATTTAGTAGAAAAAATAATAAAAGTAAGAACATGAAAACAATTTGATGTTAGGATGATTGAAAGAATATAGAAATGCATAATATATAAGCAATATAAATTACCTTAGTATTAGAAAATTCTTGAAACTACTTGTAAAAGAAAATTCTTGAAATTGATCATAAACAAGAATGATGAAAGGTTTTGTGTGAGAATTTTAGAGAATGAGCAAATAAAAAGTGAGGCCTAAACCTTGCTTTTATAGTTGAGGTTAGGAGGAGGTTATGAATGATGTTAATGATGAGTTACAAGTCTTTTAAAATAGAGTTATGATTAGAATTTGAAATAATATAAAATTAAATAAATAAAGAATTTACAATTTAAACTCTAAATTTATGAAGACTCTAATTACAACTTTTTTTATTAATCTTTATAAACTTTATAAATCTCACAAGAACTTGTAATTTGATTATTTATTTTAGTTGAATATTTTAAATATTATAGATATTATAACTTTTAACATTTATAAAATTTTTTATAATTATAGAATTTAGTTAATTAATTAAGTGACACATTTATTGTTTTTGGAACACAAAAATAAATAAAATGACTAAATAATGAATTTGATTTACAAGATTGACTCAACGGTTCGGGTTTGGGTTTCTACTTTGAAAAAGGCCGGATGTTACAGTCTCCCCACTTTAGGAAATTTCGTCCCGAAATTTAATCACGAACCGGTTGATTTAAAGAAATACTTGGATTTTGTTTCATGTTCGAAAGTGATCTATGGGGAACGTTTAAACTTAATGAGTTTTGGGTACGTTTAATTTCCATAATTTATGATCTCATGGGTTTCTTTACAATGTGGATAGAATCATCCATTTAATTGGAATTTTGGCTTTCAAGCTTTTGCATTTCAGATGGTGCAAGACGATTAGAAAGGTTTTGTCACGAGTGAAGCACCAAGCATTTGATCAATACGAGGCTCGGCTTGAAGAACATGATAAATATGTTTAAGACACTTTTGGATGAAATACAAATCCAGAGGAGGTTCTCAAAGCAGACAACTTCGGCATGGTTCTTAGATGACATTGATATTTCAAAGTTGCATTAGCGTAGGGTTGATACGAGAATCGTGTTTGTTAAGATTAAGGATACGGTTCAAAATAAGAGGACCATTGTAATGGGTTACAAAACAAGAGTGGTTTTGAGGGGAAAGCATTCGAAAAGATTATTAAGAAACCTTATTAGAATTTGAAGAATGAGTTTTAAAACTTCAGAAACAAATCAAGATAAGATGAATCAAAATGACAACAAGATGTTTCAAGTGTAACGTTCGGTTTACAAACCAAAGCAAATACGTTGACTTATCAAAGTATTAGGTCAACCACAACTTAATGATGACATGCGTACCTATAAGCGGACACTCACCTCAAGGGTTCCCAGGTAAGGTAAACGGATCCATCGGTTGATTTGGATTTATATGAATACCTTGCCTAGACAGAACACTCGAGATACAGGCATCCCACTCTTCCAGCATTACATGTTTTCAATGGGACACAAACTTTGACAAGATTTGAAAACCATGAATAACGATTCAAAATTCAATGTGAACCATTTGATTTAGGCACAATGCCTTAACATATGATTTGAAAATCTGTGTGCATTGATAATAATCAAAGTGTAAGAATAAGCACATAAGGCATATAATCACATAATCACATAATCATGGATAAGCATATAAGACATATAAATCCTATCTAAGCATGTAAAATACATGAGAGGACTCATGTGCAAGGGTACTTAGTTATAGTCTAGGTCATTTCATTTCTAATAACCTAATTCCCTATAACCATGGCTCTGATACCAATCTGTCACACCCCGACCGACGGCGGAATCATCGGGGCGGACGAATGTGAAACGATTGTTCATAGCTCATGAAATTTAATAAGTTGAAATAATATTAAATGCCATTTTTCGTTGAATAATACTAACCAAATAAATCATTACAATACACTAAAGATTCAAACAACAACATAAAATCTTTAATTAAACTAAGTCCAAGTCCTATATGAGCATGAAGAAATCCTCAAAGTAGCAATCCTGAAACATGTTAAAAATAAGGTCAACATATAATGTTGGTGAGTTTCCCATGAATTTGTACATACGTATGAAAACAACGTTTAAGAGGCAATTCATGTCATAGGTTAAGAAATATTGCAAGAATATAGATAGCATAATGTTACAATCAAACCTTGACAAAGATATCCATTACAAGTTATAACGATTAGCTAAGTGTACTTGGTTCCCATAGTGCTCAAGAATACGACACTAGGAGCCGGCAATAACCTCGGCTTTAGCACCAAATAGGCTTGTCAGGCCCATAGATCTATGACGTCGCTAGGCTAGCAATAGTTAATGATTGTTTTTACAAGATGACTATCATATAAGACTCACAAGCATCTCAGATAACCATGACAAAGTTTATAAATGAATTGCTCATGCATTTACAAGTATCAAGATGTTTACAAGTGTAAGTTCATAAAGTTAACATGTTTCACCCCAAAAGGTGTGAAATAAAGTAAAAAGGGCATGGAAAAACTCACATTGTATAATGATGGATGTAGAGTACATAAGGAAGCTTGGATGTTCAAGAGTCAAAGGTGATGTCCTAAAGGGTAAAAGAAACAATAACTTGAGGTCGGAATTCATTACAAGAAGTTAGGATATTTAGAGAATGCCAAAAAGCGAAAGGTAGATTGAAAAAGGATTATTGTACCAATTTTAGATTCTGGATAGAATGTTTGGTACGTGTTTGAACAGGTTTTAAAAATAGCAAACGGTTTCATAAAATTATAAAAATTTACAGTTAACTAGTTCAGAGTCTTCCGGACAACTTTCGTTCAAAAACATTTTTATGAAAATATCCGTAAATAGGTCAAAACAGCAGCACAAGACAAAAGGTGCTGAAATGCGCACTTATCTTGTGAAGGCTATTGTTGAGTCGTCCGATTGAGTTTGAAGACGTATAAACTATCGTTAAAAAGGTAATTCAATGACTTAATGTTGGAGTTGGAGTTTACTCAAATTTAGTTTGTTATGACCAAGTTATTATTAGTTGAAGTCAGACTATATTCTGCCAAATATGTAATAAGGCACTTATGTGCACTTTTAAAATTGCTAAAGCATAAAACGGGTTAGAACAAATTTATTATGTCGATATATGGTATATTAGACTTCGTTTGAGTTATTAAAAAAAATATTTCAAGACTTTTGCATAGCCATCATTTAGAGAAATAATCTTGTGGAATAACCGAATGCGGCGGCATAGCCGTCCATATGCAAACGGGATTCTTTGTTTACGTTAGTGTGTTGTTAGCTTGATTTAGAAATGTTAGTGATTGTTATAAGGTTAGTGAATATTAGAAGGTTAATGATCAAATGGTAATGATTAAAATTAAAATAAATTTAGTAGAAAAAATAATAAAAGTAAGAACATGAAAACAATTTGATGTTAGGATGATTGAAAGAATATAGAAATGCATAATATATAAGCAATATAAAATTACCTTAGTATTAGAAAATTCTTGAAACTACTTGTAAAAGAAAATTCTTGAAATTGATCATAAACAAAGAATGATGAAAGGTTTGTGTGTGAGAATTTTAGAGAATGAGCAAATAAAAAGTGAGGCCTAAACTTGCTTTTATAGTTGAGGTTAGGAGGAGGTTATGAATGATGTTAATGATGAGTTACAAGTCTTTTAAAATAGAGTTATGATTAGAATTTGAAATAAATATAAAATTAAATAAATAAAAGAATAATTACAATTTAAACTCTAAATTTATGAAGACTCTAATTACAACTTTTTTTTATTAAATCTTTATAAACTTTATAAATCTCACAAGAACTTGTAATTTGATTATTTATTTTAGTTGAATATTTAAAATATTATAGATATTAATAACTTTTTAACATTTATAAAATTTATTTTATAAATTATAGAATTTAAGTTAAATTAATTAAGTGACACATTTATTGTTTTTGGAACACAAAAATAAATAAAATGACTAAATAATGAATTTGATTTACAAGATTGACTCAAACGGGTTCGGGTTTGGGTTTCTACTTTGAAAAGGGCCGGATGTTACAAATGGGTACCCAGAATTTTGAAGAAGGGGGCCCGTCAATCCTTATCAAAACCTAAATTCTACTTATAAACAATCGTTTCATCATTCTTCCCTGCTACCTTATTACCCTCAATTTCAATAGATAGCTCAATCAGTTGACCGGTTTTTTAATGCATCTCCTCCTTGCTCATTCGACTTAAATGATGAAGCAACAAATGATAATGATGACACTCGTTAGATGTTATTTCATTTATATTTTTAGTGATGTATTTTTACCTTTTTAATTATGTAATTTTTTATACTTTCATTTATAGAATGCAAATTTATCATAAAATACAAACATAAAATACAATATTATTAGAATAAGCATCCAAAAACTAACAAGTAGTATAATAAAACTAACAAGTAAATCAGTAATACAACAAAGAAGGTCACTTGTGGGTCTTGCGTTTGACTATCTTTTCTGTGAACCATTCAGGGTGACTATATGTATAACGATACTGATAAAACTCTTTTGCCATATAGCGTCGATATTTTGCACACGTGTCTTTAAAATTTCCCTCCATACTTAAGGTTTTTCCTTGAACTAGCTTTTGCATTAACATACAAACAAAAACCCCTAAATTACCACCAAGGTCCCCCCGTCTTTGGGCAAATACTCCTCAGTAGTTGTGAAAGGCATGTCATCCCTTTTATCAGGATGAATAAACGGTCCAGTATAACTTTTTTTCCAGTAACCAATCTGTTCCATTAGACAGTAAAAATTACATGGAATAAAATCTAAAATAAGGAGAACTAACTCATGATATAGTTCACGATATAAGTTATTTGACCAATACTGAAGGATCTCCATTGCATGCAACTTGATTCGGATCAGTAACCAATCTTCTACTGCTTTTATAAGTATTGGAATATAAACATATTGCACTTCCCAAAATGGAGGGTACAACTCATCAGTTCCGTTGGCATATTTGATAGGCTTGACATCTTTCCACACACATAATTCATCCCGAAACTGAGGTGGTAAAATTGTCCAATTCAATCCCGATGGTCCAAATTTCGCAAGCTTTTCACGTCTCATCCGCATCATCCGTTTTACCCAACCTTCTATATGCTGTGATATAAAGTATTAACATCTAATAAATATTATATAAAACTAATAAGATTTTTAACTGAAAAATATATAAGATTTTTACCAATGGAGAAAGACGACCATCGCGTTCATAGCCTAATAAAGCACCCCAAAAATCCTTCCCAAGCAGGTTACCACCAAATAGAACTGAAACACAATACGGCGCATCACCGTTGTTGTAGAAGTCAATGGCATCTTTTGACCAGTTCTTAGATTCTTCTTCATGCTTAACTAAAAATGGTGTATGCACCGGGTTGTTTTCGGATGAAGATGATTCATGTTGCTTCTTAGGCCGCCTCAACCTTTGTAGAATTGAACTCGTCGATCGGAGTTCATGAACTGGTTCTTTACCGCGTCGGTGTGCCATTTTTATGGGTTATTGGTGTTTTTTGGAAGGGAAATTGTGAAATGTGATGTGCTATTATGAGAAGGGTGGTGCTATTTTAGGAGTTTTTTGGAAAAAAATAATTATTTTTTATTAAACAACATAATAAAATTAAAACAATAATAACCAGTAAACATCAAATAAAATTAATATACAACAATCTCTTCATGAATATGAGTTTGGACAAGTGTTCATGTTATGACCTGTTTGTCTACATATTGAGCATCTACGTATAAGTGGTGCATCTGGATGATGAGCATCCATCTCGTTGTGTATCCTTCTCGTGCGTCTCCTACCTCGTGACGTAGTGATTTTGATGGACCGCCTCTTATCCTCCAACCCGGGTTCGTCCAATAATCAGGGTGATGAAGCGGGTAAAAATGACCGTTATACTGTTCTTGATAAACAATAGTACTATAGACCTTATGAACAATGTTATGAGGTGATTCACCTCTATGGCGGCAAACTGCAATTGCATGTGAGCACGGGAATCTTTGCATCTGCCATTTACCACACGTGCAAGTTCTGTTTTTGTATTCCACGGTATAATCATTTCCACCAGCTTCATTTGTTTGGATCTTTGACAAAACTCTATACCTCGCCTCTCTGTAATCAAACTCTGTTATGATATGTTCTTGCGAGTTAATATCACGTGCATTGAACAAACGCCATATGCGAGGGGGTAACGCTGTGTTACAGTTGGCTGCGATGTCAGTATGCTTTCTGAACTGTTCGACTGTTTTCTTGAACGTACAATTAATAATAGCTTTTATTGGCATAAGCCTGACACCAGTATTGTTGAAGCTTTCTGAAATGTTCGTCGTCAGGTTACCCCACCGACGATGATTTTATCGTGTAGAAGCGTCCATTTACTCTCTTTAATAGTTTTTAAATATTCCCACTCTTCTGGATTGGCGTTTGTCATTTGACTTACACAATAGTTATACTTCCTTTGTTGGGTGGTGCTTCTGATAGACCAACATAACCTTTTTAAACTAGAAACCTTGAACTTTTGCATGAGGTTACTTCAAACATGTCGGAGACAAAATTGATGCACAACATTATTTTTCCACTCTTCAAGAGTATTCATTGCACGAATAATTCCTTTGTGCCTATCGGAAATAACACACAACTTTTTTCCTGAACCAATAGAATTATGGTGAACTGCAATGTGTGACCAAAATTGCTCGAAAAACCAACTCCAACTTTCCACCGTCTCTTCATCTACAATTGCATAAGCTACCAGCATTACGTAGTTGTTTGCATTTTTTGCCACTGCAATTAACATTTTACCATGGTAGGAACCTTTCAAAAAAGTGACGTCAACAGATATCACCGGCTGACAATAACTGAATACTTTAATTATTGGACCGAATGCCCAAAACACATATTTGAATGTATAATAAGCAGATGTACCGGTCGGATGATGTAACCATTCCACGATAACATGGTTTTTCTCTTGTAATGCGTTGATGCATGTAGGTAACTGCTCAAAGTTACTCTCCCAGCTACCGTAAATACTCTCAATAGTTGCTTTTCTAGCTCGCCAGGCTTTATTATATGAAACATCAACATTCAACGTGTCTTTTAAATGTGCTTGAATTTACTTGATAGGAAAAGCAATATCCTGACGAATAAAATGGATGATGCGGGTAACAATATCTCTGCATTTGAAACTTCTATTGTTGTTACCAACAACAGTACCAAAGCAGTTATGTGCATTCACCCATCTTGAAATTCTCCACATGTGATGATCGTGTTCTTGGATGCATACACATACCAGGTACATGAAGGACCATTACAAAGATTATTATTGTGATTAGGGCTAGTACTGTAGCATTTTGCTCTCCATCTTGTACGTTTACTTTCAACTACTACAGCCTCTCTGTTACGTGCAAGATTCCATAACCGCACTGCATGCATTACTTCATCTTTTGATTTAAAGTACGTCCCAACACGGATTTCTTTTGACTCTTCATTCCATATATCCATATGGTCTTCATCATCAAAATCAGCAGCTTCATAATCTCTTAACTCTTGAGGATCTTCAGAATAGTTTGTCTCCCCGTAAGATCCTGGATTAACATTAGAATTATAATAGTCTGAAACTCCATAGCTGTTGTTGTCATCATTACTAGATTCTTCTTGTGACGGGATGAGTTCAGTATCTTCACTACTGTCTGAAATACCATCATCTGACTTATCAAAACCTCCGTTATCATCGTCAACTTGATGATGAGAAATGGTTGACGGACCGGCTTGATAATCATGTGATCTTATATTGCCTTGATGATGAGAATTGCTTGACAGAACGGGTGCTTCTGATACAGAGAAACCGCCTAGATGATCCAAATAATTGGATTGTTGTATAGACATCTTCGGCTCAACGATAACGTAAACATTTCCTTGGAAATTTTCAACATTTTCTCCCAAATAATACAAGACTTCTAGACTTGAGTCATTAAAAATTTCAGAGCTTTGAGAGAAACCACCATATGAGTAATATAATTTTATTTTCAAATTATAATACTCTTTTTGAACTTGAAGATGAATATAAATTAAATCAACAAGTTCTTCATATAACACTCTATTACGAAGAATAATTGTTGAACTTCTAGTAAAACCATCACATATGATATTTCCATTTTCGAATGAAATATCACCACCCCAAAATAATTGTAAAAAATAAGGTCGAGCCATGTTGGGTTTGAATACAGAAATGCTATGTGTTGAATGTATCAAAAATAAAATTCGATGCTTTTTGTATTGTGTTGAATGTATCAAAAATAAAATTCGATACTTTATATACTAAATTTTGGATGGAACGGTGATCGGTTAGGTTAAACTGTGGTGGAAATTTAGGTTGAGGAGAACCCGCCCTTGGCAAGGGCGTGTTCTGTCCCCGATGTGAAAGGTAGGTTAAATATGTGGCTGAGAATTTAGGTGAGGAGAACCCGCCCCTGCCATGGGCGGGTTCTGTCCTCGATTTGACTAGTTCGACTAGGTGCAAAGAATCCGCCCCTGCCATGGGCGGGTTCTGTAAAGATGTGACACCCAGAACCCGCCCCTGCCATGGGCGGGTTCCCCTAAAGTGTAAACCAACGTCAATAATCACCCACTAAAATACCCAATTTTAAAAAAAATTCGCTTGGTAGGTGAAGTTTGCGGTGGAAAAAAAGGGGAAAAGAACCCGCCCTTGGCAAGGGCGAGTTCTTCTCGGATGTGACTTGTCGGTCTCTCAGTCTCCTCACACAACACTCACATGCACACAGCACACACACTCACATGCACACTGCGCACACACACAAAGAACCCGCCCCTGCCATGGGCGGGTTCCCCTAAAGTCTAAACCAACCGAGATTAACCCCTCTTGTTAATAATCACCCACTAAAATACCCAATTTTAAAAAAAATTCATGAATGAAGAAGGGTACAGTTATTGAAGGAGGCAGATGAATGTGGCAATGGAACGAGGGAACGAGGGGTAAAGTTGGAATAAAATGGAGATGACTAGGAGTTTAGACCAGAGACTTTTCAGCTGGCGTCTTAAACCATTAGAAAATTACTATCTATCCTTTCTTTTTTCTTATTATAATAGTATAAATATAGATATTTTTATTTTTATTTTTATCTTTATACTTTAATATAAGAGTAATTTGAGATGACACGTGGCAGCACCACAAACATCCTCATCAAAATTTTTCATCTCTCTCTCATATTAAATAATACCATAATTATTAATAACATTATTTAATAAAGATTTAATAAATTAAGAAAGAAATCTATTCATTAATGTTATATCTAAATAAATAATTTTTTTATAAAATAATAATTTTTTCTAAAGCATAAAACTTTTCTAAAAATACGAAATATTTTAAAATTAGTATTGTTAAAAAGTCAATTTTTAAAAAACTAAAAATAATCAAATTTGGGAGTTATAATAAGAAAATTTTTAAAAATGACATTTTTATACGATTCGTTTTAGAAAAAAATGTTTATTTTTTGGAAAAAAAAAATTTTAAATAAAATTTTAAAAAGTTGATATCACTGTTTTATTATTTATATTCATTTCTCAGTAATTTTAGTCATATCATATCTTTGAATATCATTTTATAATTATTAATTTTTATTATATTAATATTTTATTTATTCAACCCGTGTAATACACGGGTTTACTAAATCTAATAGATTATTATAGTAGTATAAATATAAATATAGATTTGAGAAAATTAGAGACCACCGATCCGTGAGTCCTTCTCTTCCCTTTTTGTGGTCAAAATTAACCAACTCCAACATGGCCTGTTGTAGACAAATAAGTAAAATACCCAATATTAATTATCTAAGCCCATATAATTCTTTATTTAAGCCGAATGTTAAATAATTAAAATAATGATTAAAATTAAATCGAGTTCGCACTCCAGCGACACCTAACTCGTTTAATGTCTAATATTATTTTCTCGATTAACAAGTTAATCCAATACACTAAAATATACATTGATAATACTAAAATTACCAACAAGTTAGTTTCTCATTACCATAAAATAGTTAAAAATATCACTGAACACACTGTTAGTATAAATTATTATCAATCAAGAAGTTACATTTGAAATATTAGAATCTAACTTTTCTTTAAAAAAACAAAACACGATCTTTGATAAAATAACACATGACGTCTACGCTGATCATAAAATGCGAAAAGTGAATTTTAGTTTAAGAAAACTCAATGTTAACACTCCATTTTTAGAATCTCGAGGTTAACAAAGGATTTTAACTCATTATGCAAGAATAAAAAAAGGTTGTGATGCTTAATTTATAATTTCAACATAAATGATATGTAAATAGAATGTCATCAACGGATGAAGTGCTACAAGTGTTTAGTGGTTTAACATTGAATAAATGTTTGGTCTCAAATGATGGGTTTCTTTTTCTTTGGGTGTGATGGGTCTCTTAAACAACTTTATATAAAACTAGAGTTGGCAAAACAAGCCGGTCTCGACTGGTCATGTAACATATCTCAACTTGTAGATTTTAAGTGTAGGTAAAACATGTATCATCGGGTTGGAATGCAGTTCTAATCTAGCTTTTTTGAATATTATCAAAGAAAATAATGTGCCAAATATGATTAACAAAATGGAACATTCTTAATAAAGTGATTAATAGATTTCTATGCACTTTTCAACCCATCCTATCATGATACTCGTAACCATCTCAAGATGGTCTAGTGGTAGGTGGATTGAGTTCTTTAGTGGAGACCTGGGTTCGATCCTTCATAGGTAAACACCTTGGGATGACCAGCCCACAGGAAAGATCGGGATCCTAGACCAGGATACAAGCACAATGTTGGGACAGAGATTCTCACTTCTTGTTTCTAGTTAACCTTGTGAGCCACATTCACTCTTGTGAATTTTTAAAGCACATGTGCCACAAGCCGGTTATTGAGTCTCGTTACACTCATTTTCTTTTATCCAAATGATTTGTTTCCTAGATAATTATACAACTATTCTAACTTAAAACACAACCCAAATTAACCGGTTTATAAGACTACTTCCATCGGGAGTATTTTGATCGTTCCGTCGGCATCAAAAGAATTCAAAGAAAAATAAAAAACCATATATGGGCTGCAACTAGGTTGGAAGACCGACCAATGTTCGATCGCTGCTTTGGGTTATCACCACACTCTCATTTTAATTTTAATTTATTGTGCCACATGTTTAATTCTAATTGGTTCATAATATTTCTATAATAAAAAATTAGTTGGTTCGATTGGGTTGAAAATGAGTAAAGAAAAATAAGTTTAGTTGGGTTGAATAGGTGAAAGAGAGAAATTGATTTTTTAATGAATAATTATTTTGAGTTGGGTTATAAGTGGGAGTATTCTAAGAAGATGAATAAAAAAACCATCTCAAAAATCAACCATTTAAAATATGTCAAATTCAGACTCGATCACAACCCACATAGCTAACATTCTACTCTATTAATTTGTCACAAAAGATTCATTACCTCTTACAATTCATTTTTGAAAACCTCATAACATTACCAATATAAAGAACAATGGCATTAGTGACAAAACAAATGGCCAGAAGAGTCTAACAAAGTGTCACTAAAAGCCACGATGTTTAGTGACAAACCAAACGGCCAGAATAGTCTAACAAAGGCCATCTTTTTTTCATCTTCATTTTTTTCTTTTATATCTGTTAGATTTGTTCAAGTTTGCGGTTTCATCTGTTTGACTTTTCAATTATATCTGTTCCAGTAATAAACTCAAGCTAAATTTGTTCATCTGGCTTTAAGAAAGTTTCAAAAACAACAGAAATATGTATAATACATAATCAAACGACTCAAAAGACTACTAGAAGAATGAAAACGTATAATTAATAGCTTGAAAACTAGTGTTTTCTGTAGCTGCATGATCAAAGGGTGTATCTTTGAGTGTCAAGATCCAAGTTAACAAGCATTTTAAGCTCGGGTTTGGTCCAAACCAGACCTAGACCAGGCCACCTCCAACAAGCAATTAGCATGGTACACATTTTCAACATTTACGACATTACGCTTTGCGTAATAGAATTGTACTTACTGCATTGAGTTTTGTACCACGATAACCCTAGGCATTGGTAACTGCTAGTCATGAAGTTCAAGAAAACCATGTGAAGTTTCAAACCATCATTACCTGTCAATTGAAGGTGTTGTGTGCATCAATCATGGCATGGTTGCGGTTTCCTCTTGCATTTGTGCCACTGCAATTGATAAAGAAGTTGAACCCACATGTAACGGTGCACCAGCCTGCACCGTCAGCACCTGCTTGAAACAAAACTGTAACCTGATACAGATACTTCGGTTTTCTATCTCTACTTTTTTCTTTTTGTGTTTTTATCAATCAAATGCTTAACTTGTTCAGAACCTTACATATGATTCTGGGGTCTTGGATGCTATTTCATATTTTCAATGGAATTTACAAATATGCTAGCAATGACTGGATGTAGGCAAAATATTCAACCACATACTTGATTTCATAGTTGTCAATAGCCAATAGTGAATAGCAATTAATAGTGACAAGCTACCTATATGCTACGTAGTGAATAGTGGTAAAAAGCGACCGCTATCTCGTCTTTAGCGCTACACTAGTATAAACAAAACTAAATATTCACACCACCAAAATAGCTAAAATAGCACTAAATCCCGCTTCTTTATAGCTAAAATAAACATTCACTATTTATATTTATTAGAAAAATAAAAATACAATAATAAACAATATATTTAAAATAAATAAATAATAAAAAAGTTGTTATCGAAACACTACAACCAAACAAATGACCTATACGCTACATATCTCGCTATAGTGAGCGCTATTATCACTATAGACAACTATGCTTGATTTCACATTTCTTGAAACTATTATTGTGTAATGGTTATAAATCCTAAAACCAAAAAAGTCCTAGATTGAAGTAGATGTTTATTGCAATTTAGGCAACTTTGTAGATTTTATGCATTATTAACATTTCTAAAGTAATGTGATTTGATTTCACAACTTAAACCTAAACAACTGATATCAATATATGACCTTTAGTTCTAGTTTCTAGGTTGAGACATATTAGCATACACCAATTTGAAAGCCCTCCACACTTTATTCAATTACATTGACTTAGGTTAACTTAACTTCTATGAACTCATTTGACATCATTTAAGACTCGTTTAACGTTTGACTTATCTTTTGCGACCTCATCTGACATCAAATCAAGGGTGGTTTTTAAAGTTGACTAACAGTAACTCATTCAATGAACTTTATGTAAGTGCTCATTGATCCAAGGGCGTTTGACATCTGACTAATTGTACATGTTTTACTAATCCCTAAACCTATACACCATTTCACCAACAAATATAACTTTCCATGCAAGTATCATGGTTTAGTAACAAACCTCACTGCTCACATAAAATATCTATTTACTCATGAATTGAACCAATAGACCTTATAAATGTATTTTCCATTCGCCTTCTAAAGTCATGCAAACAAGCAACAAAATGAGCATGAGATGACTCTCCACGTAGCTAACAATAGTTAAGTTTAAATCTAAACCTGATCACCCCAATGGACATACCTCCTTATCTTAATAAATATAAATTCAAACTTCATCGAATTTTCTAAAAAACAGGCCTGTAAGTGAGAACCAACTTAACGAGCCTACATTAGGGGAAAAAACAATTAACATCCTAACTAATCAGGTAGAAAAAGATCAATAAATGAAAGTAAAGAGAAAGAAAGCACGAGAAGCAATGATGACACCATTTGTGATTTCATTTAACCTTTTTTCCATTTACGAAAGCATTAAACTGAAACTATATTCATCTCACCAAATTCTATTTTGTGTTTAACATCAGGGTCCCAAATGTCACACATTAAAGTTCAGGTAAGCGAAAAGAAATTAGGATAACTATTGCAATATCAAGAGTTAAAGTCTACATAACATCAATGACCAAAAAACATAGCCTTTAACTATACTCAAACCAATAAACCCTTTCCTGCTTCGTTCTTTGGCCTTTAGTGCCGATATGCAGAAGCACCTTTTGATAGTTATTTAAAATAACTATAGCAGATTAAAAAAAACACATTGAAGGTATCAAAGTCACGATCTTGTATATGGAAAAACACCAAGCTCTACTACCAAATAAGCAAAACTACAATACAAGCTCAATTGATTCGTTCCCTTGAAGATGCACATTCATTGACAAAACATATACGATAAAGTTAATAATTCACTTTACCAAACTAGGTCATAACATACCAAACAAACATATCCCACATAAAAGCTAACATTTTTGCACTTGCATAACTCCTAAACACAACAATCCATAATCAGAATGTACCTTATTTGGCACCAGATTTTGCTATAGCATTCAACACAATCTCTGCTTGTTCTTTCAAAACATCCATCTTCTTCAAGAAATGCTCAAGTTCCTGCACCTTAAGATTCTTCCACTTCTCCTCCATCTCAGCCTTCTCCGGCCCTGATACCAACTCTAATCCCTTACTTATAATCACCTCATCCGTAATCGGCAACCCCATTGAACCAAGATGGTCCAACCCACGAACGGACCGCAGGGGCTGCACCACTATCGGCTCAACCTCATTTGCGTTCACCTCAGCCCCTGCATTCCCATTGCCCGCACCCACCGCCTTATAATTCTTGTTCGTCTTTGGTGTCACATTGACTTTAACCTTCACTTTCTTGGAGCTAGCACTCATAACTACATTTTTATTACTATCATTACCCCAAAGATTTTTCGACAATTCATACATTTTCTTCTCGTGGGGGTTCGAAAAGGACCTAACTTTCCCTTTGCTTTCAACTCTAGCTGCATTATTCTCAAACTTCTTCTTCAACCTTCTAGCCTTAGTCAACACTTGTCTGTCATTAACATCAACATGAAGTGATTTCTTCACAAACTCATGAAAATCATTAACATCTGCGAGAGGATCTTTACCCTTCTCCTCAACATAATCAATCATACCTTGAATCAACTCAATTTCGTTATCTTCACTCCACAGCCTCTGAAAAAGCTGCTTCTTTTCCCCACAATTATCCGCATCCGGTGCCGCCACCGCCACCACCGTCTTCTTCTTAACCCTTTTCACATCTCCACCGTCTCCCTCCTCCGCAGCTCGTTTTCCGGTGGATTGCTTAAGAACAGGGGGTTTGGATCTAGCCTTGTGGGCATCATCCATGGGCTTTGAGGCTAAGGGTTTGACAGTCGGATCGAGTAATTGAGGGTTCTCCGGCGTCTTTTCGGTGTCGGAATCGGACTGTGAGCCCGATTCATCGGAAGATTCCGATGTGGGTAGCGTTTTCTTGGACGACGGTGGAGGCGTTGATGTCTTATCGGGATCGGATTCCGATAGGGACTCCTCCGATGAAGCTTCTTCTTCGCCGGAAGATGAATTGGTGGGTTCGTTTTCCGATCCGGCCATTGTAGGTGAGAAATCTAGGGTTTCTGTAATGCAGAAATGAATATCAGTGGGGGGTATCAGGCTATCTGGTGAGGAGGTGTCAAAGGTCAACGGTAGATTGACCGGAGGTGTCAAAACCACCATGAAGCTTTTAGTAAGTTATCATGTAATATTACGACTTAAGACATGTAAAATTAGCTTAATGTTGGATGGAGTTTCTGATCAAGTAATCTAATCCTGTAATGGATCAAGTGATCAGGGTATCTAACGATCAATTCATGACGAATGTTTCCGTGTATTTGACGGTTCTTGATTAATTTTATGTTTTCGAGTCTTTGTTGAGGATTGAATGAGATAATGTGTCCTTGGTAGTCTTGAAAAATAGTCTTATCATCGTCTTCTAAAATCATGTTATGTAAAATAAGACAAGTATAGACTACGTTCATTATCTTTCTCCCTTGACCAAAAGCGTTTTGGGTTTGTGATCAAACGAAAGCGTTTTTTTAGAATTCCAAACGCTCTTTCAATGTCTTTTCTTGTGGATTCTTGTTTTTTCGTGAAGTACTTTCATTTGTCTTCAAGTGGAGATGTAAAAGCTTGTAGTGTTGCCCATTCATTGTAAATTATATCAATAAGGTAGTACCTCGTATTTAAAATGTTCTCTGTTTGCATAAAAAGATTGATGGAGTTCGATGCTGTTGATAAGGTCGTCGAATAAAGGAGATTGATCGATAACATTAAGGTCGTTATAGAAAATGAAGCTAATGCAACTGCGATAAAATGTTGCATTAGGCTTTGAAAAAGCTGCATTAGGCTTAATGCAATTTTTATCAAGGGTTACATTAAAAGTAGTTGCATTACACCTAATGTTGCTTTTTTGTTCGCTAATGTAACCTTTTTATAAGTGTTGCATTTATCATTTAAATGCAACTTTTTTACATTCTAATGCAACTTTTTTTTACTTTGAAATGCAACTTTTCTAGTCACTATATGCAACTTTTATTATAGTTTAGTTATAAAACTGTAACTTTTTCAACACCTAAAAGCAACTCTATCTATATTTAAATGTAACATTTATTATAATTTACTTACAAAAATGCAACCTTTTTTAGACTTAATACAATTAATGTTATATTTTAAAAGGAAAAAATACAACCTTTTTTCTTAAAACAAATCAACATTTTTACGATTTTAGTTACCAGAAATGCAATCTTTTTTTAATACCAAATGCAACTTTGTAACATAACATCAATTACTGTTAATAATATGCATTCAATCACAATTACACTAAAATAATAATAACATAATATCATTGATAATTATTGGGTGTACTTAACATACTTGTCCAAACTCAAATAACGATATAGTTGACACAAGGTATCATTTACAACAATAGAGTAATAATATATTCTACTTATCTTGATCTTCAACAGGTATTGTTTCATAACTTTTCATATCATAGCTTTTAAGTTTTCTCGTTGGCTTTATTTTCTTTCTTGATCCTCTTCAATTTCTCTACGCATTTCTAGCAACTGATTTTTCTCAACTTCAGTGCTTGTTTTGATTGATTCCTCAACTTCAACGTTAGCATTTCCAGCAACTGGTTTTTCTCAACTCCACCAAAATCATATACCTTTTACTTTTTTAGCAAAGTATTTGTAATGCCTCTATCATAAAACCAACGATATCCATAGTTTGTATCCTTGCTGCTCAAACAAAAAAGAAACAATTAATTTTAGCTTCACATAAACTTCATGATATATGATAAGCATTTACATCTAACAAATTATCATTTAAAATAGATAAAAGGGGTACCTTTATCATTGGCATATCCATTGTATTTACCAGATGTATAATTCCACTCCACGACCATGTTCTCATCTTTTTTCCAGTAAGATTTAGTAGCATATAACCCAAATTTGAAAACATTTAACTTTAATCGTAATTTTAGTATGAACATCAACAATGACGAATGTACATAAGTTATGTATGAACGTATCAAATATTCATGTTAAACTCCGTTCAATCTCTGGCCAATTTCAAACTACTTTAATCTGACGATGTCGAATCGGTATGAATTAATCTAATTTATCAACTACAAATTTACATATTGAAGAAGCATTTAACCTACACGGATTAGATCTAATCATCGAAGGCAAATAAGACAAACACATGATTATACCAGTTCAATTTAAAAAAAAAAAAAAAAAAAAAAAAAAAAAAAACTAAACTTCATCATAATGTAGGATTCTTCCATGATCAAAAACACTATTATTATCATCTTCTACATGTGTTGGTATGAACATAATAATCAAAAACCTTAAAAATTGGTGCACATTAGACAAACCTCTACCATATCTTTGCGCATTGGGAAAGCTTCAAGCCTTTCAATTTCAATCCCTTCTTCTCAAACCTAGAAATTACCTCTTCTACCTTCAACAACTCCATCAAAAACTATTAATCCCCCAAATTGAACAGTTGTAAAATAAATAACAAAAATATGAAAGAAATTACTTTGCTAATTAACTTAAAGTGAAACTTACAAGTCCTCTTTAAACACCATCCGGTTTAATAACGGTGGTGGGTGGCGGAAACGATAATTGTAGGTGAGGATAAGGTGGTACAGTATCTGTTAAAGATGATAACCGCATTGAAGATGATATTAAAATCAACATATGTAGCGATTAGGGTTTGTGGCAACACAAAAATAATACAAATCGAATACTGGACTTTTAGAATTAAGGTTTGCTAGAAACGATTAGAACTTCAAACATCTATTTTCATTGGGGATGCTTTCAAAAGTAGATCAAGAAAAGGAAACTTGATGATGTGGGTGTTTGGGATTGTTTATTTTTAACTTAAGTTAACAAGTAAAAAAAGTGTTTGGTAATCTTAAAAACATTTTTCAAATTAACTTTTTATATAAGATAAAAAAAAGTTTTTAAAAAGTAAAGAGAAAGTTACTTATTAACTTTTAAGGACTTCTTTTAGTCCGATTTTCTATTATACCCCTCAGCTACCTCCTATTAACTTATCTCATTTTTAAAAGTATGTCATTTTTGGTCATTTTATAACTTTTTAGTTTATAAGCTAATTCATACACTATTTAAAAAAAAAATTTGAAAAATTATAAGTTAATAAGTTTTTTTTGTTGAAAGTCCTTTTCAACTAAAATAAGCAATCCCAAACATGGCCGATGATAATGAAGAAATGATGGAAAAGCAGAAGAAGATGTTAAAATAGGATTTCTGGTGATGGAGATGAAAATCCCGATTATGTTTTCATAGTGAAACGGATTGCTGGAAATGCAGCTTATAAATTCAGATCTTAGGTCGCGTGATTGTACCTTCGGGTTATTGGGGTGTGGTTGGGAAAAATATTGTGAGAGTGATTGAGAGAATGTCATGTGTCAAAAATTGTAAAGTATTATTAGGATATATATATATATATATATATATATATATATATATATATATATATATATATATATATATATATATATATATGAGATATCTTAAGAAAACCACATTGTTAAGTGAAAGCTAGAGAAAATTAATGAAATCACATAATTTATAGATTTTTTATTACTACTCTCTAGATATGTGTATGTATATATATATATATATATATATATATATATATATATATATATATATATATAGAGAGAGAGAGAGAGAGAGAGAGAGAGGAGAGAGAGAGAGAGAGAGAGAGATATGAGTATGGATCAACTCGGGTGGACAAGAGGCTAACCACTCAGGTGATAAGGCCCAATTCCATCTAATTTTGTTGAGGAAATTCTTACTTGTTCATCGGCAACTGATCTAGCTCCTGAAATATATAAAATTCTTGATCCTTCCTTTTACTAGTCTTCTCGACTGGAATAAAAAAAGATTCTCCGCTCTGAACTTTTTCTTCTCCTTTAGGATAGGGTCATCGTTGGTCAATCAATTCTCTTTTAGGGCGAAATTCCTCTCTCTTTAGATGCTCTATCTCCCATATGTGTTATGTCTACCAGTCAGGTAAGGATCGGTCTAACGGTATTTTCAGTCTTTAAAACAAGGAGCTAAGCGAAGTCATGCAAAATGAAGTTTAAAATTATGTCGATAGAAAAATATATAAAAATAAAAAATTATTTCATTAAATTTAGCTAAATAGTAATGAAAATATATGGTAGATTATTTTATTAATTTTGTTACATATAAAAACATGCATTTTTAAAATTTTCGGATCTAAATATTAGTTTTTGATCTCTATAAAAGTTATTTAATTAATTAGAGAATACATTTATATTATTTTTAAAATAGTTCTAAATAGTATTTTCTATTTTTTACAATAGATATTTAAACAAAAACTTAGGTAAATAATAAATAAGTAACATAATTTTAAAGGGGTCCGTCCTCTATTTTTTTTTTTTTTGAACGAAGGTATGAATCCTAGACTTCTGAGAGAGGCTTCGTCACATCTCGGTTGAACCACTAAATCAAAATATCATTGGGTCCCTCCTCTATCTATGTGTATGTGTGTGTGTGTGTATATATATATATATATGAGGAATGATCCTAAGAAAACCATAATGTTATGTGAAAACTAGAAAAAACTAATAAAATCGATCATATAATTTATAATTTTTTTTATCACTACCCTTTATATTTGTATATGTGTATATATAAATAAGGGTATGGATCAAATGAAAAGCCGTAGCATGGTTTTATATATACGTCACATATAGGTTACATATACGTAACCGTTTTTCATTTGAAATAGTGTTACGTATACGTAAGACTCTTCATTCTCGTATTTATGTTCAACATATATGTAACAAATACTTAAATACCCTTTTAACAATTAACATAACATAAATTTTATGAATTATGTTATTGATTTTTGTGGTTTTTTTTGATTTTCACATAATTATTGGTTTTCTCAGGAACCATCCCCATATATATATATACGTATATATATATATACGTATATATATACGTATACATATATATACGTATATATATACGTATATATATATATATATATACGTACATATATATACGTATATATATATACGTACATATATATACGTACATATATATACGTACATATATATACGTATATATATACATACCCATATATACATGTATATATATGTATATATATATGTATATATATACGTATATATATGTATATATATATATGTTATGGGTAAAAATTTAGCTCATTATTCTAATCAGTATTCTGGAGCTTAGGATATGCAGGCAGGTTTGACATCTCGAGCTGTATCTTTAAAATTATGCTAACAATTCTTGGTATACACGTTTGTTGTGATAGGCACATGTATAATTGATGGAGTCAACACCTAGAAGTCGGAGAAGACGTTAGGCAATGGTTAAACACGTTCAAAGAGGCTTGCAACGTTCAGGAAGACTCATTCTCTGAGGAATCCCGAGATATCCGGGATTTGGCCGAGGATATCGGTTGACCATATCAGCTAGGTTTAACTATAAAATGAGGCTTGGCTGATCGTTTTAAGTCTATTATTCATGTTCACACACCTGATCTCTATTCACAAACACTCAAACACGCTCAAATAATCATTGTAACACTTAGATACGATCATTCAAGCTCTCGAGTATTTGTTTTTCGTTATTAATCAAAGGACCAGCCGCCGACATTTTGTCAGGCGCCAAGGGGTTTTTTGTGCCAGAGATCACTTTGATCAAGGGCTTTTTCCCTTCTAAAAATTCATTGTCTTTGTTTTTATTTGATTTGATTGTTTATTTTTGTAATATCCTGATCGATATTTCGGTGTTGGTCAGATATTTCAGTTGGTATTCTAATATAGCACATTACCTCACTTGACTAATTTGTTCATTAATTACCTTGTTAATTTTTTACCAAAACAATTTGGCGCCCATCGTGGGGCTAGTGTCGCAATATCTTCGAAATCCTTCCAAACATCTTTCATTTATTCAAGTCTTTCATTCATTTTTGTTTTTCAAAAAAAAATGGCTTCTCAATCAAAGCAATCTTTATATCCAGCTCCCTCTTCTTCCATCTCTGCTGCTTTGAATGCGCCTCTTCCTCCTGCCCCTAATTTTGAAACATTCTAGAGGAGTAAGGATAAAGCTGTCACCAAAACTGCTACCCCTGTCTTTGAAATTCCCAGGTCTAGGAATACTGGTGGGGATTCTGCTTTAGTTTCTGGTGAAGAATTCCGCTTGGTAGTGTCCATGATAAAGCAGCATATGGAGTAGCAACAACAGACCAACAAATTGGTGATGATTCAACTTATGGAGTTGAAGTCAGCATCCAAAAAGCAGGCCCAAAATGAGGAAACACCATTGCGCCCTAGGATACTTAACTTTGATTCTACAAGATCCTATAGGGTGCAGGATGATGATATAATCCTGATGCAGAATAGCATGGCTGGACTATCTGTTTCAACCAAGACTACAACGACAAGGGGAATGGGATTTTCCTCAGGATTCTCCTTAGGACTTACCTCCGGATTATCCTCAGGATATCCTACAGGATCTTTTTCTGGAACCTTTACTGATGATATTCTTACAAATAGAAACCCTTCAGTTACTAATAATTTTCAAACTGTGCAGGATACGGGGATGAGTACTGCTGTTGCTAGAGAAATCCAGAAACTTAAGAATATGATCTCTAGTGTGCCGGGTGTGATAAAGCCCATCCCTAAAGTATCCGATGCTAGTCACAGGATATCCCGCTTTGCACCACTAATTTGTGATGCTGAAATCCCGAAGAGATTCCAAACTCCTAGCATGAAGCTCTATGATGGTTCAACTGATCCTGAGGAGCATATTGCCCAGTATAGGGTGAGGATGGAGATTAACCCTGTCCCTGCGCACATGAAAGAAGCATGTTTGTGCAAGGGATTCTGATCAACATTGACAGGGCCAGCCCTGAAATGGCTGCTTAATCTTTCACCTTATTCTATTACCTCCTTTGCTCATTTAATCAATTTGTTTGATAATCAATTTTCTTGTAGTAGAGCATTTGAAAGACTAACAAATGATCTATACAGGGTGGTCCGCAATCGAGGAGAATCTTTAAGAGATTATGTCAACAGGTTCAGTAAGGAGGCTCTAGACATCCCGAACCTTGATATGCCAACGACAGTGCAGGCTTTCAAAATGGGATTGCCGAAGGATTCTGCATTCTACGAGGATCTTGTGATGAATCCTTTGCAGGAATTTAGATGAAGTCAGAAACAAGGCTCTGAGGTTTATAAAACTTGAGAAAGATAGAAAGATCCAGCAGAGTATCGATGGATCCTCCGAATACGAGAATCCCAATAGGAAATCAGAATCCTCTTCAAAATATTACCATCCCAAACCATATTCCCGTGATGATGGCAAGAAAGTAAACTTTGTTGAAGATGATGAGGATGATGAGGAGTATCCTAAACTTGCTGATTATTGTTTCTCAGTGTCTACTTCAGAATTAATATATGCTATGCATGGTATCGAAGAGAAAGCTAGGTGGCCTCGGATGAATGAGAAGAATCTTGGCTGGAAAGACAAGTCTAAGTGGTGTGCATTCCATGAAGACTTTAGGCATATCACTGAGGATTGTATTGCTTTGTGCAAAGAAATAAGTTACTTGTTGAGTAAAGGACACCTGAAAGAACTGCTGGGAAAGAAGAAGGCTAAGCACCAGGATACTGATAGGAATCATGAAAGAAATCCTGAAGGAAATCCTAAAAGAGCTGCATCTCCTCCCCCAAATGCTTCAACTATTTACTTTATTTCAGGTGGATCTGACATATGCCGGACATCATATTCTGCTGCCAAGAGACATGCGAAAGAAGCCAAATCAGAGAAAGGAGATAGGCTGAACTCTAAAGCTACTTTGACTTAAGAAAAAACCATATCCTTTAATGATAATGACATGGATAATGTGCAGGATCCTCATCATGATGGTTTGGTTATAACTCTATATGTTGCTAACCATTTTGTGTATAGGATATTGATAGATGGTGGGAGTTCTATGAACATAATCCAGTTACAAACTCTAAAGAAGATAAACATCTCAGACTCATAAATCACCACAAAATCCTCGATCCTTATGGGATTCAGTGATGAAACAAAGAGTACTATTGGAGAAATCAAGCTTTCAGTCTATGTAAAGGGAGTAAATTCTATGCAAAAATTTTGTGTAATGGATTGTTTGTCTTGCTAGTACATCATTTTAGGTAGGCCTTGGATCCATGAGATGAAAGTCATACCTTTAACATACCACTAGTGTGTAAAGCTCCCTACACCTTGGGGTGTGGTCAAAATTGAGAGTGACCAACAGGAGGCTATGTAACACCCGGCCTCTCACACCACCAATATTGTCCGCTTTGCCCACGAGGAGCTCACGGATTTGCTTTTGGTTGCCCGGGTGAAAACTTCTCAGGGAGGTCACCCATCCCTGGATTGCTGCCACCTGAGCACGCTTAACTATGGAGTTCTCCTCTCATCCACAGCCAATACGCCCAAAACGCGTTGGTGATATTAGAGACCGGACATTCCTTATGAACCAGGAATCTCTCCTGACCACGGCCGATGTGGGATATATGTAGGGTGTCACAATCACCCCCCCTTTGGACTCATCGTCCTCGATGAGCCCGAGAACACTCACCATCCCCGGTGAGGTTTGTCCCACCATCCCGAACGGTACAGGAGTGGCTCTGATACCATTCGTAACACCCGGCCTCTCACACCACCAATATTGTCCGCTTTGCCCACGAGGAGCTCACGGATTTGCTTTTGGTTGCCCGGGTGAAAACTTCTCAGGGAGGTCACCCATCCCTGGATTGCTGCCACCTGAGCACGCTTAACTATGGAGTTCTCCTCATCCACAGCCAATACGCCCAAAACGCGTTGGTGATATTAGAGACCGGACATTCCTTATGAACCAGGAATCTCTCCTGACCACGGCCGATGTGGGATATATGTAGGGTGTCACAGGCTAAGGACTGTTATACATCCTCAATGAAAGCATCAGCTCGGAATAAGGGAGCATAGCAATTACAGAATAAACTTCGGGATGTGTTAGAGAATACTGAGCTAGATATCTAGCAAGATGTGAAAGAAGTAGCCTTAGATCTTGAAGACCCAGAGATAAAAGTGTTGATAGGAGCAAACATCCCTCAGGATATTAAGCAGGATATGATCTCCTTCCTAAAGAAAAGAAGAAGCACATTTGTTTGGAGACATGAAGGCATGACAGGTATCTCCAAGGATATTATAACTCATAAACTTGGTTTGGATGAAAATTACAGGCCGATTCACCAAAAGAGGAGGAAGTTTGCACCCGAAAGAAATCGAATCATCCAAGAAGAGGTGGAAAGACTACTGAAATCCAGGATGATTAGAGAAGTGAAGTTTCCAAGGTGGCTTGAAAATGTGGTAGTGGTCCAAAAAAAGAATGGAAAATGGAGGGTGTGTGTGGATTATACCGACCTCAACAAAGCTTGTCCAAAACACCCATTCCTATTGCCACACATTGACTCCATGGTAGATGCTCCTGCTGGCCATGAAATGCTGACTTTCATGGATGCTTCATCAGGATTTCAACAAATCCCAATGGAGCCCTCGGATCAAGAAGACACAGCTTTCATGACCCCAAAAGGTATTTTTGGTTATATTGACATGCCTTTTGATCTTAAAAATGCAGGTGCTACATACCAAAGGCTGGTCAACAAGATGTTCAAAAGCAAGTTGGGGGACACCATGGAGGTCTATATTGATGATATGGTAGTCAAGTCAAAGAAAGCTGAGGATCACCTCCGGGATGTTAAAGAAGCTTTCGATATCCTAGACCAATTTAATATGAAGCTAAATCCTACCAAGTGTCATTTTGGTGTGGGGGCAGGAAAGTTCTTGGGATACATGGTCACCAAAAGGGGGATAGAGGCCGGCCCGGAGCATATCAAAGCTATCATGAACCTAAAATCCCCAACTAATACCAAGGATATCCAAAGGTTAACCGGGAGAGTTGCATCCCTAAACAGATTTATATCAAAATCCTCCAAGAGATGCAAAGAATTCTATGATATCCTGAAAAAGAATAAGAAGTTTGAGTGGGGACAGAAACATGTAGAGGCACTTCAAGATCTTAAAGAATACCTTGCCTTAGCCCCTCTATTGATGAAGCCCGAAGATGGAGAGAAACTCTCATTATACCTGGCAGCATCCCGGACCACTGTAAGTGCTGTTCTTATTAAGGATCATGATGGAAATCAGCATCCTGTGTATTATGTGAGTAAAAGTCTACTTGATGTTGAAACTAGGCATTCTCATTTGGAAAAACTTATTTTAGCTTTGATAATGGCTTCTACCAAGCTTAGGCATTTTTTTGAAACACATAGGATATGTATTAAAACAAATTATCCTAATAAAAATGTGCTTAGAAAACCTGAAATGTCAGGTAGGATGGCTAAATGGTCTGTAAAGCTTAGTGTCTTTGATATATTATATGAGCCTAGGACTGCTATAAAATCCCAAGCCTTAGCTGATTTTGTGGCAAATTTTAGTCAGGATATCCAGCAGGAAGTAAACTTAAAAGTTCAGAACTTGGAATCTAATAATGAAATATGGACCTTGCATACTGATGGAGCATCTAATATAAGAGGAATAGGAATAGGAATCATCCTAAAATCGCCATAAGGGGACATACTACCCCAAGCCATTAGATGTGAATTCCAGGCTACGAATAATGAATCGGAATATGAGGCCCTTATAGCAGGATTACAATTAGCTAAAAATATGGATATAAAATGCTTGCATGTTTATGTTGATTCCTTATTATTAACTAACCATTTTAATGGATCATATGCTATAAAAGGGGATAAGTTAGTTAAATATCTCCAACTTGTTAAGAGATTAGCAAAATGTTTCGAAATATTCTCCATAGAACAGGTACCGAGAGAAGATAATGCTGAAGCGGATTCTTTGGCCTATCTTGGATCAATTGTCAGGATACCAGAAGGGGTAAAGATACCTATCACCCATATCCTAAAACCAGCTATAAATGATGATGAACTTGTTGCTAAAGATGTCCAGGGGGTGATGACCACTGAGGATGAAGAGCTTCAGGATCCTGGTCAGGATACCAAATCCTGGACTTGTCCAATCCTAAACTACATAAGGAATGGGGACATCCCGAAGGAAGAAAACCCAAGAGCCTTCAGAGCCAAGGTGTCGCGATACACCATTATTAATAATATACTATATAAGAAATCTCTTACAGATCCTTATATGAGATGCTTAGAGGATCCCAAAACCAATGAAGTGCTTAAGGATATCCACGAAGGTGACTGTGGGAATCATTCTGGAGGTAGGTCATTATTCTCGAAGGTATTGCAAACAGGATATTACTGGCCTACTATAGGAAGGATGCCATGATATATGCTCAAAAATGTGATGCTTGCAAAGGCATAGTAACATTCTTCATCAGCCTGCTGAGCGTATGTACCCGATTGTATCCCCATGGCCTTTCATGAAATGGGGAATGAAAATTATGGGAAAGTTGCCAAAAGCTCCAGGAGGAAAGGTGTTTATGCTTGCAATGACAGATTACTTCTCCAAATGGATTAAGGCAGAGGCATTTGCTCAGATTACCAAAAGAGAAGCGGTGTCTTTCCTCAAGAGAAATATCCTGAAAAGATTCGAATCCCGGCCGAGATAACCTGTGATAATGGGTCCTAATTTATAGGCAAGAGAACAACAAGTTTCTATGAAAGCTAGGGAATAAAGATGATAACTTCAAATCTAGTCCATCCTTAGGCTAATGGACACGCAGAATCCTCAAACAAGATCATCCTCAACAACTTGAAAAAGAGATTGAAGGAGAAAAAAAGCAAATGGGCAGAAGGATTCCATTTGTACTTTAGGCTGATAGAACTACATCTAAGAATGCAATAGGCCAAACCCCATTCTCATTGGTATTTGGGGCTAAGGCCATGATTCTGACTGAAATGACCATCCCGACAGCAAGATCCAGCCTGTAATGCACTCAGGATAATGACCAGAATATGATTGATGATTTGGAAACCCTGGATGAGCTTAGGGATGCTGCTAAAGTCAGAATAGCAACTCATCAACAAAGAATTACAAGAGCCTACAATAAGAACTTGAGAACCAGAAGATTCCAAGTAGGTGTTTTGGTGTTAAGAAAAGCTTTCCAGAATACTACTAAGGCAAGTGATGGGAAGTTGGCACTGAAGTGGGAAGGCCCTTACATAATTGATTCTGAGGCTGGAAAAGGAGCATATTGGTTGGCCACCTTGGAAGGAGATATTCTGCCCAGATCTTGGAATGCAATACATCTTAAAGCATATTTCATGTGAGTTCAACCAAGATTCCTTGGAATCAAGACTGGTTTGAAGTGTTTTCCAGAAAACTCCTAAGGATTTTGCTCAAGATACCGGTTCAAAAGATTGGAGGATTGGCCCCCTCTCTACGTTTAAGATATCCTATATATCTTCTCAAGGTTTAAAGGTTTTCACCTTTCTCAGAAATTGAGTTTAAACACTCCGCCTGGATTGAACGAATATTTGGGTGTATTTGAGATTGTGGAATCAGTTCATGCTTTAGTGGCTGGCAAATTCATGATCCTCACTTATATTCCGAATCAAACTAATAACGTTTGAACACGTTATCATCCGTGGCTTGTCCCAAGATATATCCTAAGTCTAGTTTGGCCCACGTTATTCTGGCTTGGCCCACGTTATTCTGGCTTGGCCCACGTTATTTTGGCTTGGCCCATGATATTCTGGCTTGGCCTACAATATTCTGGCTTGGCTTATGTTTAAAATGGCATTGCCCACGTTTAAATACTTAAGAATGGTTTTGTCCATTCGCTTATGTTTTTGCAGAATTAATACATGCTGGATTACTAATCTATATCCTGAAGCATATTCCTAGGCGATATTGGGGATAATATCCCGAAGGGTATTTAAAGACTCAAAGGTTGTACTAAATCCTATTAATAGACTAAGTCGAAGATTTCTGGTATGATTCTCCTACTTGTTTATTTTTGGATATTGTTAACCTATGAATAGAAGGTATTCTCAATTTTTTCTAAGCATTTTTGAAAGGTTTTTCACAATATCTAACCAAAGCATCATTCATAACAAGTAAATAGTTTCGAAGTAAGAACACAAAAACATAAGATAAAAGCAAAAGATATTATATATCTAACACCCTGGGTTTCACCCTAAAAAAGGGCCCATCCACCCAGGATGTCAGCAAAAAGCCGATATCCTTGACAGGATATCCCAAGTCATAACGGTTAATATTCTGATCAAGAATTGGGGCTTCGTCTTGGAACCCAGGATCCTTCCACCCCAATTCTAGTTCAAAGTGAGAGAAATTAAAATTGTCAAATGCAGGAAAAGTAAATTGTTCATGGTCTACAACCATATCGAATAAGAAAGAACCACAAATTGAACCAAGGCTCAGGCTTTTTCATCAGCGTCCTCATTGCCTTGAGAAACCACCATAATTGTTGAGCTCCCATCTACCTCCAGCTTGCCCTTGCCCTTCTTCTCAGCCTCAGTCGCCACCGCAGCATCCTGCCCAGGATCCTCTTTAGCCTTTCCCTCAAGCTGCCTTAGCCTCTCCACCCAGCCTTTAATGTTCCAGGAGCTCTTGTCGAAATTTGCATCTTTAGCCACCTCTGCCATTTTGATCCTGGCTTGCAGGACCAATGTGGCGATTAAATTTTTAGCCTTTTTCTGGAATAGAGCAAGCTCCTCGGCATGATTGGCTTTGATGGATGGTAGTTTTCCTTTTTGAGAATCCAGGTCGTGATGCTGGTTGTTGATGTACAGGTCCTTGGCGTGAATGGCCTTCTTCATCTGGGCAATAGTGTGGTTGGTATCCTGAAGACCCCTTATCAGCTCATGACATCCCTGTATTAGAATAATTGGCAGAATACTGGGCAGAATATGTACAAAAAATGTTGAATATTCTTAGAAAAATCCTTACCTAACCAACCAAGGAGAGCATCCTACTATGAATTTCATCAGGGCTCAGACCATCATACAGGGAAGGCTCGGGAGTTTTCCTCTACTTTAAGGCACCGGCTCGGGCAACCTTGGAATCCGGGGCGGCAGCAGAGGCCTTGGGCTTTTCTTGGGATGGTTCCTCTTTGATGTTGATATAGCTGTCGATGTCATCCAAGACAATTTCCGGGGTAGCCTTGGTAAAGCCTACGAGACAGGTTATGTATTCGTAGTTTTCCTTATAATTTTATATATATTTGTTATAAAATACTAATAGGCAAATTCATTGGCTTACCCAAAATTGGTGTAGCTAATGAATGACTAACTGTTGAGGATTGTGAGTTTTCAAGATGGTAGGTCTTTTCTGCCGCTGGTAAATTCAGGATGGCTGAGATCCTTTCAAGAGCTTGGGGTGAAGGGGGAGCTACTGTTGGAAACGATCTACCCAAGACACATATTGAATTGATGTGGCTAGTACGTTATGATCCAAGTCGGGTCATACCCAATAACAAGCTAGACAAACACCTACATTATTTATTTTATGATATAATCATATAAATAAATATTAACACTTAGAGTATTTAGAAATTAGGTTTCTAAATATTTGCACTTGTATTGTTAATAAATTATATGGATAATTTATTCTAGAGAGAGTATTCTATATTGTTATTCAAATGGTTGAAGAACAATATAGTCTTTTATCCGCATTTCTTAATACTCATCCGCATTTACTAATGCGGATGTGCTTTTGAGGAAATGCGGATGAAGATTACTCATCCGTATTAATGAAGGTTCCTCATCTGCATTTACTAATGCGGATGTGCATTTGTGGAAATGCTGATGGAAACTATTCGTCCGTATTTACTAATGCGGATGTGCATTTGTGGAAATACTGATGGAAACTGTTTGTCGTATTTACTAATGCGGATGTGCATTTGTGGAAATGCTGATGGAATTTCTTCATCCGTATTTACTAATGCGGATGATCATTTGAGGAAATGGTGATGAAACTACTCATCCGTATTTACTAATGCGGATGTACATTTGGGAAATGCGGATGGAATTTCTTCATCCGCATTTACAAATGCGGAAGGAGACCATTCATTCGTATTTACTAATGCAGGTGAATGTTTGAGAAATGCGGATGGGACAAGGGGCTCGGCCCCGCCCACTTTTCTCTCTCCTCGTCTAAAGTTTCAGTTTCACAGGACTTGTAATATATAATTGCAATCAACCATTCTCTCTGATATATCCAACTAGACACTCAAAGTGCATTTTTGCTTCTGCTTTTGGGTTTTCTCTCGATCGGTCGAGAACAAAAACGAAGAACAGAGGTTCGTTCAAGTGTAGAAATCCTAGCAACTGTGGTGTTTGTTGGAGGCTTGAGGGTAGACTAGCTTGAGGAGTCCTTCTTTGGACGCTGCCATTATACTATCATCTTCCTTGAATTCCTTACGAGTGGTAGACTGCTAAACACCCTATGGTTGTTTTGTAAGCATGTTTTTTCATATATCGATCCATAACGGGTTTTTAACAGATATATAAAATGGTTTATATATATTAACTGTAACAAGTTTTGAATCTTTATTCCGTTGTATTTTTCATTTTATTTGGATAAAATAACTCTGATAAACTTGTTCAAACCCAACAATGGCATCAAGAGCCGGTTATATGGATACATGCTTCATCTGGACTAAAATCCAACAGACCAAGAGTTTTGGTCAAATGTTTCCCCTGATTTTTCAAGATTCTAGTTTACATGCATACTGTAATCTTGAAAAATTTAATCATTTGGATGATTTAGTTGTTTGGACAATAATCATGATATTCGGTTTGTTTATACTTTAACCGAAAATCAGTGGTTCAAAGGGGATGCTCTCGGGTTTCTGCTTACATATTTGGATATGTATTTTAATGTTTATAGCCTAGCCGAGACCTTGTGTTTGGATGTGTTGTGATTTGTATTTGATTATTCAAAAGGGTTGTAATAATCAAATGTATTTGTTCTTCCTTTTGGGTATGTAATTTATTTATTTTTCATTTGGTATGTAAAATAAATAGGTTAGTTGCATTTTACTTTTACTAGAAAAAATATATTTAGGATATATTTTGTAAAAGAAGATGCAACAAGGTTGGTTTTGGGTTTGGACCAATTTTGAGCCCAAAGGGCTTTATAGCTCTTAATGGGATTTAAGCCCAATAACAGAAAACATATTTTGAAGGCCTAAAAAAGTTTGGTGCAGAAACTTAAGCCCATTTGGAAGCCCAAATTGAATGGAAGAATCACAACACAAAGTGAACGCTTGAAGCATTTGGATGCGGGATCAAGTAGGAGTTCACCGCCACAAGTGTTGTGTCAATTTTACCCTTAGGAAAGACCTAATTAACTCATTTGTTTCGATCAACAAGTGATGTTAAAGTAGTTGGCTATGGTTATGAACTTGTTGTTGTATGCGTTGCTTGTGTGGTTGATTTAATTTTATTGTTTATGTGATATTTGGATATGCACTGTTAAACAATTTAAAATCAACAACAAGCTTAAAATGGTTCTTTTGGAAACATTAACATGGGTAATAAAATGGTTTTATTAAAGGTTAATGTTTTCGCAATAAAATTGGGTTTTATTAAAAGAGCCTTTAAAGTTGGTTTCACTAAAGTATCACACATTTGAATGCATGCAAATTTAGGTACAAAATGTTTTCAATACTAGAATTAATGGAAACGAAAATCCCTTTTAAACAAGTTTAACACTATCCTTTTATACAACACTCAAATCACTTGAAAACTCTTTGTAGGATAAAAGTCACCTAACCACACTTAGAGAACTTGTGTGTTTGAGGTGAGGTTAACATATTTGTGGGATAAAGGTCACCTAACAACTTGTATGTGTAAACTCACATATGTGTGTAAGTAAGACGACTTGAGTTGGAAACCATGTGAATAGGGTCACCGAAGCATGGAGTACAATGGTGTTGACGGGATTAAACATGCCAACTAAACATAAAGATGTTTAACCGATACCATAAAACTAGAAGTTGCAAAGGATTGCAATGATGTTTAACCGATCCCATAAAACTAGAAGTTGCAAAGGGTTGCAATTGTCAAATGTAGACTACCTTGTTAATTTAAATAATGGGATAAAGGTCATCTAACAATTATTTAAATGTAACATTGGATTATAGATTTTAATTATTAATTGTCTATGAGACATAAAATGGTATTAATAATTAAAATTTCATTATCGTAAATACTAAAATTGAACTTTGTTATAATTGTAGAAATGGCCGTAAACAACAACGCTACCACCCCGACCGTCCATAACCTGTCACTAAGAACTATCCTGGAAAAGGATCGTCTCAACCACAATAATTTCATGGATTGGTTTCGAAACTTGAGAATTTTTCTCAAGCAAGAAAGGAAATCATATGTGTTGGACAATCCTATTCCCGATGAACCCAAAGCATATTTGCCAAAGGCAAGGGATACGTCAAAGGGAAGGGTAAGGGAAAGGCTAAAGCGGGACCACCAAAACCGAAGCTTAAGAAGCCAAAGGTTACGGAGAACGATCCATGCTTTGAGTATGGTGAGATAGGACATTGGAAGAGGAATTGTCCAACCTATCTCAAAGAGTTAAGAAACAAGAGGGATGCTGGGCAGACCTCAGGTACAACTTTCATGATCCATATTGAACTTAATGTTATTTCTTCAAACACATAGGTATTGGATACCGGATGTGAAACTCATATTTGCAAGCTATTGCAGGGGTTTAAAAGAAATAAGCATTTTAAGAAGGGAGATACTAGTCTCTACATGGGTAATGGAGCAAAAGTTGATGTCGAAGCCCAGGGAGACTATACTTTGAAGCTTCCAAATGGTTTGGAAGTTATTTTGAAGAATATTTTGTATGCTCCTAGTTTGACTAGGAATATAATTTATGTTTCCCTTCTAAAACAATATGGTTATGTTATGAAATTTGTCAACGATGGTATTTGTGTTTTTATGGATGATATGCTTTATTTTAAGGCTATGCCTTCTGGGTATTTATGAATTGGTTCATGATGACTCATCCTTTAATAACTCGTTATACCAATCAAGCACCAAAAAACTTAAAATGGGTTTAAGTAAATCATATCTTTGGCATTGTCGTCTTGGTCACATAAACAAGAATTACATTCAAACACTTCAAAAGAATGGTCTTTTGGAAGCAAATGAAGACAGTTCATTTGATAAGTGTGAATCTTATTTACAAGGAAAGATGACCAAGGAACCCTTTAGTGGCACTAACGAAAGGGCAAAAGATTTATTAGGTATCATACATTCGGATGTATGTGTCCTTTTAAAGCAATGACAAGAATGGTGAAAGATACTTCATTACATTCATCGATGATTATAGTCGTTATGGTTATGTGTACTTGTTAAGACACAAAGATGAAGCTTTTGAAATGTTCAAAATCTTCAAAAATGAAGTAGAAAATCAACTCAATAAAACAATCAAAGTTCTTCGTTTGGATAGAGGAGGTGAATACCTTAGTGATGCCTTTCAAGATCATCTCAGGAGTTGTGGGATTATCTCACAGCTTGCTCCACCCGGAACACCACAACATAATGGTGTGTCTGAAAGGAGAAACCGAACCCTATTGGATATGGTTCGATCTATGATGGCTAGAAGCACACTGCCTCTATCATTTTAGGGTTACGCATTGCTCTCCACGGCCCGTATTCTGAATATGGCCCCAACCAAGAAAGTGGACAAGACACCTTTTGAAATATGGCATGGAAGCGTTCCATCGGTATCATATTTAAAAGTATGGGGTTGTGAAGCTTATGTTAAGCAGAACACCCTAAACAAGTTAGAAAGCCGATCCACTAAGTGTATCTTATAGGATATCCTAAAGACTCCATGGGATATTACTTCTACAATCCAACAGAGCAAAAGGTATTTATTACTCGAAAGGCTGAGTTCTTAGAAACTAAGTTCCTTATTGAAGGAACTACCAATAGAACAGTGGAACTTAAATGAGGATCGAGAACCATAAGCCGATACATATTTGGTTGATATTAGCAATAACAAGAGGTTGTTGATAATGATCAAATGGTTGATCAATACACACAAAACGTTCATAGATCTGGTAGAACTAACTATCCACTCGAAAGATATGGATTTTTCAATAATGGATGCTATGTAGTTGATTCGGATGAACTAACTACGTACCATGATGCAATGTCCAATTCCGATTATGACAAGTGGCTTGAAGCCATGAACGTAGAGATGCAATCCATGTATGACAACCAAGTATGGGAATTGGTTGTGCCACCGCTTAACTCCAAACCGGTTGGATGTAAGTGGGTTTTTAAGAAAAAAAACAGATATGCATGGAACCTTGGATACTTATAAAGCAAGACTTGTAGCAAAAGGTTTCACACAAACTCGAGGGGTTGATTATGATGAGACCTTCTCACCTGTGGCAATGCTAAAGTCAATTAGGATATTATTTACCATAGCTGCATATTATGACTATGAGATTTGGCAAATGGATGTCAAAAATACTTTCCTTAATGGACATCTCGAAGAGAATGTCTATATGTTTCAGCTCGATGGTTTTGTCGATCCACAACATCCTAATAAAGTATGCAAGTTAAAGAAATCAATCTATGGATTGAAACAAGCATCGAGAAGTTGGAATCAACATTTTGATGAAGTGATCAAGAAATTTGGATTCATCAAGAACGCTGATGAAGCTTATGTGTATAAGAAAGCTAGTGGGAGCATCATCACATTCTTAGTATTGTATGTTGATGATATACTACTATTTGGAAATGACATTCCAACCATGGAAGGTGTTAAAACCTGGCTTGGAAGTTGTTTTTCTATCAAAGATCTTGGTGAAGCCGCCTACATTTTGGGAATAAAGATCTATAGGGATAGATCAAGGCGGTTGATAGGTTTAAACCAAAGTGCATACATTGATAATTCTTGAAAAGGTTCAAGATGGAGAACGCTAAGAAAGGTCCGGTAGTTATTCAAAGAGGGAAAATATTGAGTGCATCTCAATGTCCAAGCTCAAAGGATGAGCAAGAAAGGATGAAGAAAGTCCCTATGCATCTGATATAGAATCCATCATGTATGCAATGATATGCACTAGACCGGATGTGTCATGCGCTTTAAGAATGATGAGTAGATATCAGTAGAATCCAGGAAATATCCATTGGATGGCTGTTAAATGTATATTGAAATACCTTAGGAGGACTAAGGATATGTTTCTAATATACGAATTTGGTGAAGAGGAACTCGTTGTAAAGGGTTACACAGATGCGAGTTTCCAAACTGATCGAGATGATTCTCGATCATAATCGGGGTATGTCTTCATTATGAATGGAGGGGCAGTGTCCTGGAAGAGTTCAAAGCAGGATGTGGTAGCATTGTCCACTACAGAATCAGAATACATCGCCGCTTCATTGGCAGCACAAGAAGCTGCATGGTTAAAGAAATTCATTGCCGATCTAGGGGTAGTCTCTACCATTCATGATCCCCTAGAGACTTTTTATGACAACGACGGTGCGATTGTTCAAATCAAGGAACCCCGTGCACATCAAAAGACAAGGCACATTGAGCGGAGATTCAACTACATAAGGGTTGAAGTTGAAAAAGGAAAGATATGTATTCGCAAAGTTCACACCGATCAAAATATTGCGGATCCACTCACGAAGCTCCTTGAAAGGCCAAAGCATGAGAGTCATACTTGTGCCTTAGGACTTAGATATTCTAGTGATTGGATTTGATCCATTTAGTATTTAAACAACGAAACAATTGTTATTTTGACTCATTTATATATAATTATAATACTATGAGTTATGATCCATTTTAGCATGTTTAGATCCATGAATATGTTTATCATTCTAAATGTCCGTAGTCGGTCATATTTATGGGAACAAATATGAAGGTAAGACTATTATGAACTTGGATTGGTGGATATTCATAACATATGAATATAGAGCAAAAGGTTGCTACCAAAGTTCATAGATATTTGTGGGATACAAATATTGGGCTGACCCGCTCTCAAATGTTACTGCATGGAATTTTGTAATTGATCATAAGTAAATTTGAGTAAAGGTGAATATCATAGTATCCTCCAACCTGAGATACATATTGGGTTTTGATATTCACCAAATATTATACTTTGACCTAGTTCTTCGCTGTTCTAAAATATGGACAGTATACAAGGCTAGTTTTAGGTGTAATACAAGGTGATTGTGAGAAACGTATGTAGTCAAGATGGGATTTGTTCCTCTTATTTGTTGAGAGTAAGATGTCTAAGGCCTGATAAAGTTAAATCAATAGGGAATGATCATTCGGTGTCTCTGGATTTAACATGACATTTGTAACAAAAGGATAAATGATAGATTCACTTAAATCATTTCAAGTAAGGGACTTGAAGAAGATGATGTTATTGAATGGCACTTCGTCATGCGTATTAGGGGTAGTAAACCATTGTTAGGCAGTATTTGCTATTAGCATCAATCCTTTATGTATCTTGTGCAAGTGGGAGATTGTTGGAAACGGTCTGCCCAAGACACATATTGAATTGATGTGGCTAGTACATTATGATCCAAGTCGGGTCATACCCAATAACAAGCTAGACAAACACCTACAATATTTATTTTATGATATGATCATATAAATAAATATTAACACTTAGAGTATTTAGAAATTGGGTTTCTAAATATTTGCACTTGTGTTATAAATAAATTATATGGATAATTTATTTTAAAAAGAGTATTCTATATTGTTATTCAAATGGTTGAACAAAAATAAAGTCTTTTGTCCGCATTTCTTAATTACTCATCCGCATTTACTAATGCGGATGTGCTTTTGAGGAAATGCTGATGGAAACTGTTCATCCGCATTTACTAATGCGGATGTGCATTTGTCGAAATGCTGATGGAAACTGTTTGTTCGCATTTACTAATACGGATGTGCATTTATGGAAATGCTGATAGTAATTTCTTCATCCGCATTTACTAATGCGGATGATCATTTGAGGAAATGCTGATGAAACTACTCATCCGCATTTACTAATACGGATGTACATTTGGGAAATGCGGATGAAATTTCTTCATCCGCATTTACAAATGCGGAAGAAGACCATTCACCCACATTTACTAATGCTGGTAAATGTTTAAGAAATACGGATGGGACAAGGGTCGGGGCCCCGCCCATTTTTCTCTCTCCTCGTCTGAAATTTCAATTGCCCAAGACATGCAATATATGATTACAATCAACCACTCTCTATGATATATTCAATTAGACACTCAAAGTGCATTTTTGCTTCTGCTTTTGAGTTTTCTCTCGATCGGTCGAGAAAAAAAAACGAAGAACAGAGGTTCGTTCAAGTGTAGAAATCATAGCAACTGTGGTGTTTGTTGAAGGCTTGAGGGTAGACTAGCTTGAGGCGTCCTTCTTTGGAAGCTACCATTCTACTATCATCTTCCTTGAATTCCTTACGAGAGGTAGATTGCTAAACACCCTATGGTTGTTTTGTAAGCATGTTTTTTCATATATCGATCCATAACGGGTTTTTAATAGATATATAAAATGGTTTATATATATTAACTGTAACAAGTTTTAAATCTTTATTCCGCTATGTTTTTCATTTTATTTGGATAAAATGACTCTGATAAACTTGTTTAAAACCCAACAGCTACGTCAGAGAATTTCACTACAAAGATATAAATCAGAATATTAGTTAGAATATGGTTGATAATATTAAACCTAAAACCCTAAATCCTGCCCTTGACAACCCATTTTAATGGCAGTTCGTGCCACCAGGGATCGATTCTCTTTGACGAAGAAGAATTTCTTTTTCCAGCTTTCTTCATTTTTCGTGATGTTCAAGATGAAGGGTTTTTTACTGCTGATCAGTTGGAGTACAAACCGGGATGAACCCTGGGTTCGGAGGTTGTAAACGGTGGAAAGGTCAGCAACCTCTAAGGATAGACCATGGGTATCGATCAATTTGCAAATGATGGACAGAATTCTCCACATTGTGGGCATGGCTTGAGCAAAACTCAAGCCAGTAACCCTAAAAAATTCCATGATGAATGGATGGAATGGGTATGAAATTCCGATGGAAAATGGAAAGCATAGAAACAGACCCATGATTCTGAACAAGTCAGCGTGCATCTCGCAATCGAATGTGCGAATGACTGCTTTAGAAGGAAAGCTACCGGAAGAAAATAGTTATGAAATATCCAAGTTCGAGAATGAGCAGGTTTCATCCTAAGGATGATCAATCAGTTGTTGGTCGATAAAATCATCGACAACAAAATGGTTTAAGGAGAGGGATGCTCTGGTGCGTTTAGCTATGGATGAGAGGAAGAAATTGCAAGAAGAAGAGAGCAAAGAAGATGAAGAGAATTACCTGATGATCTTCAATGCTAGATATGGATTAAATAGAAAATATTGATGGGGATATTATAGGCGGCTTAAACCGAGTTAATGGCTAGAAATTAGCCTTGAAAATCGGGATAGACGTCTAATCAACTGAATGCACTTGAGTTTGTTTGAAATTTTGGGAATTATCTGCAAGAATTAAAAGGATAAGAGTTCCAATCGTCATGGATGATTTCGGAATTGAAAAATAGGATATATTCTGGAAATCTCTCATGGATATCCTATTTTTGGGGACAATTGGTATGGGTGAAAATTTCGCTTATTATTCTGATCACTATTCTGGAGCTTAGAATATGCAGGCAGGTTTGACATCTCGAGCTGTATCCTTAAAATTATGCTAACAATTCTTGGTATACACGTTTTGTTGTGATAGGCACGTGTATAATTGCTGGAGTCAACACCCAGAAGTCAGAGAAGACGTTAGGCAATGGTTAAACACGTTTAAAGAGGCTTGCAACGTTCAGGAAAACTCATTCTCGGAAGAATCCCAAGATATCCAGGATATGGCCGAGGATATCGGTTGACCATAGCAGCTAGGTTTAACTATAAAATGAGGCTTGGTTGATCATTTTAAGTTGATTATTCACGTTCATACACCTGATCTCTGTTCACAAACTCTCAAACACGCTCAAATAATCATTGTAATACTTAGATACAATCATTCAAGCTCTCGAGTTGTATTTGTTTTTCGTTATTAATCAAAGGACTGGTCGCCGACATTTTGTCAGGCGCCAAGGGGTTTTTTGTGCCGGAAATCACTTTGATCAAGGGTATTTTCCCCTTCAAAAATTTGTTGTATTTGTTCTTATTTGATTTGATTATTCATTTCTCTAATATCCTTATCGATATCCCGGTGTTGGTCAGATATTTTAGTTAGTATTCTGATATAGCACACTACCTCACTTGACTAATTTGTTCATTAATTACCTTGTTAATTTTTGACCAAAACAATATATATATATATATAGGGAGCGGTTACTATACAAAATGTTTTTTCGTGCGAAGCATACGAAGTTTTGGGGTGGAATTACCACGAAAGAACAATAAAAATTACGCAAGACGAATTACACTCGCGTGAAATTATCACGTAGAGATGGAATTTTCACGCAAGAATACTTCTTGCGTAATAATTCCACCTTTGCATGACAATTCCATTTCTACGTTATTAATTCTTACACTTGCGTTATAATTACACGCGTAACTTTCATTCTTGCATGATAACTTCGTACGTTTCGCATGAAAAAAACACATTTTACCTTAAACTTTCTCTACATATATATATTGTTAAGGATAACCTCATGATCAATGAATCTGAGTTTGGCGTTGAGTTGAAGCACAAGGAAATCACTTGGTGAAGGATAAAGAGAAATTAATTAGTTAGAGGTGGATGGACAAGGTCATAATATTGTTTTCACTTTTGTCAATCTTAAGCCACAGTTTCCATCTCGCTAGCCACCAAAATGAGTTTTGGAAAGAGATGTGTGGCAGCCAACGGTACGAGAAGAACTCCTCCTAAAACAAGAACTCACTCGACGATGCAATCTACCACTTCCTCCAAACCGACAATGGCTTCGGGTTTACACTTCAAATTTTAGACAGGGCAAAATGGTCACCCTTTGCCGTGGAGATATTGAGCCGAAAGAATGCAAGAGATGTGTAGACGATGCCACACGCGGGGCTCGACAAGTTTGTCCCAACCAAAGCCAGGCTGCGGGGTGGTACGAGAATTGTTTCTTAAGGTACTCGAATGCTAATGTCCCCATGGATAACCGATTTATGGCTTATGAGTGGGGAACAAATAATACTGTTTCAGCTTGTTATCGTCAATGGACCGAAACAGTGACCGCATTGCTCGATACATTGCGACCAGAGGCTACCGCTGGTGGGACGTACCGGAAATATGCTTCGGGCAACCTAACGCTACAAGGATCCCCAATAGTGTTTGGGATGGTGCAATGTATTCCTGATTTATCACCAAAGGAATACGATGATTGCTTGGTCGAAGCCAGCAGAAAATTTATAAACTTTCGTAGAATACCAGAAGTAAGAATGTACTTGCCTAGTTGTGCTATTCGGCACAATCAATACCACTTTTATAATTCCACATGGTTACCGCCTACCACATATTTAAGTGAGTGACTTCTTTCTTATTTAGTAATTCTAAATGGAAACTACCATACCCATTCTGGATGTCATCCTTTGTGGGCCGTCTTAATAATCGTGGAGGCCCTAAGCGAACTAAAAAAACAGGCTTTTTTCGAAGTTAACATAATAAACCTCTTTCTTATTTCTGTTGGGAACCAAAAACAATAAACTAAATTGGTTATAATTGGCATTGTTAATTCTTTTTTTTTTTTTTGTAATTTGAGCAAAGACTTTTTTTACAATTCAATATCCGCTTCTTGTTTTTGCTTCTTTAGCCTTTCATATGGTCGCTTTCATACTTTCTAGTCGATATTACACTTATATATGATAGACTTGAATACAAACTCTTACTAAACAAGCAATATTTTATAATATACACTAAACAAATGAGTTACAGACTAATTCACTTGCTAGATTTAAATATAATTCACTATACAATGAAAAACAACTTTGCAAATATTCAAAAATTAATTCACTAAACAAGTGGCTAAATACTATATGAGTTACAAATTAAATTTAAGCACTAACTAGAGAATTAGACAAAGAGAGGCAACGGTAGTACAATACAATCCAACAACACAAATCAAGATTAAACTCAAAATTTTAGAATCTAGAATTGTAAAAAAAAATTAATCTTGAGAACTAGATTCGGAGAACACTCGCAAATCTATGTTCGAAATTGTCACTTGATAGAACAAATCACATCTGTGTTTTTTTAATTAATTAATATCTTGAGAGGAGAAAGGGTAAATTTTTATTGAATTGAAGGCCCAACTAAATTAATAAAGTGTCTAGCCCAATCAAAATTTTTTACACGTATAAACACAATATATAAAATTTGAAGAGCTTTTAAAATTAGAGACCCAAAGCCCTAGCTTTATTAGATTTGGGCTTGAGCTAGCCATGTTTGTGGGCATCTTTGTTTTCTTCAGGTTTTCCGCTTTGTCGCACCCCCTAGTTAAATTAATCTAACATATATTTGTTATTTAATATAACATAAGTAATTAAATTTTTGTTTACAAAGTAAACCATAGTTTATGATTATTTAAACGTACGTCATGTCATGTTTGCAGGAAATTTGAAAAGTGGTAATGTGGGAGTCATTGTTGGTTCAATATCAGCAATGGTTGTGGTGATTGTCGTATCAGTTGTCTTTATTCTTTTCCGAAGGTATCAGAAACCGAAGGGAAAAGGTCAACTCAAACTTTCCTCTTTTTTTAGTCAATTAAGAAACACATGGACAGACCAATTATTCAAAACCTTAGTAATAATGGCTTCAACAGGTCTTTATTCTTTTCCTGAGTTTTAAGTGGGTTTTTGCGATGACGAAACTAAGTCTGCAAGAGACAACGATGACACTGGAGAGATTAATTCATTCAAACTAAGGAATATACATGATTCTACTAAGAATTTTTCATTAGAAAATAAACTCGGAGAAGGTGGTTTTGGTCTCGTTTATAAGGTAACTTACAATTCGAATTCTGCTTCAGTTCCTTGATATTTCAAAAAATTAAAACTCTTTTTGCAGGGTGTACTAGAAGATGGAAGAAAAATAGCCGGGAAACGACTATCTAGGAATTCAGGGCAAGGCCTCACAGAGTTTATGACTGAAGTACAACTAATCATAAAGCTTCAACACAAGAATTTAGTTCAGCTATTGGGCTGCTGCATAAAAGGGCTTGAACGACTTCTCATCTATGAATACATGCCTAACAATAGCCTTGACACGATCCTTTTTGGTCAGTATCATACCATAGGAATAATACTAAATTATGTGAATCTCTAACGAATTGAATTAATGCAACTAATAGATGCTAACAAGGGTAAAGAACTGGAGTGGCCAAAGCGTGTGGTGTGTGCGAATAGTATATATATTTTGATAAAGGTTTTTCACACAGATTTAGTTTTAAATGGTTATTACTAATACTAAACTATACACACAAAATGCAAGTGTACCTGTCGTGAGATAATATAGTGCTGGTAAGAACCGAGTATCAATCCGTGAACACACTAAGCCTACTCAACAACCCTTATAATTAACTATCAGTTTTGATTTAGGAAATGATAAGTTAAACAAAATAATGATAAATAAAGATAGATAAAAATAGATTGAGACTTTCAGTGATCTTTTAGTGAAGTAAGGCTATCATCCTAATTTAGATTACACTTATGTAACTGGGATGAATTGGTGGTGTGGTCAAATATATTGATTAATGTAATTATGTTAATATTTATAAATATGAGCCATGTAGATTTCTCATCTGCTATCTCCGAGGTGACAAAGACACCAACATCAAGTAACTTACAATGTTGATCAATCCAAACCACTAGTAATTTAGGTAGATCTCGTGTAACCTTTCAACATACGATTTCTGAAAACATAACTTAATGATAAAAATAGAGTTGATCAAGTTCCATTCTAACATACCATTGATTTTAAAAAACCATAATAATTACTATAGATTTTTCAGACTAATAAAATTGAACCCCCAAATGATGAGAAAGTTAAGGTGATATGATTTCTAATAACCATTTTTAGCTCATTAGCCATGGATTTAATATGAATACCAGTTCCACAAATAAAAGTTAGTTCATACGTTTTTCAACCTTGTATGACATTCACAATTACAAATCATAAGTTTATAACTTACCGTTCAAATATAGATGCTACCCATCAAAAGTTTACCCAAGATTACCATAACATTAACATAATATAAACCACATGATTAGTTTATCACAAGTTACATAAAGTTTCATTAAATTAGGATAATAAATGAAGTTTAGCTCATAATGAGCTTGAACATAACAACAAATATAGAAGATAGTAACAAAATCATCGGTAAATTAGAACAATCAAACCGGTGCTCCACAATGGATGATGTTAAAGGTTCCCGAGCTTCTTCTAAGTGTTGAATGGACTCCAAAACCTTCTAAGGACTTCCAAAGACTGGGTTCACGAGAGGGAACACCAGCACTTCACCTCTCAAAAGCTACTTTCAAAGTTTCAAGTGAACTCCTATTTATAGGCTTTCTGGAGTGTTTAAGCATGACCCCGTGACTTAAATGCATGACCTTATGCTAGTACAATGATTACGAAAGTTGGTCGGTTCGTACCTGTAGAGTGTGTCAGGAACGACCCCTTGAATCATGAGGCACGGCCCCGTGATTGGGGTGGTCACGGCCCCGTGATTCCTTTTAGGGGACAGTACTTTTTGTCCTGTCAGATGTCCAATCATGAGGGTGTGCTAATTTAAGCACGGGGGCGTGTTTTAGGTTGGTCATGGGGGTGTGCTTAATGAGGCACGACCCCATGCTTGAATTCTAGAGCTTGTTTTCTTCATGTTCCTCTTTGTTTAAGCCCCTTTTGTTTATGTTGGTCTTTCTCAAGCCTACAAACACAATTTAAACGATTTAGATATCAATTCATCATTTTCACTAAGAGTTTTGAAAATATTTGATGTGTAATTGATATGTTTTATATGTATAATTTGGATCACATCAGCGTGCCAACATTATGATTGGCATTGCAAAAGGACTTTGATACCTACACAAAACCCCCGACTCAAAATTATACATAGAGACTTAAAAGCTAGCAATGTTTTGCTAGATAGTGATATGAACTCCAAAATTTTAGATTTTGGCACTGCTAGAATTTTTAGAGGAAATCAAAAGGAAGTTGCCACCAAAAAATTATCGAAACTTAGTAAGTTCGTAAGCTTTCCTATTTCTAATTAATTCTTACATATGCTTAATATTTGCAAAATCTGGTCGATGATAAATTTTGATTACAACAATGGATACATGTCATATGAGTATGCAATGGATGGTCTATTCTCGAGAAAATCAGATGTCTACAGTTTTGGTATGATGTTGCTAGAAATTGTTTTTGGATGAGTGTGTAAATCCGGTATTACACAAGTGTAAAAAGAACTTCGTAAGAAAACGAGAATTTTTTTAATTTTTATAATTTTTTATTTTTTTATGAAAGAGTAAAACATTTTTATTTTTATGTTATTTTCGTTTTATAAATTTTTATTATGCTTTTATTAATTACCATTTTGTCATTGAAAACTAGTGGCTCACATTGGCTTCTAAAGTTCTCACAAAAAAAAACTTAATTTGATCCCTCCCATATATATATATATATATATATATATATATATATATATATATATATATATATATATATATATATATATATATATATATATATATATAGGGTTCCACTAAAAATATATTTTGACTAAGAAGGCTAAGAAATGATCTTAGCCTTCTATTTCTCAATAAATGACTAAGATGATAATGTTGCAAATAAAAAGTTGGAAGGGTATTTTGGGTATGTAATCACTTTTTTTGACTTTTTTGAGTTTTCTCTAATTTTTTTAAACGTTTATAACTTTTTCATACTAGATTATTGTTTAAAACAAATTGCACCATAAAATCAAAGCATTTTTTTCTCTTTAAATTGAGTATAGTATTGCTATATTTTTTTTATAAAAAACAAATTATGTGAAATTGTGATGCATTTTAATGTTTATGTGCTGTATTTCATAAAAACAATATAGAATTGTGTTGTGTTATGTCAAACAGCACAGTTTTGTCCTGTTTTTCGTCAAACAGCATATTTTTGTGCTGTTTTGCGTCAAACAGCATAGTCTTATGTTGTCTTGCGTAATATGTTCTATGTTGATTTGCGTCAAAAAACAACAAAATATCATGTGTTGTTTATGTGATTTATTATCTTATTTAACCAAAATAGCACAGAACTGTGCTGTTTTACGTCAAACAACACAGTTATATGCTATATTGCGTCTTTAACACATCTTTTGCTTTATTTTATGAAATGTAACACATATTTTGCGATAGTCAAAGGTTGATGCGAGCGACATGAGACCTTGAGGTGGCAACACATCGCCATGGTTGGTGGGTTTATAGCTTTACAATTACTCATATATGGGGTTGCTATAAAAGAGTGAAAAAATTTGCTTGAGATTAGAGATGTAAGAATATGTGTTACATTTTGTTAAAAAAATTAGATTTTATTTTTAACATAATTGCCCTTAAGCTTCAAATTTGAATTATACCACATGTCAGGCTAGTATTGATTCTTAGATTTCTTAAGAAAAATTTATTTTTTATTTGAACTATATATATATATATATATATATATATATATATATATATATATAGGAGATGGATCAAATAAAAACCATATTTATAATTAAAAACCATGAAAATCACTACTACCCAATTACATAACTTACAATTGATTTAACTTTTTGATTGTTTAAAGTATATTTGAATAAACTTTAACATTATTTTTTGAGATCATTATTTTTTTTTAATTTAAACTCCAAGTAACGACGAGGATAATGAAACGACTTACGTATATGTAACTTGTATGAATTACATTTACGTAACTCTCAGCTGTACACTTGGTAGCACGTACTTACATATAAATAACCCCTACATATACGTAACTCGTAGTTGTACACTTTGTAACACGTACTTATATATATGTAACCCTTGGTTTTTATGGTTTTTATTTATAACGTGGTTTTCAAGGGATCCCTCCCCTATATATATACGTATATATATATATATACGTATATATATCTATATATATATACGTATATATATATATACGTATATATATCTATATATATATATACGTACATATATATATATACGTATATATATATACATACATATATATACATATATGTATATACACATACATATATATGTACATACATATATATATATATATATGACTTGTATTCGATGGTAGAAGAGCTTGATGTGATAAAAATCTATACATGGTGCACAGCATAAGAAATCGGGATTTTTCTAAACTATACAACAATTCCTAGATAAAGATGATAGTAAAAAAGAAAATGTTAGCTCTCCCTGTAGAAAGAGAAAGAGAGACTACCCATATACTAAATTCAAAAGCTATGAAATTACATTAACTCAATAACATAAAATTCCAACGGTTGCATATCGCAAACAATGATATAAAATTCTTATTTTAATGGACAATTTTTAGTATCATGGTGACACAAAACGCTACATATATATGTATATATGAAAAAATCATTTCGCCATCTTCGTATCACTTCCTATAAATGCACATTATTTACCAACACCAACATCATAGATCTTTGGTTATAGATTTATATGAAGTATAATTAATAGGGTTATTAGACTTTAATAATTCTAACTTTATATTGGCCAGGATTAATCTTAATTTAGGAATTGTTTACAGATACTCTTAATTTTAACATTATTTTTTTCCAACGATCTTACTAACTAAAAGTTAACACTCATTAGTTTTTTTGATAAAATGTGGCCAATTTTGAGTCATTTTTTAATTCCGCCACCGCCTAGCCTTCATCAAGTCTGTTTTTTGGTGTCTGACATCCCTCAACATATGAATATACTTTCAACGAGTCAAGTGGTTCAGATCAAGAGGTGGAGATTGACGGGTTTCAAAGTGCAGTAGTTCTAGATTGACGTCATACCCATTTCTGGATGTCATCCTTTGTGGGCCGTCTTAATAATCGTGGAGGCCCTAGGCGAACTAAAAAAACAGGCTTTTTTCGAAGTTAACATAATAAATCCTCTTTCTTATTTCTGTTGGGAACCAAAAACAATAAACTAAATTGGTTATAATTGGCATTGTTAATGCTTTTTTTTTTTTGTAATTTGAGCAAAGACTTTTTTTACAATTCAATATCCGCTTCTTGTTTTTGCTTCTTTAGCCTTACATATGGTCGCTTTCATACTTTCTAGTCGATATTACACTTATATATGATAGACTTGAATAAAAACTTTTACTAAACAAGCAATATTTTATAATATACACTAAACAAATGAGTTACAGACTGATTCACTTGCTAGATTTAAATCTAATTCACTATATAATAAAAAACAGCTTTGCAAATATTCAAAAATTAATTCACTAAACAAGTGGGTAAATACTATATGAGTTGTAAATTAAATTTAAGCACTAACTGGAGAATTAGACAAAGAGAGGCAAACGGTAGTACAATACAATCCAACAACACAAATCAAGATTAAACTCAAAATTTTAGAATCTAGAATTGGTAAAAAAAATTAATCTTGAGAACTAGATTCGGAGAACACTCGCAAATTTATGTTCGAAATTGTCACTTGATAGAACAAATCGCATCTGTGTTTTTTTAATTAATTAATATCTTGAGGGGAGAAATGGTAAATTTTTATTGAATTGAAGACCCAACTAAATTAATAAAGTGATTAGCCTAGTCAAATCTTTTTACACGTATAAACACAATATATAAAATTTAAAGATCCTTTAAAATTAGAGGCCCAAAGCCCTAGCTTTATTAGATTTAGGCTTGAGCTAGCCATGTTTGTGCGCATCTTTGTTTTCTTTAAGTTTTCTGCTTTGTCGCACCCCCTAGTTAAATTAAATCTAACATATATTTGTTATTTAATATAACATAAGTAATTAAATTTTTGTTTACAAAGTAAACCATAGTTTATGATTATTTAAACGTACGTCATGTCATGTTTGCAGGAAATTTGAAAAGTGGTAATGTGGGAGTCATTGTTGGTTCAATATCAGCAATGGTTGTGGTGATTGTCGTATCAGTTGTCTTTATTCTTTTTCGATGGTATCAGAAACAGAAGGGAAAAGGTCAACTCAAACTCTCCTCTTTTTTTAGTCAATTAAGAAACACATGGACATACCAATGATTCAAAACCTTAGTAATAATGGCTTCAACAGGTCTTTATTCTTTTCCTGAGTTTCAAGTGAGTTTTTGCGATGACGAAAGTAAGCCTGCAAGAGACAACGATGACACTGGAGAGATTAATTCATTCAATCTAAGGAATATACATGATGCTACTAACAATTTTTCATTAGAAAATAAACTCGGAGAAGGTGGTTTTGGTCTCGTTTATAAGGTAACTTACAATTCGAATTCTGCTTCAGTTCCTTGATATTTCAAAAAATTAAAACTCTTTTTGCAGGGTGTACTAGAAGATGGAAGAAAAATAGCCGGGAAACGACTATCTAGGAATTCAGGGCAAGGCCTCACAGAGTTTATGACTGAAGTACAACTAATCATAAAGCTTCAACACAAGAATTTAGTTCAGCTATTGGGCTGCTGCATAAAAGGGCTTGAACGACTTCTCATCTATGAATACATGCCTAACAATAGCCTTGACACGATCCTTTTTTGTCAGTATCATACCATAGGAATAATACTAAATTATGTGAATCTCTAAAGAATTGAATTAATGCAACTAATAGATGTTAACAAGGGTAAAGAACTAGAGTGGCCAAAGCGTGTGGTGTGTGCGAATAGTATATATATTTTGATAAAAGTTTTTCACACAGATTTAGTTTTAAATGGTTATTACTAATACTAAACTATACACACAAAATGCAAGTGTACTTGTTGTGAGATAATGTAGTGTTGGTAAGAACCGAGTATCAATCCGTGGACACACTAAGCCTACTCAACCACCCTTATAATTAACTATCAGTTTTGATTTAGGAAATGATAAGTTAAACAAAATAATGATAAATAAAGATAGATAAAAATAGATTGAGACTTTTAGTGATTCTTTCAGTGAAGTAAGGCTATCATCTTAATTTAGATTACACTTATGTAACTGGGATGAACTGGTGGTGTGGTCAAATATATTGATTAATGTAATTATGTTAATGTTTATAAATATGAGCCATGCAGATTTCTCATTTGCTATCTCCGAAGTGACAAGGACACCAACATCAAGTAACTTACAATGTTGATCAATCCAAACCACTAGTAATTTAGGTAGATCTCGTGTAACCTTTCAACATACGATTTCTGAAAACATAACTTAATAATAAAAAGAGAGTTGATCAAGTTCCATTCTAACATACCATTAATTTTAGAAAACTATAATAATTACTGTAGATTTCTCAGACTAATAAAATGGAACCCCCAAATGATGAGAAAGTTAAGGTGATATGATTTCTAATAACCATTTTTAGTTCATTAGCCATGGATTTAATATGAATGCCGGTTCCACGAATAAAAATTAGTTCATACGTTTTTCAACCTTGTATGACATTCACAATTACAAATCATAAGTTTATAACTTTCCGTTCAAATATAGATGCTACCCATCAAAAGTTTACCCAAGATTACCATAACATTAACATAATATAAATCAAACGATTAGTTTATCACAAGTTACATAAAGTTTCATTAAATTGGGATAATAAATGAAGTTTAGCTCATAATGAGCTTGAACATAACAACAAAGATAGAAGATAGTAACGAACTCATCGGTAAATTAGAACAATCAAACCAGTGCTCCACTATGGATGATGTTAAAGGATCCCGAGCTTCTTCTAAGTGTTGAATTAACCTCCAAAACCTTCTAAGGACTTCCAAAGACTGGGTTCCCGAGAGGGAACACCAGCACTTCACCTCTCAAAAGCTGCTTTCAAAGTTTCAAATGAACTCCTATTTATAGGCTTTCTGGAGTGTTTAAGCACGACCCCGTGACTTAAAGGCATGACCTTATGCTAGTACAATGCTTACGAAAGTTGGTCGGTTCATACATGTAGAGTGTGTCAGGCACGACCCCTTGACTCATGAGGCACGGCCCCGTGATTGGGGTGGTCACGGCCCCTTGACTCCTTTTAGGGGACAATACTTTTTGTCCTGTCAGATGTCCAATCACGGGGGTGTGCTAATTTAAGCACGGGGGCGCGTTTTAGGTTGGTCATGGGGGCGTGTTAATGAGGCACGACCCCATGCTTGAATTCTAGAGCTTGTTTTTTTCATGTTTCTCTTTATTTAAGCTCCTTTTATTTATGTTGATCTTTCTAAAGCCTACAAACACAATTTAAATGATTTAGATATCAATTCATCATTTTCACTAAGAGTTTTGAAAATATTTGATGTGTAATTGATATGTTTTACCAAAATCTAATATTGTGCTGCATTTTAATGTTTTTATGTTGTATTTCATAAAAACAATATAGAATTGTGCTGTGTTATGTCAAACAGCACAATTCTGTCCTATATTTCGTCAAACAACACATTTTTGTGCTGTTTTACGTCAAACAGCACAGCATCTTGCGTAATATGTTCTATGTTGTTTTGCGTCAAAACAAAAAAATATCATGTGTTGTTTATGTGACTTATTATCTTATTTAATCAAAATAGCACCGAACTGTGCTGTTTTACGTCAAACAACACAGTTATGTGCTATATTGCGCCTTTAGCACATCTTTTACTTTATTTTATGAAATGCAGCACATATTTTGCGATAGTCAAAGGTTGATGCGAGCGACATAAGATCTTGAGGTGGCAACACGTCGCCATGGTTGGTGGGTTTATAGTTTTACAATTACTCATATATAGGGTTGCTATAATAGAGTGAATAAATTTGCTTGAGATTAGAGATGTAAGAATATGTGATAGATTTTGTTAAAAACATTTAGATTTTATTTTTGACATAATTGCCCTTAAGCTTCAAATTTGAATTATGCCACATGTGAGGTTAGTATTGATTCTTAGATTTCTTAAGAAAAATTTATTTTTTATTTGAACCTTATATATATATATATATATATATATATATATATATATATATATATATATATATATATATATATATATATATATATATATATATATATATACATACATATATATATATCTATATATCTATATATATATATATATATATATATATATATATATATATACATATGTATATATATATACACATATATATATATACATATGTGTATATATACATACATATGCATATATATATCTGTGCATATATATATATATATGGGTGTATATATATATATATATATATATATATATATATATATATATATATATATATATATATATATATATATATATATATATATATGACATTTATTCGATGGTAGAAGAGCTTGATGTGATAAAAATCTATACATGGTACACAGCATAAGAAATCGGGATTATTCTAAAATATACAAGAATTCCTAAATAAAGATGATAGTAAAAAAGAAAATGTTAGCTCTCCCTGTAGAAAGAGAAAGAGAGACTACCCATATACTAAATTCAAAAGCTATAAAATTACATTAACTCAATAACATAAAATTCCAACGGTTGCATATCACAAACAATGATATAAAAGGGTTATAGATTTATATGAAGTATAATTAATAGGGTTATTAGACTTTAATAATTCTAACTTTATATTGGCCAGGATTAATCTTAATTTAGGAATTGTTTACAGATACTCTCAATTTTAACATTATTTTTTTCCAACGATCTTACTAATAGAGAGTTAACACTTGTTAGTTTTTTTGATAAAATGTGGCCAATTTTAAGTCATTTTTTAATTCCGCCACCGCCTAACTTTCATCAAGTCTGTTTTTTGGTGTCTGGCCTCCATCAACATATGAATTTACTTTCAACGAATCAAGTGGTTCAGATCAAAATGTGAAGATTGACATGTTTCAGGGTGCAGTAGTTCTAAATTGACGTACCTGATGGTAGATTTCAACATCCTTCTTAGTGTTTTACCCACATAAGCGGTTCGCATCATCAAAAAACTAACAAGATTAACTCTTAGTTAGTAAGTAATCGTTGGAGGAAAATAAGCTCAAAGTTGGGAGTGTTTATAAATATTTTATGAGTTGGGATTAATACTAACCATAACCCTAATTAATATCCATGACAAAGCCTCATCTGTAACATTAACCAATGAAGTTGTTAACAATCTCGTTTTACATATGTATAAATTAATTAGTGTCTATTAATTATTTATGTTAATAAATTAGTTGTTTTACGTACTTTTAAATTAATTAGTGATTTAAATCACTTACTTATATATGCCTAATTAAAATTTAATATTTACGTATGTGTAACTATTACATATGTTTAATTTTGTTTTACATATATACAAAGTAAATATCACATATTCTTAACTTTGTTAATTTTTACATATGTGTAATTAACTATTGCATGTGTTTAATTTTGTAATAGTTAAATAAAACAATGTAAAACAAAACAAACATTTATAGATATGTAAAAGAATACAAAGTTCTGGGCTAAAGATTAGACCTTAATTTACTATATATTTGTTTTCCATATGTATGTATATAAATAGAAATATTATAGAATAAAAAACAAGTATAATACAGTTTACTACTAAAACAAAGTAATTAGATTATAGATATGTAAACTTGTTATAACAAACATGATAACAATTTTGTGTCTATAGTCTTAAGAAATATGATGAATTATCTATTACGTAAAACTGATTAGCAATTATGTAAATCAACATAAAATTAATAATATAAAAGGGTAGAAATATAAAATAGGTTACTAGACACTTTAATTGTATTATTAACTCATCTACATACACGTAAAATATATGGTTACTAAATCATCATCGACAATGTTATTCGAGTTGCCAAGATAAACACTAATTTATTCACTTCAACTATACTATTAATCTGCAAACAAAAAAAACATAAACAAATGTGAAAAAGGAAAAAATGTGACTACATTTTAACGTGAAGACGAAAATAATGAAATACTCTGCATAACCTTTTCAACACTAATTTTTGGTTTGTCTCAAAGAAAAAATATCTGGGCTTTTTGACCAAGAAAACCCCTTGTATTTCGTTTGTATTGCTCGTGAAATCAATATTGAATCCTAGTTTCATTATTTTATTTGATCGTAAATCACGCACATGAAGATGAAGACGAGATGAAATTTTGCACGTTGGCACAAGCACAACCTGCTTAACAGGAAATCTAACCTCAGTTTTGTTTTTTTGAATATTGATTCTCCAAGATTGCAAATGTAAAAAAAAAAAAATACAAGTGTATATGACATAGCTATATTGAAACTATACAGCATGACGCTCAATCCTTTTTATCATAGAGTCTTTTAGATTTTTACATAAAATACTCACTCGAATTAATTTATGACATAAAATTTATTTAGTAAATGCCTATGTTATTAATTTATGTGCATGCATGTTAGATTCTTGTAGTGTAATAAATTCTTGTCATGCATCGTAATATTTTATTGCCAACTAAAATATGTCCCGTAACTGACCAATAAGTGAAGTTGCCTTATAGTCACCAACTTAGGCAAATGCTTACATTATTAAATTGCTTGAAACACGGCCACACACTTAGACCTCCATTTAAGTTTCAGAAATCGGTGAGCGTCTTTCTTAGGGATGTGTACGATCCGATTCAATCGGTTTTGATATGATTTTTGTATTGAATCAGTAACTACAGATTTGAAATAAAAACAAATCAAACTGACCAAGTTGGTTTTGGATATCTGAAGAAAAGTTATAATTTTCAAACCAATCACATGGTCCTGAGTGTGTAATCTAAACGGACCTAATGTTCTCATAATGAAATAGATTTAAACATAGGACCTTGAAGTGTGCCTTTAAATTACCACTCTGACTAGGTGGAGATATATTTTTTATTGAATATGTGTGTGTGATTAATATCTCAACTAGTTTAGTTTATACTACCGATCCAAACCTTAAACCGTTAGTCGAACAATTAAACCCGATTTCAAATCGGAAACCGTGAACTAAACAATTTTACCGTACGTGTTAGTTTGACGAGTCCGATCTTGAACATCTCTTCTCTCTCTAACCATAGTTTGACTTTATTTTCCCACAATATGATCAAGTTCTCCAAATTTGGTGTAACGTATAACACCATCATCCACAAAAATGCCTATTTTATTTCCTGTTTTTTTATATCTGTATCATTGAAAGTTGGATGAATTGAAATTGCTAACTAAGTTGCATATTAGGTAGATTTTGGTATGTGTCACTTTATACATGTTAGTAAGCTTAATTGAACTCTCCTTAAGGTAGTGTACTAGTACGCATGTTCAACAATGATGTTTAACAAAGTAGAATCGTTTATAAAAGCATTCACAATTATAATGAAGAAGCTAACAACAATGAGATCCATAATTTTATTGTTGTTACTTGTTCAATCATTTCTTAATGTTATTACGGGTGAACCACTCTATGGTGACATTTTTAGATGCAAAAAAGACTCGATCTGGCGTTTTTCCACCCAAAGGTTTCTATGAAAGATACCTTTTCAAGGCACTCGATATGCTAAATGAGAGTGCTACTCATCCCGAACTTTTAACTTACCATGCATTTGCAGGAGATCTTCTTGCTACAGCTCTTTGTGCAGGATATTTAAAAGGTCAAGCTTGCTCGTCTTGCGTGAATAGCACAATCCCACTTCTTTTACGAAAATGTCCACAACAAAAACAAGCTTTCGCATGGAGAGCCAAATGCATGGTACAATATAATGTAATGAAGTATGATACCTGGTTTGTTGCCCACGAAACTAGTCAGAATAAAACTAAGGATGTAGTAGGGCTTGACAAAACCTTGAAAGCATTAGTGGATAAGTTATCGAAAGAAGCATCCGAGGGTATGAGATACGCATATGGGACTCAAGCTTACGGCTCACGCCAAACTGTGTTCATGGCTATGCAATGTAGTCTTCAATTTCCCTTTACCAAAGAAAATTGTTATAAATGTTTACTCCATGTATCTGGAGAGATAGAAAGTTGTTGTAATGGTGCAGTCGATACAGCAACGTTATCCACTGGTTGCTATATGAGGTACGCGCATAGTGATTTCCAAATGTTGTAACATCTATTTAATTTGACCATCTCCACTTCGAATTTCATTCTACTATCATTTAATATAACCATCTATATTGCGCGCGTTTTTAATATCAAAATGTTATTGGAATGTTTATATGTATCTTTTACGCCAATGATAGTATATATGACAACCATTTGAATTCAAAAGAATATAATCACAAAAAAGAACAAAAATTATTACATAAAATAAAGAAAAATTAGATTTTAATAATCTAAACTATTACCTATTGGCTGATAATAATTCATACTATTACTTTGATCAGTAATACTCCTAACTTTCACTTTTATAATTAACAACAGTCCAAGTGACATAATTTTCAAATTTTTACGCTCGATTTGTATCTATTTTAGTGTCAACTTAAATTGTATGTTTCTTCATATCGTTCAAAATTATTGTTGATAACCGAATCGAGTCCAAATCAAACGTAAAAAAATAAAAATTATGTCACCGACACTGTTGTTGGTAATAAAAGTGAAAGTTGAGAGTGTTACCGGCCAAATTAATAGTATGAATTATTATCGGCCAATAAGTAATAGTTCGGATTATTAAAATTCAATTTTTCTAAAATAAAAGGTTAAAGAGAAAATGCGAAATTGCATAAAACACAAGTTATAAATTATGTGTTTTATGTATGTCTTTATATTTTATTATAATTAGTTTAGTACGAGCCAAAAGAATTTATAAAAAGAATGATAACAATAATTAAAGAAAATAAAGAGGCACAAAATGATAAAGTTATCGGTGAAACCTAAAGTTAAAAGTCTTGTAAGCCAGACGTGAGTTTACATTTGTTGTGTTTTCACCCGTTAAAAGAGTTGTATCATTCACATTCAAAATATATGGGTCTTGTCTTGTGCTCGCTTACCCCAACAGAAGTTTTACTATGTCCACTCAAAACGATAAAGTAGATTTACCTTGTGCAGTCTCACCCGCAAAAGAAGTTGTATTATGAGGTCTTTCCTTGTGCTCGCTTACTCTAACAAAAGTTGGTTGATCTAGTATGTATAAATATAATTGTATATTTATATATAGTAAGCAAATCTACTAAAGTTTTATGTATAAACAATATATATATATATATAATAAAAAATAATTCAAGTCGAACTAAGCCAAGTGGACCTTTGCTCGTTTACAAAACCGATCTGAGCCGATCGGCTCGTTTACAACCGAGCAGAAGTTCGAATAAGCATTTTTCGAGCAAATTCCGAACGAAAGTCGAGCAAGCGGCGAGCGTTTTGTACAGCCCTACTCGGATGTAATATCTGACATTGAAATAAAATAAAATAGGCTTGGTTGCTACTTGACTTGATCAATTTGCATTTTAGATGTCGAAAGTTTACAACAGTTTTAACCGATTTCGTTAATAGTTTTAATCAATTTCATTAATGCATTTGTTGAACTTGCACCAATGATTTTCTGTCTTTTTTCCCACAATAATCAAGTGTTGGATCTTCATCCAATTGTATATATAACAATTAGAAGTTGGCGTCGACGTCTACTGTAAATACCACGTGGCAGCCGATGGTTGGGCTATCACTTCGTTAATAATATTATATTATTTACATAATACTTGTCACGTACAGCAAGAAATACCCATAGCTTCAATCTACCATCAATTACTTGCTTTACAAGCAACCTAAAAGATCACCTATGGTAAACCACCACCCTTTATATTCTTTCCTTTCTACCACCAATTTACTTTTGTCCCAAAATAAAAACCAAAGACCACCCACAAAATCCTCCACAAGTCACAACCCACCCCGGCCCACCGCCACGCGATGGCTACGGCTACCCCACACCACCAAATCCACATCCAAACCACCCCGAGCCACCACCATCAGCATCACACCACTAAGTTATACAACACGCACCAAGTTCAAGACAGTCTAACCACTCGGGTCACAAAAATAATATGTGCGGTTGTCCTTAGCATTTTATTGACAGTTGGGCTAGTAATGTTCATATTATGGCTCAGTTTACGCCCACGTCATCCTAGATTCCATATACACGAGTTTTCCATCCCAAGTTTGGCTGACCCAAGCACGTTTTCATCAACTGCCCGAGTAACTTTTAACGTGACTGCCCGAAACCCGAATCTTGAAATAGGGATCTACTACGACACAGTAAATTTGACTCTATATTATCAAGATCAAGTTATAGCCGAAACACCATTACTGTTTCCGTTCTACCAATCACCTAAGAACATAGCCATCGTCTATGGCACGTTGTCGGGACCCACATTGAAGATCGATAAGGCACGTTGGATGCAATTTGTGGCTGCCCAAAGACGAGGCGCAGTGCCATTTAGGCTTGACGTGGCCTCGTCTATCCGGTTTAAGGTGTCCACGTGGGACAGCAAGCGCCACAAAATGCATGCCAATTGTGAAGTAGGGGTTGGGTTAAATGGGATGTTAATAGCATATGATAAAGGAAAGAAATGTCCGGTTTATTTCAGTTAATGAAGTAATTAGCTTTCTTCTTTTCTGTTGAAACGGAATATTAATGTACTAGGTTATAGACCCGTGTAATACACAGGTAGAAAAACACAAAATATCATATTAGCAACATAAAAATCAAAGTTGAAAAAAATGTACACAATTGACACAAATGAGGAATGTTAATTGCATACAAAGACAAGTAATAAAACTACAATTAGAATTCACAAATTTGAAAATACTTTCTTATACACAATGTGGTTTTGTTTGTAATCTTACCATTTTTATCAAGTATCAAAAGCTTTAATCTATCTCTGCTTTTAAATCTGGATAACACCACATAAAGTTGACTATGTGTAAACACCGGTTGCTTTAGATACAAACCTACCCAACAGAGCGACTGATCCTGACTTTTGTTTATAGTCATGGAAAAACATACTATTAGAGGAAACTGTCTTCTTTAAAACTTAAATGGAATCATTTTGTCTGATGGTATTAATGGTATTAGGTGACATCTAGGGATAAATGTTTGAATGTCAATATTACTACCAGCTTTTATTTGTCTCGATAACACGATTGCCTAGTAACAAAACTTGTAGCTGAGTTTCATTACATAAACCATTCTTCTGATCGATATTTCTTAATAACATCACCAGAACACCAACCTTTAGTAATAACCTATGGTTTAGTAACCCTGAAAGTTTGAATCCATTCAGTACACCAGGAGAGTATTATTCCATGACTTCATGATTAATCCTTCACATCAATTCATTATCATAACATGTAAGTTCATCATTCATTAAGAATTAAAGTCTCATCAAAGTTAAAGATTCTATATCATTTAACTAACCAACAATCTAAACCTAACTTTTAAAACCAAATGGATTAGTAATACTAATAATCCTAGATTTCACATTAAGGTATAATTAGCAAATATACCCAAAACTTATGATACTAATGTACCAAGATACATACCTATGTTGGAGGATGAACCCACTTGATTTTCTTCAATCTCGATAGCTCGATTCCCTGCTATCATTCAAGACGTCTATATTTCCATCCTATTTCAATTAAACCTTCGTGATCAGATTCATATGGTTTTTCCATGAAACTACATGATTAATCCTTCACACTGACTCATTATCAAAACATGCAAGTTTATCATTCAGTAAGAATTAAAGTCTCATCAAAATTAAAAATTCTATATCATTTAACTAATTAACAATCCAAAATTAATTTATAGAACCAAACAATTTGCAGTTATATATTTTCAAATAACATATCAAAACTGAAAGTGAAGCATCTAATTGGCGGTCAAACAACGATAATATATTAGTAATGGAGGTAGAATAAACAAAGAATTTGCTTGATTAAATCTTGAAGAGAAAAAATTATAACTAAAATACTAACATTTAATACCAATGTTGAGGATAGAAAACGTAGTCGCATAAACCTGCAAGTAGCAATATAATGTCTATATCTCAAAGAACTATACAAACTAATAAATTGAACCAACTGCTTTTGTTGATCCATTAAACACTAAAACAAATTCCAAAATCAATTGATAGGCTTAACACCCCATGAACAGGCAGTTAACACATTTCTATACTACAACCTATAATTGAAAGTGAATCACTTTTAGGAGAAAGTTTATTTAAAGAAAAAAACTCACCAGGGAACGTTTATCTGGTGAAAGTGATGTATCAGTAGCCGTCCATCGCAAGCTTTTAGCAACAATATTCTTCTGAAGGTTCCACCCCCATTTCAGCATTATAAACTTTAATATGACTTTCCTGGTAAATAGGGTAATAATTTACCAGTTTAGAACATGCAGTAGCTCCAAATTGTGAAGGCGATCTTGACCCTAATAAACCACAATATTCTTGTTCTTGCTGCGAAATTATATTCAATTTGTGTTTTGATTATCATAACTTCAATAATATAACAATAGGCAAAAATACTTGAAATGCAGCAACAAAAAGGGAACCATCATTTGAAAATCATGAGACATAACTCATAAGCTCGCGTAGTCAATTGGTCAACAATAGAAGAACCTTTAACAGGCAAGTATTTGTTTAGAATATGACAACGATCGGCTGCAGAAAACCTCCCTCGACCTGATTAATTCCCTTCTCAACCCATTAGCATCTTCACAGGCGAAAAGGAAAGCTCCTCTCTTCGTGAAAGAACCCGCTTTAATATTTCATGGGGTGCTGACCTCATCTTTGTTAGTTGAGCAATTTCATGACCCAAATCGTTTTGTGATGAAGATTGGGGACTACAACTTTCATCTCCAATTATTGTAAAAAAACTAAAAAATAAAAAAATAAAAAAAAATAATAAATGAATTTAGGATATCCGAAATATTTTAGATATCCGAAATTTTGGATACGGATACGGATAGTGATTTCTACTATCCGAAATTTTTGAATATCCGAAATTCGATGCTTTGTTGAAAAGTTGTTCACAACAGTGACAATGACACCACATTGGTGGTTTAGATTTTAAGAAATTCTTTTTCCTCAAAAGATTTTTAAAATTTTGAGCTAGTACACAACTACATATCTTAGAATTCTTTTAATCTGATTATTTTTAAAACACTTGTACTTTTTCTATGTTGGTTATAAGATATTAATTGCTAATTATATTAGTTTTATAAATATTACTAGAGAGTAATATTAATTTTATGTATGGACACTTATTTTTTTATTATTGTGCCTTGCTTATCTTAGTGCGTTTTTTTTGCGCCTTGCGCCTAGGCAACGGGTGAGGGCTTTGCGCCTGGAGTCGTCTAGCGCCTTTGACAACATAGGTGGGTATGTTCACTAATTCATCTAAACTATATAAAGCATAATAACCACAAAATCAACGAATCCAGAAGATAGAATCACACTACCATTAGCACTACATATTCATCGACTACAAACGATAAAAACAAAACAAACAGACTGGATTATAATCGAAGCCCAAAAATTACAAGATAAACTACCAGACAAATTACATCACCCAAGAGAGGACGTAAGATTGGGCGGCAAAATTAAGAGATGAATGATTGTGGGACTAATAGTGTAAAGGATTATTATGATAGATATAATTGGTGCAATAATATTAATAATGGTACGTTTATCTTAACAGATGTATAAAGGGTACAAATAACACAACACAAAAATAGTCATGTTTTATGTTTTGATATGTAATACGTTTAGTAAACGAGTATCATGGATCATCATTAACTTCTTGTATTTACCCGTGTATTTTATGCACGTCATTTTTAATATCATGACTTTTGTCGTTACGTTAAATGCTGCTTGGTTAATTTATACAACTTATAAAACTGCAATGATTTCTACATGTGTTCCTTAGATTAATAAATGAGAAATAGAAAGAGGAGAAAGATTAAGGAGAACGAAAAAAGAATATGAATAAAAAAGCTACAGTTTAGTTTCATGTTTCAGAGTTCAAATTAAAATTTGATGTTTTTGGTTTTAAAGACGTAAAGTTAGTAAACCGGGTAAAATATTAGACACATGAACAAATTATTTGAGCACGAAAAGTTAGGAGGTATTAGAATAGTTATATTATTAGAATGGATATATTTGTATTATTTAGATTAAGATGGTAGTTAGGAAAATCAAATAATCTCCATATGTTAATGATATCTTGTTAGGCATAGTTATTTATATATATTCCTATCATGTATTGTTTTCAGGCTTAAGGAATCAATATACCATAAACATGAACAAATTATTTAAGAGCGCAAAGTTAGGAGGTATTAGAATAGCTATATTATTAGAATGGATATATTTGTATTATTTAGATTAAGATGGTAGTTAGGAAAATCAAATAATCTCCATATGTTAAGGATATCTTGTTAGGCATAGTTGTTTATATATATTCCTATCATGTATTGTTTTGAGGCTTAAGAAATCAATATACCATAAACATGAACAAATTATTTAAGCACGTAAAGTTAGGAGGTATTAGAATAGCTATATTATTAGAATGGATATATTTGTATTATTTAGATTAAGATGGTAGTTAGGAAAATCAAATAATCTCCAAATGTTAAGGATATCTTGTTAGGCATAGTTAATTATATATATTCCGGTCATGTATTGTTTTGAGGCTTAAGAAATCAATATACCATGAACAAATTATTTAAGCACGCAAAGTTAGGAGGTATTAGAATAGCTATATTATTAGAATGGATATATTTGTATTATTTAGATTAAGAAGGTAGTTAGGAAAATCAAATAATCTCCATATGTTAAGGATATCTTGTTAGGCATAGTTATTTATATATATTCCTATCATGTATTGTTTTGAGGCTTAAGAAATCAATATACCATAAACATGAACAAATTATTTAAGCACGCAAAGTTAGGAGGTATTAGAATAGCTATATTATTAGAATGAATATATTTGTATTATTTAGATTAAGATGGTAGTTAGGAAAATCAAATACTCTCCATATGTTAAGAATATCTTGTTAGGCATAGTTGTTTATATATATTCCTATCATGTATTGTTTTGAGGCTTAAGAAATCAATATACCTTAAACATTTTTACAGTATCAGAGCAAATGTTGGGGTAAAGAAAATTGAGGCGTTTAGTTGAGAGGATGTTGTGTAAATATGCAGTGGTATGGAGGGCCTCAACCCAAAACTGAGGTGGTAAATGGGCATGTGCGAGAAGAGCACGAATGATATCATTGAGACGTCTTATCATAAGTTCAACTCTACCGTTTTGTGGTGAAGTTTGAGGGCATGAAAAGCTGAACACATGACCATTCGTGCTAGCAAAGTTATGAAATTCATGATTGTCAAACTCTGCCCATAGATCACATTGAAAGGATTTGATGTTTTTATTAAATTGAGTTTAAATGCGTTTGTGAAATTTAACAAAGTTGATGAAGGCCTCGGATTTAAATTTTAAAGGATAAACCCAAACATAATTTGTGAAATTGTCAATAAGTACCCTCTAAAATTTCCTATGATGAATTGCTTAATACGGGCAAGGTCCATAAATCACAATGGATAATATCAAATGGAGCAATAGTAAATGAACGCGAGTCATCAAACTATAATCTTTTACTGTTAGATAAGTCAAGAATGACAAAAAAACTTGGAAACGTCTTTATTACAATGAATAAAAGAACGATTAAAAAGCGTTTCTAACACGTGAGAGTCGGAGTGACCGAGCCGATCATGCCATTTGATTGGAGATGTGAGTAAAACATGTTGAGGTAGTGTGAGAGGATAAAGGTCCCCGATACTATCTGGCGTGAAAGAAGTCTTCCAGTCTTGAGATCCTTCAAAGAATAACCGTTAGGATCAAACTCAATAGAAACTTGGTTATCCCGAGTGAATTTATGAACTGAAAGAAGGTTTTTAATGAGATAAGGGGATAAGTATGTTAATTAGGTGAAAAGTATGACTAGGTGTTTGGTGTATGCCATTACCCGAGCCTGAAATTGTTAACGAAGTACCATTGCCAACAAATATATTACCACTAAAAGAATTAGTATTACCTACGGGTTTTCGGTGCGCTTGTTATCCTAACATGTCCGCCACCCAACCTCATAAACTCACCCCCCCGTCCATTCAATCCATTTTTCTTGGCCATCCATCTGGCTTCCGAGGATACCAATGTCTTAATCCTCAAACCAGTAAAGTTCACATATCTCGACATGTCATATTTGATGATTCTTCCTACCCTTACCATGACCACCCCCCATCTAATGCCCACAACTTTCTTAGTGATGAACCCAACACTAACACACACTATCAATTCCCTACCCAACCCCAACCTCACTACGACCAACCATCACCACCTTCAACCAAGGCCTATTCAAAGCGCTCGCCGCTCGATGATCGTTCGAGTTTTGCTCGAAAAATGCTCGTTCGAACTTCTGCTCGGTTGTAAATGAGCTGATCGGCTCGGATCGATTTGTAAACGAGCCGATCGGCTTGGATCGATTTGTAAACGAGCCGATCGGCTCGGATCGATTTGTAAACGAGCCGATCGGCTCGGATCGATTTGTAAACGAGCCGATCGGCTCAATCGATTTGTAAACGAGCCAAGCATGAGCAAAGGTCCGCTTGGCTTGGTTCGGCTTGAATTTTTTATTTTATTTATATATGTATATATATAACTTATACATAGCACTCTAGTAAACTTGACCCACTATATACAAATATATAATTATATGTATGTATAATAAATCAATCAACCTAATAAAAAATTTAACACTAAGCATAAAAGAGAAATACTAAGTCGCTTAGAGATAGTTTTTGACCCCGTTCTTACTCTTAGTCGATCATCTCCCACTCTCACCATCATCGTTCTCTTCAATATGCTCACCGCCTCATCGCCTAGAGCCTTAATTTCATCGCCAGTCACAACATATTGTCATATATGAAAATATCATGTTTTGAAATTTGGCTTCTTTTTAAGTCACTAAAACTTAAGACTCAATATTGTCACTTTCTCTCATTGCAATATAAATCAATGACACACTAGATAGTTGGGTTATACAAATTTTTCGCCACTTGTTTTGCGCTCGCTGGATACTCGCTTGGAAAATTCACGCTTGAAAGATGCTCGTTTGATTTTCCGCTATGTTGTAAACGAGCCGATCGGCTCTGTTCGGTTTGGAAACGAGTCAAGCACGAGCAAAGGTCCGCTCAGTTCGGATAGCCTCGCGAACAGCCCTACTTCAACCACCCACTCCCAACCACCCCCGTCACCCAAACCGTCGATCCATCACCACCAACCCCACAGGTGACAATCGACCCCCTACCACTCCACCACCCGTCCCTCCCACAACTCGCACCCAATGACAACTAGGGGGAAGGCCTGCAAATCTAAGCTGAACCCCCGCTTCACCGGTTGAACATTCCACTCATCCCCCATCTCTTTATTACCTACATCCTATGTCTGTACCTTTTCTGACCCGAATTGGAAACAAGCCATGCTTGATGAATATAAGGCCTTAAAAGATCATAATGCTTAGGAATTGGTGCCCCGAACGAAAACTCATTCGGTAATTCGGTGCATATGGTTGTTTCGTTGTAAGTTTAAATCGGATGGGTCACTTGATCGGTATAAAGAAAGATTGGTTGTAACTGGGAAATCAAAAACAATACGAATCAATTGTTTATATACATTTAGTTTGGTGGTAAAAACAGCTCCAATACGCACGATTCTGTCATTGCTCTATCTAGGGAACTTGTGGTAAAGAATGCTTTTTTGCATGGTTAGTTATAGGAAAATCATTTACATGCACCAGCCATAGGGGTTTGTAGACCTGTCTCGACCCAAACATGCGTGTCACCTTACTAAGTCCTTATACGGACTCAAACAGGCGCCATAAGCGTGGTTCACTCAATTTTCTACATTTAATATTTTCATGGGGTTTAAGTGTAGCACTTGTGCTAGTTCATTAGTTGTTTATCATCATGGTACTAACTTGGCTTATCTACTTGACCATGTTGATGACATTATACTAACAGCTTCCTTCATAGAGTTACTTAATCGGATCATCAGCTATTTACCATAAGAGTTTGCTATGACAGATTTAGGCACGCTTCATCATATTCTTGGTATCAGTATCACTCATGATGGCAATGGCATGTTCTTATCTTAAAGTCAGTACGTCAAAGATATTTTACATAGAGATAATATGTCATCTTGTAAACCATGTGCAACACCGGCGGACACATCATTAAAACTAAATGCTACAGATGGAGATCCTTTTGCCAACGAGAGCCACTATCGAAGTCTAGCAAAGGCGTTACAATACCTCATCTTCACTTGCCCAAACATTTCATATGTTCTTCAGCAAGTCTGTATATTTATGCATGCTCCCCGGGAACCATATTTTAACTTCATGAAGCGTATACTTCACTACATCCAAGGGACTTTGCATTTTTGGCTTACGGCTATCTCCTAGTCGGCCTACCTCTTTGACCGTGTACTCTGATGCTAATTGGGAAGGTTGCCCAGACTCTAGACGGTCTACCTCCTGGTATTGTGTGTATCGTGAGAACAATCTCGTCTCATGGTCCTCAAAACGCCAGCCCACAATCTCTCGCTCAAGTGCCGTAACTAAATATCGAGGCGTGGCCAATGTTGTCGCGAAAACTACTTGGTTGTGGAACCTATTGATTGAGCTTCATGTTCCTATTCAACGGACAACCATTGTTTATTATGATAATGTTTCTTTAGTATACTTATCAGAAAATCCGGTCCAACATCAACGAACAAAGCATGTGGAGATTGATATTCATTTTGTTCGCGAAAAGGTACGTGTGGGTCATGTTTGTGGGTTACATGTGCCGTCTTCGTACCAATATGTCGATATCTTTGCAAAAGGACTTTCCCGGCAACTATTTCAAAGCTTCCGTGACAGTTTGAACGTTTGTGTAAACTCCCACTCCAACTGAGGGGAAATATTAAAATAGCTATATTATTGGAATGGATATATTTGTATTTTTACGATAAAGATGGTAGTTAGGAAGTCAAATAATCTCCATATATTGAGCAGATCTTGTGAGGCATAGTTGGTTATATATATTTCTATCATTATTGTTTTGAGGCTTAAGAAATCAATATACCATTAACATTTTTAGGAGGAAGACTTAACAACGAAATTCAGAAAGTCTCTAAAATAGCACTTCGTCTGAGACCTCATAAAAGTTAACCATGTCCTAACTAATTATCATCTTATAGAATAATGAATATTATAGCATGATATTTAGAAATGTCAATACACTTAGACAAGATCAATCTGGATTGTAGATTTGACCGATAATTTACAAGTTTTATTAACCTCGGTTTGTCGGGTTATTTAAAATGATAAAACTTGACTATATAGCCATAAGGTTGATGTTGAAAAGGTCATGAAAGGTTAGGTTTGACCGAAGATGGAACTGGTTATGGGATTTAACTTAGTTGATGTTAGAAATTGTTGTTTTTAATTTATATCATGACAAATATTTTAAAGTTCAAGACGCGCAAGGCAGTTCTACCTTCATTGACTTGAGACGTATAGCATTGTCATCTATGACTTGAAAGGGACAAAAGCTTCAAGAGGCTTACACACACACCACAAACACATACATATATATATATATATATATATATATATATATATATATATATATATATATATATATATATATATATATATATATATATATATATATATATGCACATTATTAATATGCTAAAAAGTGCAAGAGACGAATAACATCTTTTGCCTATTGCTTTGAAGTGATACAAGGCTATCATATACCTGTCTTGAACTCTCTCCGGCTCGTTACTTTTTATTATCTTTTATATACATACTATGTACAAATGCACTATGCGGTTCTCAATATATTATTATTTTTTTATTAAACGGGCATAGTAACGTGTGTAGTATAAGGAACTTGCTCCTGGATAATAAAGTGAATTTGCATATGAATACGTACTATATAGGATGTGCCACGTGTATTTTAAGAAAAGTGTATCCAAATATGTTAAACTAGATTATAGTCTCATATATTACACGGATTGTATAATAACATTTATAATTCTATAGTGTGTAGAGGATAAAAATAATTTAACTACACACAAAGAAAAAACGAACCATAAGCTCCCAATTAAGTTAATAACATGTCCAACTAACTAATGTTTTGAGCGGAAAATACAAATAGACAAATTTGTTTACATTATACAATTAAACACAAATAACTATACATTACCCTTCACTAATGGCATGGTTCCTAAATCCACCTACTCTCGTCACGTCAGCCAGAAAATCTAATTCATTATTTTTAGCTTTAAAGGAAAACAAAAATTAAAATCCTGCCAAAGGCAAGAATTTTGTTTTAAAAATTCACCTTGAAAAAAACTTAAATCCCGCCATGTACTTAAGCGAGACATTTTAAAAGATCTCACCAATGTTGAGTTAAAGTGAAATTTAAATATTGTTTATATTTTGAATAGTTTTAAACTAAAGTTTTTTTAATGATATCATATGATCTTTTAGTTTATTATGAGCTCTCAGTCAAATATGATTTATATTTTTTTTGTTTGATTCCTTTTATTTCATACTATAGTTTGATTTCTGTTGCATGTTATTATAATTTCTTTTATATAAACAGCACCAGGTTATAACCCCGTGTATCAGACGTGTTAAATAAAAAAATACTAAACATTTATTAATGAAGAGTTAGGAACTGTTAAAACGCTAATTTAAAAATATTGATTTAAAATATTTCAAAATTTAAAAAGTTTCGTTGTTTTTGAAAAAATCATAGTTTTAGACAATTTTGATTTTGAAAATCTATATTTTTAGTCAAAATAGTTAGTTTTTATTTAATGAAAAAAATATGCTTAAATCTTAATGTTTAAAAGGGGACTTGGATTTATAATAAAAAATAAAAGAGAAAAAATTGTAATTTATTAATTGACTTTTTCTAAAATAAAATAAATATTTTGGACGAAAAAATTAAGGTAAAAGAGTATTTGAGAATGTCATATGGTAAATAATTATTAGATTAGATTACAATAGTTTTAATTACACTGTTGTTCTTAACGAACAATCACACGGTTTACACACACTTTTTATTACTTTTCTAGTTTTCTTCCTATTCCTTTTATCTAGATGTCATTTTTATGATATGTATAAAAAAATATTTGTACAAAAGTGAGCGAGGGGACTAGGTCATTGATCAACCATCGAACCACTTTCTATTCTGTTACTTTTTTATTACAAAATACTTTTGAAAAACTGAAAAAAGCTAATAAAATAAGATTAATTGACCCGTGGAGACACCAAATTTGACCAATTAAATTCAATCAAATAGCTAAATTTCAACTTACAAATTTGATCCCGTTATCGTTGCACAACTCATTTGTCAATCAAGAAAATAATAATAAAAGTATAAAAGCCATCATATTCTCATTTCATTTCTAGAATCCAAGTCTCATTCTTGCAACAACAATAATGTTGATAGTAGCCAAACAATCGAATTTATATTTAGTCATCGTGATCATCCTAAGCTTAACCATCCTTTCGGTGTCTCAAGGCGATATACGGTCCCCGACTTGTGATGAAAACGCGAATTTCACGTTAAACGGTACGTATCAAAGAAATCTTGATGATGCTTTATCATTGTTGACATCCGATAGCAGCATCAGGTACGGGTTCTACAACGCGTCTTTTGGTCAAGCCCCCAATCAAGCCAACGCGATCGGGCTATGTAGAGGTGACGTTGAGCCAGCCGATTGTCGAAGGTGCATAAGCGAAGCCGTTACACGACTACGAGAGATCTGCCCGAATCAAAAGGGTGCAGTTGGTTGGTATGACAACTGTATTTTAAGGTACTCTAATGTCACCATTTTGGGAACTGATCCAGATACTAGGGTTATACGGCGTGTGGCTAACCCTAGTAACGCGTCTAACGTGGACCAGTTTAACCAAGGGCTCAACCGGCTAATAAATCAACTTAGAACTGAAGCTTCAAGTGGCGGATCTCTTCGTAAGTATGCAGCAAACAGCACGGGTGGACCGGGGTTTTCAACCATTTACGCGTACATGCAGTGTACACCGGATCTATCAGAAATACAGTGTTATAACTGCTTGGATGGTACGGTTGGCTTTATTCCAGAGGGTCGTCGTGGAGCAAGAATTTATTATCCTAATTGCATTTTTAGATATGAAGATTACAGATTCCTTGATGCTACAGTGGATCTTGAACCACCATCGCCACCGCCAACGCCGACACAACCACCACCATCACCTTCAGGTATCCATCTGCTAGATACATGCACTTGACTTGTATTATGATACACTGCTATGAGAATCTATATTATAACTTCACTAATGTTTTGAGATTTTCAGGCAAGAGTAGTAACACCGCGATCGTTGTAGTCATCGCGGTTGTTGCAACCGTAAGTCTAGTGATAGTTCTGGTGGTTTGCGTTTGTGTCTTCATGAGAAGAAAAAGAAAGCAGGAAGGACGTCCATCAGAGAATTTAGGTGTGTGTTCTTTGTTTCGTTTATTTCTTGATTTATTGATGCATATTTACGTTTTCAAGTTCTTATCACCCGTGACGATGATTCTAGTTTATGAGGATGGAGATTCCAAAGAGATTAGTACAGCTGAATCGCTGCAGTATAGCTTTGGCATAATTAGAGCCGCAACAAATGACTTCTCTGAGAACAATAAGCTCGGTCAAGGTGGATTCGGTTTGGTTTATAAGGTAAACAATACGCTAGAAAACACTTTTCTAAGGTTTTTCAGACCAATAACATCTTTGGATGCTAAAAATTTTAGGGTAAGTTACAAAACGGACAAGAAATAGCAGTGAAGAGGTTGTCGAAGGATTCAGGGCAAGGCGAACAAGAATTCAAGAACGAGGTTTTGTTATTGGCGAGGCTGCAACACCGAAACTTGGTTCGGTTTCTAGGATTTAGCCTAGAAGGGTCTGAACGGCTTTTGATGTATGAGTTTGTACAAAATGCAAGTTTAGATAAATTTATATTTGGTAAGTAGACTCTTCTTAATAACTTTCTAAACAAAGAATAACAACGAATTTATAGATATTCATTCTTTTGATAATATGCTTACTCTTGGTCTTAAATGTTTAGATCCAACAAAGCGCGCAGCTCTTGATTGGGAAAGAAGATATAAAATTCTCGGAGGTGTAGCAAGGGGACTTTTGTACCTACATGAGGATTCACGACTAAAGATAATCCATCGAGACCTGAAAGCTAGTAACATTTTGTTGGATTCCCAAATGAATCCAAAAATTGCAGATTTTGGTATGGCAAGGCTGTTTACGCCCGAAGAAACCCAAGCCAACACTAGTCGAATCGTTGGAACATAGTAAGTCTCCCTAAAAAAACAGTTTCTTTTTATTCGTGTGAGTTATTTTATAGCAATGTCTTACCATATGCAGTACCTGACAAATATTTTTTGGTACTAGTGGATACATGGCACCAGAGTATGCAATGCACGGTCAATTTTCAGTAAAATCAGATGTGTTTAGTTTTGGTGTATTAGTACTCGAAATTGTAACGGGTCAAAAAAACCACACTTTCCAGAATGGAGTGGTGATTGAAGATCTTCTTAGTCATGTAAGTTTTTATCTATCTACTTATGTTCAAGTACATAATATTAAGTTTACATTGAATTCCCATGTTGCGATTTCTTGCTTCTAGGCATGGAAAAGTTGGAGAGACGGGACGGCTTCAAGTTTAATTGATCCGGTATTAAAAGAAGGATCTAATTCTCTACGTGATATGATCCGATGCATCCACATCGGCCTATTATGCGTTCAAGAAGACTTAAATGACAGACCAACTATGGCTTCAGTCGTTCTCATGCTTAGTAGCTTTTCCCTAACCCTCCCGGTCCCTTCAGAGCCTGCTTTTTACACGCGCACGAGCACGAATCCAGAAAAACCCTTATTCGAAGAGTACACTTCGAGTACAAGTCATCCTAGTAGGTTGAAAAGTAAATCAAGATCTTCACAACGGTCGGTAGCGGGTGATATTTCTATGAACAACTTATATTCCCAATAGATTGATTGTTTGGTGTTACATTGTTCTAGTACTACATTCTTTGGGACCGAATCTCAATTTCATTTTCGGTAATGAGACAAATATTCATGTTTGCTTTGCCTAAACTGTGGGTTGTACCTGTGTATAAGTTTGGAATGTATACATTTTAGTGTAAGAACACAAGATAACATGATGACTGATGAGCTATATATCCTTGTGGCAATTCTTATAACTTCCTGTAGATGTACAAGGATCTGGTATCTTAGTTCCTTTAGGCAATGGGCAAAACTGAGGTTCGGGTCCAAATGAGTCATTTAAAACTAAGTCAAACAGCCTCAGGTAGCAACGGGCCAGGTTGACCCGCTGCATTTTTGCTTTCTTTTTTACAGAAAACAATCTCTAGGGTTAACTCAAATGCTTAGAATTTTACAGGGACAGAAAGGTGTTTATTAAAATCAGTTTGTATCAGTTTCAAACAATGACAGATATTAAAAGCTTGCAAAAATTGTAGAATTCTTGATATTACTAGATCCTGGTGAAATAACTAATTAGTTCAACAGGTAACGAGTATTACAGAAAATATTAGGGTTAATAATAGTGATTGGCATTGGAGCATGCTTCAAGTAAGATTCATTTCTACCACAATTCTACAAACTAATCAATCATAAATGAAAAGAGACATATTACAGCAACATTTAGATTTAGGGACGATACTAAAGGATTCAATAATTTAACCAACAATTCACATAAAAAACACAAAGTATGACAGAAAACTTAGGTGAAATTACTGAGAGAGAAGAATAGAGACCAATTTCATCAGGAACCAAGGTAAGGAAGTGAGGCTGAACGCTAGGTTTCTTAATAGAGGTAACGAGGATAGGGCTCCAAACACCGATTAATCTTATATCAATAGGGCTCAAAACACAACCTTGTATCAATAGGGCTTTATAACACCAATTAACCATACACTTGATTTAAAGAATTTTTAGTGAAATGATTTTTATTTATATGGCATATGGATAACATTTTAACTAATCAAACATTATATATGATCTTATTGTTGTTGTGCAGGTTAAAAACAATATATATCGAGTCTTGTGAACCAACCTTTTTATTTCTAATCGAGTTTTGTATCTGGTTCTTGTTTAAGAACACGTTTTTTAACAACTATTACTGACTCGTAAATATATTGTATTTCGATTTGAACTTAAAACTTCCCAAAGAGCCTCTTCAAGTATGTTAATCCTATGTTGCCAATTACTTGTGAATTTTAAAGAGGAAAAGTAATTCTAAAAACAAAACTTTTGGGCGTAAGACAGACCATTATAAAGTCAAAGATAAACTAAACAAAGGACATCTCCGTACTAATTTTACTTAGAATAATTTTTTTTATTTTTAGTTTTATAATTAAATAAAAACAATTTTTTTTAAAATTTATCTTACACTTTTTAAAACCTTTTCACATTTCATTTCTTATCCTTAAAAATATGATGATATATTTTAAGGGTGGGTTATTCTAAAAAGAGAGAAAAACTAAAAATGATGAGAATGATTATTATCCATCAGATCTTAAATCCAATGGCTAAGGAAATTCGATGACATAATAATAAATAATTGAAATTTTAAATGATAACTCAAAGGGTGTCTTAACAACATTTTCAACTTTTACCATCTTTTTTAAACGCTCGTAACTTTTACATACAATACTATTTTTTTTAAAAAATACACCATAAAAACAAACGTTTTATTAATCTTTAAAACGCCTGTAATTTTGAAACATAACAAACGAAGTTTTTTTCATGATATTTTAGCTCATTGTGTAATATTCGTAAGCTCATTGTGTAATATTAGGTCATTGTGTATCAGATCATTGTGTAATATTAATCATATCATTATGACTAATGGTAACTATTTTGTTACGTATTGGGTTTCTTAAAAATGATTATTTTCAAATAACACAATGCTAAAAATGTAATTTTTTTACGTTTTTCAGTTCATTGCATAATCCTAATCAGGTCATTGTGTAATGCTTATAAGCTCATTATGTCTATTGCTAATAATCGAGTCTAGTGATAGTCATTGTGTTACCATTATGTTTTTTAAAAGGCAAATTAGATTTTAATAATCCAAACTATTACCTATAATATTAGTCTATAATAATCCATACTATTAATTTCGTAGATAACACATCCAACTTTTACTTTTATCACCAACAACAGTCCCAATAATATAATTTTTGATTTTTTACGTTTGGTGGGAATTGATTCTAGTCGCAATAATGATTATGAACGAAATGAAGAAACATACAAGTTAAATTGAGGGTAAAATAAATACAAATCGAACGTAAAAATTGAAAATTATGTTACTGTAACTGTTATTGGTAACAAAAGTGAAAGTTGAGAGTGTTGCTGACCAAATTAATAATACGGATTATTATCGGTCAAGATAATAGTTTGGATTATTAAAATCTAATTTTCTTTTTAAAATGATGATTTTCAAATAATACAATTCTGAAAATGTATTTTTTTTACATTTTTTTCTAGTTCACTGTGTAATCCTGATGAGGTCATTGTATACTCCTTGTCAAGCTGTTCATTGTATCTATTGTTAATTATCGAGTCTAGTATTGGTCACTGTGTTACCCATTGTGTCTAATGTGTAACATTAGACCCATATTGAAAATCCGAACCCGAACCCATTTTGGTCTTTAATGCCATGGAAAAATTCATTATTAAATTGTGTTATTTATTTATTAATCCAAATACAATAAACTTGTTATTTACTAAATATTATAAATTGTATTATTCAACTTTCATTTATTAAATGATTTAATTAGTTTATAATAATTTTATAATTTGTAAAATAAATTTTATAAGGTTGTAAAGTTTTATTTGTCATTTATGGGTGTAATTAAATCATAGAGTTTTTATAAGATTTGTAAAACTTTATAAAGGTGTTATAAATAATTTGATTTATTAAATAAAATTATGGTTTTCAAAGTTTAGGGTTTAATATGTAAATCTTAAAACTTGAATTAAAAGGACTTTTACTTAAAATATCAACTCTTTAAAACCACAGGGACCAAAGGTGTAACTTTATTTAAAACCCAAATCCCATCCCGTATTTCTGGCCACCCAACTCCAGCCAACATCCGGCGGGTTCTAGCAACCCCCAAACCATTGCAAAACGTTGATTTGAATCCAATTAAACCGTCCCACTTAATTCTCGAGCATGTTTCGAACCTAGCACACAAGTCAATTGGAACTAATCACTCATTTAATCCTATTACAACTCGGAACCGATTTTATACTCAAATCCAAAACTGTTTCGAGTCGAAACGCGATCAAATGATCAAAATAGATGGATTAAAACGTCTCAAAGATCATTGCAACCATAAAAAATCAAACATTTTAGTTGAAACAGTCTCATTGATGCCAAATCAATTTCGAAACATCCGAATCAAAACCATTGACTCATTCGAATCGAAGCTTAACAAATCGATCATATATAAGTTAGGCGAAAGAACCCGTCGGATACTTTGGAACTATCTGCAACTCCAATTTCACTTACCAAATACATACATTCAACCTTCGATCATCACCTTCATCCAAACCTGCAACTCTATCGAGAACGTCGTTTGGGGCAAATTGAATCAAAATTGATCTTACACAACATCATCACCTCTCGAATCAATTTCAACTTCAGTCGCAATTATCTTCCAACTGTGTTCATCAATTCGATCTTTAATCAGGTAATTAATCATACTCACACACTCGATTTCACTTGGGGATTAAAATCACCAATGTTGATTTCATTAACAGATTCGAATTGATGTTCAAATGAATTGAATTCCATTTTAGGGTTTATCTGATTTGGGGATTTGTTTAAACTAATATTTTTGGTCATTTATAACCAACCTAATCAGATCATTGGCTTTGGCCCAGCGGCAACACACATACCATGTACGCAGGGACCCGGGTTCGAACCGGGCCTCCCCTTATATATTTTAATCCATTTTTATATCCTTTTAAATTCTAGAGAATGGTTATTAAATTGTTACATTACTATAAAATTTTATTTACTAAGTAATATTAATTTAAAAATCATTATTTTATTTCTGAAAATTTTGATTTCATATTCTTACTAATTTTATTTATGATTTTTAATGTTATAAAACTTATTTATAAAGTTTATATTTTATAAATAAATCACCTTAAATCAAACTTAAATTAGTTCAAATCATTTTAAATCAATATTTTATAAATCATTTGAATAATTAATTATTTTGACCAAGTTATTATATAATTAATTATTAAATTAATTTATTTTCACACTTTAATATTCACTTAAATACTATAGATTAAATGTTTTAATTACATTTAATTTCACATATTATCAATTTTTATGGATTGAATATTTGAGTAAAATTTATCCATTTCACTAATGATTCATCATCATTTTAATCTTTAGCATTTAATCAATTTATGTTATTTTTATTTAATCAAGTTATATTTTTCTTAATAATTTATTAAAACCCTAAATTCCTATTGAAACCCTAAATCATATCTAGTCCTTCGATCATATTATTCTAACAAAAAGAAACACCAAACCTTAGGTTTAACTGTGAGGAATTTTATGGTGTCAAGTCTTGTATTCTATCATTTCCAAAACACCTATCAATGTGAATATTCATAACTCTTTTTATGTGTTTTATATTTTGGGGAAATCATATGGTTTAATATTCAATCATTGATATTCATTGTTATGCTATTTCAAAATAAAATTCAAGACATGTTATGTTTTTGCTTGCAATTATGTATTCATAGTTAGATAAACTTGATGAGAACAAGATCATTAATTCATGCAATCACGATAACAATGATAAATCTATTGGTTTGACAAACCCACCCCACTTGTTTATTCGCGTGGTAATTGAAACCGGAATCATACATTCTATCAGGCTTTGTCTGCGGACCGAGTCTATTCGGTCATTAGGTTTGATTGTGTTGGTTTGTATTTTATGTTACACTATTGCATTATAAGTCTTGACATTGCCATTGAATTGAATTGTTTTCAATCATTTTAATCAATCTATATATGTATTCAAACCTGTGTTTACTCACCAGCTAATTTGTTAGCTGACTCGATAGTTTTTCACATGATTTCAGAAATGCAGATTAGTGGACTTCTTCATGCTCATTTAGAACTTGGACCTAGTTTAATAAAAGGCTTTTGTTATATTTATTTGGATTATTGTTTAATTGTAATATATCATTTAACTAGTATCATTAAATGAATATGATATTTAATATTATTTCAACGTATTTACTACCATGTGCTATGAACAATTGATTCACATTCGTCCGCCTCAATGATTCCGCCGTCGATCTGGATGTGACATAATGTTGACTATTGTGTTATGCATTGTGTTTATTAAAATGATGATTTTCAAATAACACAATGCTGAAAATGTAAACTTTTACGTTTTTCAGTCATTATGTAATCCTGAACATGTAATTGTGTAATCCTCGTCAAGCAGCTCATTGTGTTTATTGTAAATCATCGAATATAGTGTTGGTCACTATGTTACTTATTGTGTCTAATGTTGATCATTGTATTATGCACTTTGTTTTTTTAAAATGATGATTTTCAAATAGCATAATAATGAGATATATAAACTTTTTATGTTTCAAGTTCATTGTGTATTACTAATCAGATAATTATGTAATCCTCATCAAATCAGAAGATTACACAATGACCTAACAAAATTAAATATTAAGTTAAAAAAAACTTTATTTTTTTATATCAACACTATACACGTTTTAAAGATCAAAAAAGGTCGTTTTTAAGGTGAATTTTTTTTTTTAAAAAAATAACATCGTATGTAAAAGTTATGCATTATTTTTTAAAAAAGGTGGTACTTGAGAATGTGAAACATTATCAATTTTGTCCCCAACTTAATTTTGATCAAAATGACATGAGACAACATCTTAATGTTTTTTATATTTTTTAGTTTTAAACACTTTGTATTTAAACAATTCTCTTATTTTAATTTTTCTTAAAAATAAGAAATCTTTTATGTTTCTAAAAAATATATGAATAGGGTATTAGGATAACGAATCACATGAAGAGTTTTTTTTCAAGTTTATCTTAAAACATAAATATAAGAGATGGTTTATCAACCCTATGATAGAAACCCAAACTCCGAATAGATAATGCAAAATTGAATAAGATAGTCGGCTCGATTCGAGAGGGCCTAATATTTAAATTTAGATTACAATACAAATAATAATAACCAAGACAACTGAACCTAAACAATAAGTAAATATATATACACTAATTCTAATAGGAGGTTTTGAATCCAACTTCCCCATCTCCTGAATTTTTGGCTTAACCACCCACTTTCTAATTATTTAAATTAATTCCGCCACCTATAAGATTGGGTTCGTATCACCACTACCCCCCCTGAGAAACAACTTGTCAAGCAAGTCGGAGACGTATCAGTGGTCCATGGTGTCCCCCACTCATGTCTTCCAGTGGCATTTGATGCAATCCACACACAACGAGATGGTGGTTGCCATGGTGGCCAACGTTCATGTCTTTTGGTGGCGTTCGGTGCAATCCCCACACAACAAGACACTTGTATCGTCATGCTGCATCGTTGATCCATGGTTCGTAGTTTAGCTTCAATTTGTTAAACCTCCCTTGAAAATCAACCCTTGGGTGTTTGCCTTATTTAAATTTGGGAGGCTCTTTTCCTTGTTGACCAACTGGGTTTGGAGTTCTATTTACTAGTATGTTGAGCACTACTCCTCGAACAATCAAAAGTTTTCTTTTATGTTGGCAATTGATATTTGAGGAAGAGAGTTGTGGCTGGTGGTTCGGTCCTTGTGGGGATTTTGGTTATCGATGGTGTGTGATGATGGCATTAGTAGACATGTTTGTGTTGGTTGCATAAGTATTTTTAACAATGTTGCTAAGGCCAATGGTGTTGGATTTGGTGGTTGTGCAAACGATGATGGAGGTTGTGTCAGGATTAAGGTTGTTGCGGGTGTTCGAGATGGTAGTGTGGGGGTTTGTTGTTGTGGCCATGGTGTTGGAAGCGATGATGATGCCACCGGTTCAAGGAAAGGCGTAGGTGTTGGTGGGGTGGTGAGGCTCAGTTGCAGGTTGGTTTACCAAGCATCTTAGTCTTGATTCATGCAACTCTTAGACAGCCGAATATTATGGATATATGCCGGCTATTTACCACTAGATGATTATGCCTATAATTTAGGAATAGATATGCATTGCATAATTTGAATGATTGTATGTCTCTTCTATATTTACGGTTGTATTGTTCCCTATTTAAAGGGCTTGGATCATTCAATAACATCATCAAGAATTCATACCTGAAACATCTTTTATGGTATCAGAGTTAAGGTTCTGATTACCCTCTCTTCCCTATTTTTTTTCCGATCACTTTCCTGCTCGCCAGATTCGTCCGCTTATAAAACATGACCAAAGAAGCTGCTGAGCCTTCGTCCAAACCCTCTTCTCTCCATCCTGCATATTCTGTAACTAATATCCAGACTAAAATCCGAACCTTAGATGGGACGAAGGTTGCCTATTCCTCCTGGATTAAACTGTTCAAATTACATACAGTAGCCTACAAGGTCTCCAATCATATTGACGGTACCCCTCCTCCGGCCTCTACATCAACCGATTATCAAGCATGGAAGGAACTCGATGCCTTGGTCCTGCAATGGATCTACAACACAGTCTCGGATGATCTGTTGATGCGAATACTTGACACCAAAGCCACGGCTCGCACAGCCTGGTCCAAGTTGGAGAAAATCTTCTTAAGCAACAAGAAGGCTCGTGCTGCAGCCCTAGAGACAAAGTTCTATAATCTAACCCTTACAACCTGCTCATCCATTTGATTATTTCTAGCGGCTGACCGATCTGGCAAAGCAATTGGCTGACGTTGACCAACCAGTAACCGATTCTCGGTTGGTTCTTCAACTGGTTCGCGGTCTTCCAGCGGAGTATAACACTACAGCCTCATTGATTAATCAGAATGGGGTAGATTGGGATCAGGCAGTCACCATGCTTAATAATGAAGTGCTATGGATCGAAGCTCAACAAGGCTCCCAATCCATGGTTTAGCTGCTCTCGCCGCCCCGTCACAGCCACCGAACCTTAATACTAACGCAACCGCACAACAAAACTGATCCTAACTCCTACTCTACACGGGGTCGGGGAAGGGGTCACGGAGCATCGAATTGAAGGGGTGGAAGAGGCAGAGGGGGCGGAAGACATAATTTCTCTCCTTGGACCGGCCAGAACAACCAGCCTCCTCAATGCCTCACTTGGGCCTGGTGGACTACACCACCTTGTCCTTATCCGACCCAACAAAATTGGCGGCCAACCCTCATCCGCCCCAACTAAATTCTCCAATAAAGCAGGCTCACTTTACTGGTTATCCTCAGGCCCAATTTGCTGGATACATAGACCCTTCAGTCCACTCTTACAACCCACCACCACACGTGGGGTATAATGCGTTGAGCCCATCTGATTTGAGCGCTGCCTTTGCCACCATACAGGTCACTCAACCCAACTCTACTTGGACTTCGGATATTATGGACACGGGGGCCTCCTCTCATATGACACACGATCCTGGTAAAATCTTGATCCCAAATTCTTGTCCTATTTGTAGTAAAATTTTGGTGGGCAATGACAATTTTTACCAATTAATGGATCGGGCATGGGTTTTCATCCTTTACCAAACCGCACTTACATCTTACCAAACATTCTATATAGCCCAAATGTTATTGAAAACCTTATCTTCGTTTGAAGATTTACTCGTGATAACAATGTGTCTATCGAATTTGACCCCTTTGGTTTTTCTTTGAAGGATCTCAAAACTAAACGAACTCTCTCTTGCCATAATAGCACCAGGGATCTCTACCCGTTTACTACTCCTCAGCTTCCGCCTCAAGCCTGTTTCATCACATCCCCCACTCTTTCATGGCATGATGGCCATCCCGGGGCCAATGTTTTAGCTATTTTAAGTCGCAATTTCAATTTTTCGTGTAATAAAGACAATATGTTTTGTCTTTGCAATTCATGTCAACATTCAAATAGTAAAAGGTTACCATTTTATTCGTCTAATACATTTACTTTTGCTCCATTTAACATTATACATTGCGACCTATGGACCTCTCCAATCACAAGTAAATCCGGGTTTAAATATTATACGGTTCTCATTGATAATTTTTCCCATTTTGTGTGGGTTTACCCTCTCAAATACAAATCGGAAACCTTCCCAACCTTTGCCAAATTTCATCAACTAATTTTCACACAGTTCAATCGTAAAATTAAAACTTTTCATTGTAACTTTGGGGGTGAATTTGAGAACCTTTCCTTCAAAAACATTGCAACCCAACAAGGCCTTTTTATTTCGTTTCTCCTGCCCTCAAACCTCATCCCAAAACGGTCGTGCCGATGTATGATTCGACGTCTCAATGACATCATTCGTGCTCTTTTAGTTCATTCTCATCTTCCACCCACATTTTGGGTGGAAGCTCTTCACATGCCAGTTTACCTTCACAATATCTTACCCACCAAACGCCTTAATTTTTACACACCAACTTTTGCCCTTTACCAACGCCATACCGCGTACGATCACTTACGCGTATTCGGTTGTGCGTGTTACCCCAACACTTCTGCCACCCACCACACAAATTACATCCTAGGTCTGTTTGATGCATCTTCCTCGGCTATCCACCTGATTTCTGCGGGTATCGGTGCTTTGATCCTACCATAGGCAAAGTTCGCATCTCTCGTCATGTGACCTTCGATGAACATGTGTTTCCTTACACCATTCCTCCCCATCCCACTTCTTACACCTTTCTGGATGATCCCCTTCCTCTCGGGATTCATTTTCATCTGCCAGTGGCCCAACCCCCCACTACCAACTCCTTCCCAATTACCTATGCTCTGTGCCCTCGACCTCCCCCGGCCCCACCTCCACCCTCACCCCCTTCCACATCACCTGGTCACCCTGCTGTTCCTTCATGCAACGCAGGACAGCCCCAATCGACCCCTACCATACCCTCACCTAGCTCCAACTTGCATCCTATGACCACCCGTTCAAAATCCCGTGCCAATCCTCCTCCCAATGCCTTCAACACCAGTACTCTATCCCCTATACCCAAAACCTATGCTCAGGCCATCACTGATCCAAATTGGTTAAATGCTATGCACACAGAGTTTACTGCATTACAGGTTAATGAAACTTGGGAGCTTGTTCCATGGCCTACCGATCACCCCATCATCCACTGCATGTGGCTGTTTCGCCATAAGTTTAAGTCGGATGGGTCCCTCGAGCGATACAAGGCCCGATTGGTGGTGAATGGCAATACCCAGATGGTGGGCATCGATTGTGACGACACATTCAGTCCGGTTGTAAAAGCGGCTACTATTCGCACAGTTCTATCTCTTGCTGTCTCACAGTCCTGGCCTATCCACCAGTTGGATGTAAAGAATGCTTTTTTACATGGGGAGCTCAATGAAACTGTTTTTATGCATCAACCACCAGGTTTTGTTGAGAAGCGGTTCCCTAATTTTGTATGCCGTCTGAAAAAGTCCTTATATGGCCTCAAACAGGCTCCCCATGCGTGGTACACCCGGTTCGCCACTTTCATTACTTCTCACGGTTTTCGAAGCAGTGCATGTGATAATTCTCTATTTATATATAATCGTGATGCCTCTAATATTGCATATTTACTATTGTACGTCGATGACATTGTTCTCATAGCTTCTAATGAGACTCTTATGCATGAAATTATTGGCACTATCACGAGAATTTGCCATGACCGACTTGGGTCATCTGCATTATTTTCTGGGCATTAAAGTATCTCAGCATGCACAGGGTTTATTTTTATCTCAGCCTCAATATACAAAGGATATTATTGCTCGCGCCTCGATGTCCTCTTGCAAGCCTTGTACGACTACGGTTGATTTGTCGGCTAAACTAAGTGCAACTGATGGTCCATTATTCTCTGACCCAACCTTATATCGAAGTCTTGCAGGTGCTTTACAGTATCTCACTTTCACTAGACCGGATATTTCCTATGCAGTTCAACAGGTTTGCTTGTTCATGCATGAGCCAAGAGATCCTCACTTCATATTTATGAAAAGAATCATTCGACAATACAAGGTACCATTGACTATGGCATTTGGATTGTCAAGTCAGCCTTTCATTCGTTGGTGGCTAATTCTGATGCTGACTGGGGTGGATGTCCTGACTCCCGGAGATCGACATCGGGCTATATTGTTTTTCTTGGTGATAATCTTATTTCTTGGTCCTCTAAACGTCAACCGACAGTTTCCAGATCTAGCGCAGAGGCAGAGTATAGAGGTGTTGCTAATGCCGTAGCCGAAGCTACATGGGTTCGGAATTTATTACTTGAACTTCATACTCCCTTGCGTCAGGCTTCGGTGGTTTATTGTGACAATGTGTCGGCGGTTTACTTGTCCAATAATCCGGTTCAACACCAGAGGACTAAACATATAGAGATCGATATTCATTTTGTTTGAGAGAAACTTCGCGTGGGATAGATTCGGGTTCTTCATGTCCCTTCTTCCCTTTAGTATGCAGATATTTTCACAATGGACTACCACGACAGGTGTTTCAATCGTTTCGTTCCAGCTTGAGCGTCTGTCCTCTGCCCGCTCAAACTGAGGGTGTGTCTTAAACAACCGAATATTATGGATATATGCCAGCTATTTACCACTAGATGATTATGCCTATAATTTAGGAATAGATGTGCATTGCATAATTTGAATGATTGCATATCTCTTCTATCTTTGCGGTTGTATTGTTCCCTATTTAAAGGGCTTGGATTATTCAATAACATCATCAAGAATTCATACCTTAAACATCTTTTTTGCAACAACATCACGCCATTGTGGGGACTCTATGGCAGTGAGCTTGGAGACAATGGCGACTAACTTGGCGACAATTTGATCAGATGAAACACATGTACCACTGTTACATCGGGTTTGTACCATGTCAATTTCCTTGCAATGAAACCAAATGATAGAAACTGAAACTCCAGACAATGCAAAATTGAACTAGATAGTATGCCTGATTCAAGAGAGCTAGTCTTCAAATCCAGATTACAATACAAATAATAATAATCAAGACAACTGAACCTAAACAAGAACCATATATGGTTTTATATAATGGGTGAGGAGCGCGCCTCGAGGCGAGGCGCCCAAAATACAAGTATGAGGCGACGCCTCAGAGTGTTATTTTGTATGTGCGCCTCATAGGGCTGAGACGGTAAGAAAAGTTGCGCCTCAGGGGCGTCTCAAGAAATTTTAATGCTTGTTTCTTATGTTTTAAACTTTTTGTGTCAGTTTCAACCATTCCATGTTTTTTTAATGTATGTTTTGATGTTTTTAACGAATCTGATGATAAAATTAGTTTGTATTTTATTTTTTATAAGATATATAACTTTTATATTTACTTTTTAATTCCGACTCGGGCTTATGCCTCGGTACGCCCCGACGCCTCATGAGACGAAAGAAAAACGTCTCAAGGCTCGACTCTGTACTTTCAAACCTTGACAGGAACTAAATATATATACTCTAATTCTAATCGGAGATTTGAGTCCTACTTTTCTATCTCCTGAATTTTTTAATTAACAACCCACTTTCTAATTGTTTAAATTAATTCCCGCCATCTACTATAGCTGGGTTTGTATCACCCTATTATGAGTGCTCTGATACTAAACTAACTTTATACATTAAACTTTCATATGTACAAATATTAACATACTGTCGCATGTACAATCGTACATCATTCATGATTAAACATTCACATTACATGATATAAGTGTATATATTATATTTACAATTTACAATATCATCAAATTTTACTTTTTGTTTTTATTTTTCTAAGTACCATTTTCTTATGTTTCAAGTTTAGAATTGGTATCAGGTATGGATCATTTTTAATACTTTAAGACCATCATGTTTGAATAATCAATATATTCAATTCAAATGTCTCAAGGTCAATGGAGCACCAACACAGGTCAAAGTCAATGGTTCCCATACAACATGAATACATGATATTTGTTATCTTCAGCCAATTGGTGTTTGGATCTTAATTGTACAATGGTTAATTTCACCCCCAAATCGATTTCATTCTTCTGTGTCAATCTACTAACCCTAACCCTAACCCTAATTCCCCCATCTGAATCTCGATTTCTAGACACTCGTTGTGACGACGGCAATTACACAGCAAACAACAGCTACGAAACGAACCTCAATTCCGTCGTATCGTCACTCGCCTCCGCCACCACCACCGCCAACAACGGCTTCTTCAACCGGTCCGCCGGTCAACTACCAGACACAGTCAACGCCTTCGTCTTATGCAGAGGCGACGTCCAGCCGGAAACCTGCCGCCGGTGCGTCAACGACTCTCTCGGTTCAGCGAATAGGTTTTGTCCGTACCGGAAAAGCGCGACGGTGTGGTACGACGACTGTATGCTGAGATTTTCCGACGAGACGATCTTAGGAAATGTGGATACAAACGGCAGATTGATATGGACTACTGATAACTTACAGAACGCCGACGAGCTGTATCAGGCGATGAGGCCGTTGATCGATCGGTTGAAAAGTGAAGCTGCCGGAGGAGATTCGCGTCGGAAATTCGCCTCCGGCGATACACCGGGGCCCGGATTTATGACGGTTTATGCGCTGATGCAGTGTACGCCGGAGTTATCGGAGGATGAATGCGGTAGTTGCTTGGAGAGGGCGATTAACGAGATTCCGAAGTTAGCTAGTTTAGATGTGCGAATTCTGTTTCCGAGTTGCGTCCTTAGGTACTCCACTACACGTTTCTTCAACGCCACCGTGGTGCTTTCACCGCCACCGATGGAAGCTCCGCCGCGGCCGCCACCGCCGGTGACGGTGCTGCTCTCATCGCCACCTCCAAGTATTTAAGTTTTCTGCTACACTGTTGTCTATAGTAATAATCCTGTATATTTTTCTAATACATGTCATTCACATATTTAATCTTAATTTATTTTCCTGCTTAAACTTTTAGTTTTATTTTTAAAACTCTAATAACTAATTTATAAATCCTTCTTCAATCAATAATTTTTAAAAGGCATTTTTCATCGAATAAAAACTAAATATTTGATTAAAAAAATATAATTTTTCAAAAATAAATTTTTTTAAACTCTGAATATTTTTCTAAAACAACGGAACTTTTTTAAATTATGAAATTGTTTTAAAATCATTCTTTTTAAAAAATAAAAGTTTTATATAAAACATTTTCTACAAGACAAACTCTGAGTTTTTAAACAAAGAAATATTGATAAAAATAAAGTTTTTCAAAGCAATAAATTTTTGAAACGAAAGTTTTCAAAATAATAAAAATATTTTCTCAAATAATCAAAGTAAATATTTATACGTAGCTTCAATCATATTTTATATCAAAATAAAATTTTACAGTTTCTAACTATTCACTAATAAATATATAGTATTTTTCTTATTTAACTCGTAATATACCGATAAATGATATAATTAAGATGAAAAATAAAAAGAAAAAAAAGAATTTGTTTTATAGAAAAATGACAAAAATAAATCGAACATTTGATTTTTGTCTACTTTTATTCATTTCAAGTCTACTTTAAGTCGGCTACTTGTTAGCCACCTTCATAATGAAATTGGTCTCATGTGAAATTAAACAGAAAATAGACATGTGTCCCGATTAAACACGCTAACAGTGAATAGCATAGCGTTACTAGAAAACAAAAATTTCAATGAGTTAAGAAAATTAAAATATTAAAAATATTAAAAATTGTTTTTATATATTCCGTTAAACTAACAAATTATCTTTTCTAAAATAACATGCTAGCTTACGAGCCGAGCCCGAGCTCACATTTTGAGCTAGTTATAATAAACGAGTCGGCTCGACTAGCTTGATGGTTCAACTCGACTCGTTTACAGCAGCCCTGATCAAGCCGTTTACTTCGTACAGAAAGTCCTCTGAATTGTAGTGTGATGCGTTTCTGATAAATCAACAATACAAATTGAAAATGAAAACGTATGCTTTTTCTTATTTTTGTTTTTTTTATTTTCCTGTGAGATTTGCAGACAAGAACAGTAACACAACGATCATAATTATTGTTGTCACTGCAACCGTTAGTCTTGTGATATTGGCTTCGATTTTCTTCTGCGTCTTCATAAGACGAAAAAGAAAGCCTGAAGAACCGTCACGAAAGATTTCAGGTTGGTACAGTGTTCATTTCATCTGTTCTTTCTTACGGGTTTCTAACTTTTCAACATTTGCGACGATAATTGCAGCTCATGAGCACGGCGATAGTGACGAAATTAGCACTGTCAAATCGTTGCAATATAGCTTTGGTGTCATTAGAGCAGCAACAAATAACTTCTCACAAAATAGTAAGCTTGGAGATGGTGGATTTGGAGTTGTTTATAAGGTACACAATACAAGCTACTAGAAAACCACTACTTTAACATTTATAGAAAAGTTTCAAAATGAAAAAAAAATAAAATAGTGGTAAAAACTTTGAGTGACTTTAATGAAACATAATTTATCAGGGGAAGTTAGAAGATGGAAAAGAGATAGCAGTAAAAAGACTGTCAAGGGGGTCGGGCCAAGGCGAGGAAGAATTCAAGAACGAGGTTTTGTTACTTGCAAGATTGCAGCACCGAAATCTGGTTCGGCTCCTAGGGTTCAGCCTCGAAGGTTCTGAACGGCTTTTGATGTATGAGTTTGTGCAAAACGCGAGTTTAGACAAGTTTATATTCCGTAAGTGTTGAATCTTATTGATCAAAATTTACGGTATGGTATGTTTTTTAATCGGAATACATTCTTTGATCATCATATTTTAGATCCTGCGAAGCGTTTGATTCTTAACTGGGAAAGGCGATACAAGATAATTGCGGGTATTGCAAAGGGACTTCTGTATCTACACGAAGATTCACGACTAAAGATAGTTCATCGAGATCTTAAAGCTAGTAACATTTTGTTGGATGCTGAAATGACTCCAAAAATTGCAGATTTTGGGACCGCGCGGTTGTTCACGCCTGAAGAATCCCAAGCCAACACTTATCGGATTGTTGGAACCTAGTAAGTCTCTCTTCAAAAATGTGTCGAATAACCGTCGCGAAACTGCTAAAATCCGTCACTATAAAAGGGCATCACCAGAAATATCCAGAAATGACTTTTGCTGACACACATTCAATAAAACGTTATGAAAATAGTGAGTTATTTGCTGGTGGTGCCTTAGCATGTCTAGACACGTAGTACCAACAAATTTGTTGATGAAGTTTCACTAATGTGGTAGACCATTGCTATAAAGTTAGCTTGTGAATTAAGCACTCTAATTAATAATGAAAGTTCATTGAGCTATGAAATTAACATGTTTACGTATTAGTGGATATATGGCACCAGAGTATGCATTGCATGGACAATTCTCGGTTAAATCGGACGTCTTTAGCTTTGGCGTACTGGTTTTGGAAATTGTAACGGGTCGCAATAATCATAGCTTCCAAAACGGAGTGGTGATCGAGGATCTTCTTAGCAATGTAAGTCTTTACTATTGTCACTGCAATTTCGATGGCCAAAAAGCTATTTGCTGCCACAATTACTAACGTAAATACCTAATTTTCTAGTAGTGTATACTTACTGCCATAGAACATTTGTTTTATAAGCGACGTCTAATTTCTTTCTTAACTATTAATACTACTCTATGCTGTAATTTGTACTTTCCAGGCGTGGAAATGTTGGAGGGATGGAACGACTTCGAGTTTGATTGATTCGACACTGAAAGATGGTTCAAATTCTCTACGTGACATGATCAGATGTATTCACATAGGTTTATTATGTGTTCAAGAAGACGCTTCAGATAGGCCAACCATGGCTTCAGTTGTTCTCATGCTCGCTAGCTCCTCTATAACCCTCGTGGCCCCATCGGAGCCTGCTTTCTTTGGGCATACGCGCACAAACCCTAATCCGCAAGAAGCCATACTTAAAGATTACACTTCAACATGGACAAATTCTAACAATCTGGAAAGTAAACATAGATCATCTTCTGTGAATGACTTGTATTCCTCATAGACGATATTTGTTGCACGTGTTTTTGATTTTGTGAATTGTGATACAATATTCTTTAATTTATATTTATATTTATGTATTAAATAAACTAGGGAATTTTCCACACAACCATTGTGCGGTAAATTCCTTCATGGTTTTGAATAGCAATACACAAACGTAAAAACATATTATGCCATAGAATCTCAAGGTATCAAAGAAATAGAACGAAAAAAATAACGTTAATAAAATAGAAAACATCAAAAAAGCTGGAAATGTAAGTCTTTTATATAAGAACTAATAATTTCCATATACATCATTTTAGAGAAAAAACAACATTTAGATTGTATGATCGGGGTTTATATATATATATATATATATATATATAGGGAAGGTTATAGAGAAAATTAATAGTTACGTGAAAACCAAAAAAAACCATGAAAATCAATAATATAATTCATAACTTTTTTGTTCTTTTAATTGCTTAGATGTCAATTTAAGTGTTTGTTATGTATATGTTGAGCATAAATACGAGAATGAAGAGTTTTACGTATACGTAACACTATTATGAATGAAAAATGGTTACATATACGTAACCTATGTGTGACGTATATATAAAACTATGTTACGATTTTCATTTTGACCCATACCCCTACTTACATATACACACACACATACATAGAGTGTAGTGATAAAAAATCTATAAATCATGTGTTCGGTTTCATTGGTTTTCTCTAGTTTTCATATAACAATGTGGTTTTTTTAGGATCCCACACCTATATATATACACATACACACACATATACATATTTTATATATATATATATATATATATATATATATAGCTTGAAAAAACTTATAATAAGTAAAAAAGAAGAGTTAATCACATAAAAAGTCTTTGTGTTTAGACCTGTATTCAATTTTGGTCTCCAGGTTTGAAAATTACAAGGTTAATCTAAAGATTTGTCAAAAGTAACACAAAATATCCCTTTTGTGTTACGTTTTAATAAACCTTTTGACCGACCTTATAATTTTTTAAACCTAATAACCGAAAGTAAAATCAGGTTTAAACAGAGAAACCTTTCATATAATTAACTCTAAAAAAATAGATAAAAAAAAATAGAAAAGTAAACACATGATATAAAAGCAATAAAAGCAGAGGGACCTTTCATGTAATTAACTCTAAAAAAAAATAGACAAAAAGAAAGTAGAAAAGTAAACACATGGTATAAAAGAAGAACAAAGGAGAAAAATTAAAAAAAAAAAATCATAAATCAAAGAAAAATGAAAGAAAATTCAAAAAGTTTCTTAAGAAAAGGAAAATATGAAAAACAAAGGAAAAAAAAACTTATGTCATCACCATTGATCAAGTTATATGAAGATGTTTAGTAACTTGATGTTAATTTAGTGTCGTTGTTATGACTTTTTAATAACTGAGTTAAATTTAAAAAAAAAAAAACATAATAGTGGGATTCGAACCCGCATTGGCAACTTCTTACATGCATGCCAACCACCTGACAATCCCATTTTTTTTCAAATCTTGTAATTAATGAGTTATATTTAACCTAATTTTTTTTCTGAACGACTGGTTAGTGGTTAGTTGTTAGTATCACCAAGTTAGTAATATTCGCCAATTGCAAGGTTTGAACCTAAAACTTAACCGAGCAATATAAAAAATACAACATAAAGTGATTACCATATGCAAACCTTTTATTGGCCTGTAGAGTTAATCTAGAAAACATTCCTCGTATAGTAACTCTTAATAAGAATAAGAGAAACTTTATTATAGTCATTTCTGTACACTTAATCTCTACAAATACGACCAAGAATTACTATTCAATATAAGGGTTAGGTAATGTTTAATAAGAAATAAATAATAAATGAAGAATGAATCCCAACTAATATCATATTTGTCAAAAGTATGACCAAGTAAAGAGTGGCAACTCATAATGCATACCGTTGAACCGTGTTTTGTCCTCTACAAGTTATGTCGTAGTCAAGAATCAAGATCATGTCAATATTCTAACTTCAGGATAATCAAATAATTTAGTCTTAATATTAAACAAAAAGTTACCTCAACATTTGACAAATAATAATCGTCTAAGTTAGAGAAATTTGAATAGTTACAATTAAATAAGGACAGAGATAGAAACATATGGTCGTACTCGGTGCTTGACTTACTTATCGATTTGCGCAGGAGCCAAATTGCTTAACGATCTGATGTACGTATCATTACCTTACACTTTATGCAGAAGATTGTTTCTCATAGCTCGAACCAGTTACCTCAAGGTCACAAACTAACAGCCTATCAGTTGCTTTAAGGCTTGCACTATAATAAAAACATATGTGTAGGATTAATTGATTAAAGAAAACACTAACTTCTTGGATTACATATATATACACATGTACATATATACGAGCTTATATTCAGTATTTTGTTTCAAAGTCTATTGATTAGTCTGTTTTGTTTGTTTTTACATCTTCCACTATTTTATGTATAGAAGATCATATTTTACTCATCACCGGAAATAAGATCATCATAGTTTACATACTTTTATTTTCTTCTAACGCTTTATCTTTTTCTATGATTACAGAACATAGCTTTTTCACGAAGCCTAGTTGAAAAGTTATGATAGCAGAGCATAGCTTTTTAATGACGTCTATTTTAGTTCACACTACTCTTGAATCTAATATCTAAAAGTGTGTGTGTTTTTTCAATGAATTAGTTTTTTTTAGAGGTTTTTGACTTTTGAACAATCTATTTGAGCCATTCAATCTGTTTAGTTTGTTCTTTTTCTTGATAGCTAATTAAAGTTCAATTATTTATTCATTGATTTCTAACTAGCGTGATAAATTGCAACCCAAATTCAAATTGATAAATAAGTCGATATTGTCACCGAAAGTAACATTATACGAAGTTATTCTTTGGTTGTCATGTGTAATACGTGGTGCAAAAGAAGCCACTACATTGTATTTGTATGTTATAAAACCATTTCGTGATGGTGGTCACCGTTGTGATTGCAGTAAAAGTGTCTTTCCCACCAATTGCAGTATTAGATATTATCATTTATTTTTAAATTGAAAGATCCCATCCACATAAATATCACTATACATTTTTATTATAATCACGCTAAATTAAAGATCCCATCCACATAAATATCACTGTACGTTTTTGTTTTTATTACGATTACACTACTACTTACGTGACCAACAATTTTTCATCACTATCACTATCATTACCCCGCTAGAGTTACCCAACCACAAGTGGTATGGTGACCAAAAAAATAAGTCGATTGGTTTATTTAGTTAACGAGAAGTAAATAATCTTGAATGAATATCTTTAGACAAATTGCTGAGATTCACATTGACATACATGTTACAATATTATAAATAAATAATCCTATGTACACGCACACTCAAAAATCACAAATTGGCCGGTTTTTCGGTTATCGAGGATGCATCTCGGTGATTGATGATTCGTTTACACAACTAACCGTGGGAATCGACCTATCGGGGTCACCTGAGATATCTAACAAGAGCCCTTTTGAAAGAAAATATGGTGGTTTTTTCGGCTCGGGTAAGGTAACAGAGTTGTTATTAAGCATGTTGAGGATACCAGCCATAGAAGGCCTTGCATCTGCATCTTCTTGAACACATAATAACCCGATGTTGATGCACCTAACCACATCAGTTTCCGAATAAGAAGATTCAGCAAGCAATGGATCCATTAACTCCAATGCTCTTCCACCCGTCCATAGTTTCCAAGCCTGGATTATTGTATGTTAGGCTCGTGAATACATGAATAAGTGTGAATGACTCCCTTCCAATTTACGGGTTTGTTTTTTTAATAATTAATCATGAGACTGAACCCGCAAAATGAAGATGGCAAATGAACAAAACACTTGGGGATACGAGTATACGACCAATCGATGCCCATTTGCATGAGAAATTAAGATGGTTTTTAGACCTTTTACATAACATGTAAGGTGATGGGTCAAAACAGGTTAAGGTTAAAAGTTTAAAACGCTCTATTTTCAAGTGCAGGCCATAAACGACCGGTCATTTTGGGTTGACCAAAATAATGTTTGTCCATTTTTGTAAATGGTTGATGCGTTAATTTGTGTTGGAAATTAACCTTACTCTTTGAAAAAAATGATTGGGGCTGTAAGCCTTAAAAATAAACTTTGGACGTCATTCAACATGTTTGACCCTTTTAGCAAAAATCATTTGACTCGAGCCATATGATCCTTTTGAGATGGAAGAAAAAAGGAAAATAACAACTAAATGCCCAATTTCATTAGCTGAAATTGCCACCTTTAGAATTTGTAACAGAAGCACATGAAGTTACTTACAAAGAGTAGGAGATCCTCAGCATCATTTTGCTGATAAAAGCTAGAGTTTCTTCGCCCACTAACAATCTCAAGAACTATGACACCAAAGCTGAATACATCAGATTTCACTGAAAAACGTCCATGCATAGCATACTCTGGTGACATATATCCACTGTAAGCAAGTATGACTCAAAATTAGAGGTTAAGTTATCTTTAAACGATTACATGATTAGGGTTTATAATCAAATATTATTATACATAATAGTAGTTGCAAAACATTAAAATTCAAGGATATAGCATAATGCATTCTAATAATGATAAAATAAACTTACAGGGTTCCAGCAACTTTCTTTGTGTTTCCTAGAGTTTGATCCACCTCAAAAGTCCTAGCCAATCCAAAATCTGTGATTTTTGCATTCATGTCCTGATCTAGTAAAATATTACTAGCTTTGAGATCCCGATGGATGATTCTTAACCGAGAATCTTCATGTAGATAAAGCAATCCTCTAGTGATCCCTCCTATGATTTTCCATCGTGTTGCCCAATCCAAATGTCCATGTTTAACAGGGTCTACATTGGCCGGCCAAACGTGTGTTAGATGCGACAAATGCATGATTTAGGGCAAAATCTAACAAAAATTGTGAGTTGTATGATTGGTACTAACCAAATAAAAAGTAGTCTAGACTCTTGTTTGGAACATATTCGTAAATGAGTATCTTCTCTTTTGATTCATGGCAAAAACCTAAAAGTCTTACAAGATTTCGGTGCTGAAGCTTAGCCACTAAAACGGCCTCGTTTACAAATTCTTCTACACCTTGGGAAGATGTTTCTGATAATCTCTTCACTGCTACTTCTTGCCCATTTGCAAGAACACCCTGCAGATATAAATGAAGATTGTAATAATAGTAATTTCCTGTTCAAATATTACCAAAAAAATTAGGTTTTTATCTAGGACTAGTTGTGATTGCAGTAATAGTAGGAAAATAAAGACGGTTCAACAACTTACTTACATCCACAGGTCTCTTAAAATCCGTTATATTATATAAATATTATTGTAGTACTCATAAATTTAGAAAACCCCATATTTATGATGAAAACCAGACTACAAAGGGAAAAGATAGGAAAATGTCATCTTAAAAGGTTGTAACTATTTTCTTATGAACTTAGGAAGTATAATAGTTCATCATCCATACTCCATACTAGCCTCTGGTATAACCACTAAAAGCAATGAATTACTTTGTACCTTGTAGACAAGACCAAACCCACCTCTCCCAATCGTGTTCTTTTGAGAAAAGTAGTTTGTTGCAACTTCAATTGTCTTCAAATCGTATTGCAAAGATTGTACACTTATGGTCTCCATTCCAACTAAACGATTACAAAAAACCATCAAAAAGACAGAACTATGAGGTATAATTTGAAGATTCGTATAGGAATTACTTTTCAAATAGTCTATTGCATGTTCCTGTTGCAAATGGATACACTGTTCATGCCAAAATATAGATAAAAACAATATATTTTGTAAGAATGATCAATTCTGGGCAAAAAGTTATCAAACAGAATAGTTTATCCAGCAATCGTAGTATGTTGCAAACTATAATTTTTTTCTTATTTTTTTTTGCAATAACAATCATAATCAACGATGAAGTTCATGTACTAAATTTTAAAAAGTAAACTGGTCATCAGTTATGGATAAAAAACTTACCGGTGTCATTAGTTGAAGTTTGTTTCTGTTTCACAAGTAGAGAAGAGAAGCTGGTGGTTTCTTTCTTTGACACACTGTCCTTTCGCCTTGTTTTTGTGAGAAAGAACCAGATGCCAATTCCAATCAACCCCACAGAGACACATACCACAGGAATGACCACATAAATCGTTCTTGCAGTGTTGCTCTTTTTGCCTGATTTGAAAGTATTTGTTAAGATTCAATGTCATTTCAAAACAATACCATTACTTGATCTATCACATTAACCAATAAGACGGATCAAGGGGTATTAAAAAAACTTGGAATAGACAATGAAATTCAAATTAAACAATAAAATTGTTAAAGCTAGTTATTGAGAAGTCCTAGAACCAAGAGGTGTTAAGTGTACCCAAGGGTAAAGAGTCATAACACATTATTTAAGGTTATTAAATGGGGTTTGAGGCTCACTATGGCTGCTCAAAAGCCAAACTAAAAGAGAGTTCTTGGTTCTTGTTGCTTACTTGCTTTACCTTGTTCCCTTGTAAACACATGGGGATTTCTCCTTGTTGTAGATACAAGTGTATTGATTCATTGTGTTCCGCTTGTTTTCTTGTATTGTTGAGTGTTTATCTCTGCTTTTAATCAATTATTATCAAAGCCTATGAATTCATATTGAAAAGAAATCGAAAGTTGAGGGTCAAAGAGATTAGAGAGAGTGTCGAAGTTTGATGTTGAGAAATATGACCGGAAAAATGAATTCAGGTTGTGAAGGGTTAAGATATGAGTGTGGCTTGCACGTCAAGGTCTAGTTAGGGCTCTTGCTGGAGATAAAGTTTGCTAGTGACGTTACTGTAGTAGGAAAGAGATAACATGAAGTCTCACAATGCAATTATTTTGAGCCGCCTAGGTGATAAGATTTTGTGTGAAGGGTTGAAAGAGACATCAGTTGTTGCCTCTGGTCCAAGTTGGAGAATATGTATGTGACCTAGTCCCCCGTGAATCATTTGTACCTAAAAAAGAAAATTGTAGGCATTCGATATGGGGTTGGGTACAGTTACAAGCTACATGGTGGATGCAAGAGTATAATATCCGGGGCGTATGTATGTGCTAAAGTTATAGAGAAGAATGATATTTTCAGGGACATTTAGAAGGTCTGGTCATATGTGGATAACCATCCCAATCAGCATCATTATAGGCTTGTAGCTTTAGTGGATATTGTGTGTGGAAAAATAAGCCACGGCAAAGTGGGCCAAGAATCTAACTAATGATACGTTTGACTGTAGTTAAGTGGAGACGCCAAGGGAACTGCTTAACTTGTTTACCATGTGAACTGCATAAGATATATCCGGTACTGTGTTGGTTAGATAGATTAAACTACCAACCAGCTTCTGGTATACAAAAGGGTACTCAAGAAGCGTCCCACGACTCGTCTATATACATCTTTTGTTTCTATGGGTATGTCTAAAGATGACTCCATGCGAGTCCAACTATAAGAACAAGTTCTTGAATATACTAGTGTAGTAGTGTTGATTCACAAAAATCCCTCAAGGGTGATGATGAACCTCTGACCACAGGAAATAAGTGATCTGGCTGTTGGAGAAGGTCTTTCATGTGGAAAGTGGAATGCGACAAATTTAGTTTTTGTTCATGATAGCTTCACTTCCATGTTAGCACCAATTACCACGATAATCCACATGAACAAGAATAACCATCATCTTAGATGTCTTTTGTAGAAAAAGGGAGGAGTCGTATTGGCCTTAAATACATGAAAAACATTCAGACCATACTCATGATGCCTTTTTCAAACCATATAAGGAACGTTTTCATTAGCAAATATCGTTAGTTGAAGAAGTAGACATCCATGAGGAAGTGTTATGTAAACTTCTCGCATATCGCCATTTAAAAATGCAGTTTTGACATATATGATATATGTAATGTAAAGGACATGACTGACAGTAGCAAGGGCTAATACGGTTCTTACATTAGCGATAGCTACCGGTGCAAATATTTCATCATAGTCAAGTCCATACTCTTGTTTGTTCCCAAGAAGTACTAGTCGTTCCATGTAACAGTCAATGGATCTTTCAGAATGGAGCTTGATAGCAAAAAAGAACTTGATATCTAAGTTTCTAATGGTTTCACATATGGGAGATGGGGGACATGCTACATCATCGAAAGTGTGGTTTTCTTCAGTTTCAATAGCTTTTAGCCAACACTCGTACTACACTGGATGGAACAGAAATGGAGGACCAAGTAGTTTGAGGGATACAAGATTGGTAAAACCATACCTATCACTATCAGTGGGTTTACGAACCAGAAAAGAAAAATAGATGTTCTAAAGGGATTTCTCAAGATTATGAATAAAAGTGTTATTAATCTTCTTTTGTATTGTGAATTGTTCATCTCTAATTTCCAACAAAAATCATTTCACAATTCACACAAAAAATCAAATTTCAACTCGAACATTAGATGAATCCTTTAAAGTTTGAACAATGGTAACAAGACAATTAATAGAGCAATCAGTACCTGAAGGTAACTTCAAGGGGCCGGAGACGGCCGGAGGATCGTTGTAGAAATGTTCATTCGAGTACCTCACAAAGCAACTCGGAAAAAACACCCTTGCTGCTACTCTACCACTACAACAAGCATGAAGCTCAGTAATCGTTTCATTCAAACACTCACTACACTGATCCCTCGATAAATCAGGAGTACATTGCATCATCCCGTAGATCGTCAACGAATCCGGCCCAAACGTCACATTTCCGACCGCCATTTTCCGGAACGAATCTCCTCCGGCAGCCTGTGGCAGTAACCTAATCGTCAAATTCCTCAAAGCATCATTAAACTCACCGATATCGGAAACCATAGCCGTATTATACAACTCGCCGAAACTCCAATTATCAAGAACTCCGATGATTCTCCGATCGGAATAACGCACGATACAATTCGAGTACCACGCTGCTGCTTCCTTCTGGTTAGGGCAGTTCCGCCGGAGCGAGGGGATCGAGCTCTTCACACAATCCTCACAAGCTTCAGGTCCGATATCGCCGCGGCAGAGCGCGGCGGCGTTAACCTTTGTGTCGGTGTTGTTTCCGGCGGTGTGGTGGTAGAAACCGCCGTGGTTTGCGACGTTTGCTGGAAGTGAATCAAGGGCGATTTCTAGGGTTTTTTGGTATGCGGCGGTGGTGAAATTGCTACTGTTTCTGCACCTGTAGACTCCGAAATCTGCTGATTGAGCTCCGGCGAGATGAACACTGTTGGTGGTTGTTTGAAGAAGAATCAGGAATGAAATTATGGAGTTCATTGTCGGTGATTTGAGATGCTTTTGGGCCAAATTACATGTGTTATCGATGATTATTTTTGTTGGTGAGATCTGGAACTCACCTGCTGGTGTGGTATGATGAACTTTTGTTTTCGAAGAAATAAAATATTATTTGAAGATGTGTGTTCAGAAATCTTTGTATTGGATAATAACATTTAATTATATAAATAGTTTATGTAATTTATTAAAAATACCTGGTTTAGTTACTAAAGGATTTCGTAACAAGATTAGAGTATTGTGTTTTAAATTTTATAATAAGTTAAGATATTAAAACTAACAGTCGTTAGTTTTTATATTAAATTTAAACAAAATGATTAAAGTGACATTTAAGAGATTACTTTTATAGCTCTATATCTTTCTTTTATTCGATGACCATTGGTGTAATTAAATATAACTTAATAAAAACCCAACCCTTCTTTTCCCATCAGCCACCATCACCACCATCTATCTCCGTTAGCCACCATCACCACCATTGATCACTAACGGCTTGTCCTTTAGTTCATAATAAACCACCACAGAAAACCTTAAAATCGTTAAAAGGCTAGACCACCACCATCGGCCACCATCATTACCTAAAATAGATGTGTGAACTTAAATGTGGTTAGAGCTTCAATTCGGAGCTTTGAACATTCAAATTGGAAGTTAACAGGGGGAAGTCAATAGGGCTTGACGGTGGTGGTGTTGGCGGCTAGTGGTAGGTCATCGGTCGGAAGATAACAATGGAAAGAGCCAACGGTGGTGGTATTAACGGATGGTGATGGATGGTCGGTTGGAAGTTAACAGGGGAAAGGGAAGGGGAATTTGCTGATGTGGCTGATGGTGATGATGATAAGGGTAACGGAGACGGAGATGGATGACGGTGGTGAGAGCGTAGTGATGGACGCGGTGATGCCGACTGTGGTGGCAGGCGATGGTGGTCGGTGGTGTTTCCAGTAGCAGCGGTGGTGGTGAAAGTATTGTTCTTCACTGATGTAATTCAACATATATATATATATATATATATATATATATATATATATATATATATATATATATATGTGTGTGTGTGTGTGTGTGTGTGTGTGTGTGTGTGTGTGTGTGTGTGATATAGTTATTAAATAAACAAAAAATCATAAACATCTATTAGTGTTAATACTTAAAATTGTTATAAACTTAAAAGTGAGTACCCAAATCTGTTACTTTTTTTTATTTAGTACCCAAACATGTTATTTTAGATAAAGCACAAGTACTATTTATGTAATTAACTCATTAAAAAGATAACTAAAGGGAACACGTGGCAAAATCACATTCATCATAATCAAAATTTTATCGCTTCTCTCTCCTGTTAAATAATTATATTAATTACTACTAATAGCTATCGTAAACTTGTATGTTACACAGGTTGAATAAATAAAATATTAAATATAATACAAATTTATTAATTATAAAATGATATTTTAATATAAGATCCTATTGAAATTATATATAAGTAAAGATTATAATAAATAAAACAAAAACCTCAACTTTTTAAAATTTGTTTGTTTTCTTCAAAAAAACAAAAAAATTAAACATTTTGTTTCAAAACAAACCATTTAAAAAATATCATTATTTTAAATTTCCATATTATATCTCCCAACTTTAATTTTATTTGGTTTATAAAAAAAATTACTTTTAAAAACACCAATTTTAAACTATTTTGTATTTTTATGCAAGTTTCATGTTTTAGAAATTTTTTTTATTTTATAACAAATTATTTCTTTAAAAATAACATTCATATAAATATATCTTTCTTAAATTTTAAAAAAATATTTTAATAATAATTTAATAAAAAACTATTTTTAATAAAAAATAGTATTAGTAACTACTATAATAATTTAATAGGAGAGAAAATCAAAAAAAAAATTGATGAGTAGGAATATGATGCTGTCACATGTCCCCCTTAATTACTCTTTTAATAGAACAGGTAGCTATTATTGAATTCTTTTTTATATTACAAATAGTTTTTTTAAACAAATATTTATTTAATGTTATTTATAAAGATTTAAATTTTATAAAATAAGAAAGTTTATTAAACCTCAAAAAAATTTTAAAACATGAAAATTGTTAAGATTTGTGTTTTTAAAAAGTAAAATTTTCATAAAAAAAGATAATTAAAGTTGATAGTTATAATTAGAAATTTTTTAAAAATGAGATTATTTTAAAACGAATTGTCTAAAACAAAATGTTTATATTTTTTAAAAAATAAAAAATAATTAAAAAAGTTTTAAAAGTTGATATCATTAAATTATTACTTATAGTGATCAAATTTTAATCATATATTAAATTAGAATATTGTTTTATAATTAATAAAATTTTATTATATTAAATTTTACTATTCAATTCGTATAATATAAGATTTACAAAAATAACATTTAATAATCAAATATATCGTAGTTTTAAAAGTCAAACATATCTAGACATCTTTTGTCAGCGTTTGTCATGAATACTATTCCTAAGAAACAAACTATTAAAAGTCATGCCGGCATAAACATACAATTACATTTTACATTCTATGTAACTGAAAATGACACAACTTATATATATTTTTGTTAACTTGTTACAAAAGTAATTTATGTTTCTTTTTTTATTTAACTTATCTAACAAGTTATTTTGCTAAAATAACCATGTAGAACACATAAAGTAGCATTCATTACGTAAGGGTGTGATTGTTTCCAACAATATATTTATAAATAGATTTAACCGGACCCTCCACAAATTCGATATTTTAAGCTGTTTTAAGGACTAGCAGAAGGCTGATGAACCTGGTAACCCGATAACGGGTTGGGCAATTTTTTTTATTTTGTTTAAGTTGGGTGAGCTCATTTGGTAGTCCTTACATTCAATAAGTCTCTCTCACCCTTCTATTTATTTCTATCTTTATATTTAAGTAATTTTTCTTTTTAATGTGTCTTATTCCACTATGTCTTTCATCATTTTTTCTATCAATATAATTTTCGGTCTTCATTTCGATATATGTAGTGTTAAAGTTATCAAACTTAACACCAATTTGTCTATTTTTTCGGCCGTTACATTTGATGAACTTGTCGTTCATTTTGCTTTGTCTGTCTCGATCAAGGGTGTCATCCAAATCCTCCACACTGAGGTCACATCGACAATGTGCATTGGAGGCACTTGATACATAATCATCGTCCTTCATGGTCTGTGTTTGGAAATTGAAAACCACTGATATGTTCAAGCATTTCCGGCGCCGTCACTCATTTTGGATGGTCCCTAACAATGTGTCAAATTGAGAGTTGGGTAAATTTGTACTCTCCTTGGATTAGTATTTTTTTGTGCCCTAATCAAAATGTTAATATCATCCTATCAGCTTTTGTGGTTGTTGTAGAGATTGTAGTAGATACCAGCTTTTGTTGTACTCTCCGACATTCGCCGTTGAGCGCATCCAAAACCGGCGACGGTCGGTGGTCAGCCACGGACGCAATCGATGGAGACGATCGTTTGTTGTTAGCGGGCGCGGTCAACGACGACTGTCGATTTGTCGACAACGACAGCGGGCACGATCAGTTGTCGGCAGATTTGGGTTGTCAGGGGTAAGGCGACAAGTGCGAAGTGGGTAGGGCATCAAACAGTTTTGGGCGGTTGGCGGCAGTCACCGATAGGGTCGACAGGCGCTTGCGAGGGTCGGCAATGGCGATGGTAGTTGGCGGCGGCGGTCGGAGGTCAATAGTTGAAGGCCGGTGGAAACGACGGTTAGAGGCCATAGGGCGGCGACGATGGCGGTCGGTGGTTAGCGGCGGCGGCGGTCAGAAACGGAGGCGTCTGTACTGTCTGTTGGCAGTGGGTGGGGGTGGTAGGTGGTGGTCAATGGTGGGGGATGAGGTTGGAGGAATTTGAAATACTTCTAAATTTGAGAAGGAATTTAAAATCCTTAATTTAATGGAATTTGAGAGAATTCATTTCAGTTTCAATTTCTTTCTTACCAAACTATTAAAAATGAAATTCAAATTTTAATTCAACAAATTCCTACCAACCAAACATATTGACCAATATAATTCAGATTTCAATTCCATTAATTTTTTTCGAATTTCAGCATGCCAAACGCGACTTTAACGTGTGAAGTTGGGAATTGTTGTGAATCAGAGGAATGGTTGTGAGTCTTGAAATAGGTTTTATGAGTTGTTTGGATCTACTTTTGAGTGTGTGAAAAGAATGTGTAAATAATTTAAATATTTTTAACAAGTAAAATGTTAAAATGTAATGGTTATTTATAGTTAAAAAACAATATAAAAAACCTTTATTAAACTTTATAGCCATAATCATTAACAAGATCTTTTTTTTAAATTTCCAAACCAATGGAGTGAAGAATAGGGTGAAGGCCAAGGTCTTTTGCTTTTGAACGACGCCACAGGGATGGTGTGGTGTTCACCACTAGGGTATTTGAAATATCGACTATATTTGTGGTGATACGACAACCACATAGGATAACTAATGTCTCACATATGAAATTTTAAGTCATCGGTCAAAATTTCTAAATGCAAAGCTCAATTGATTGTGTTGTCGTGGTTGGATTAAAAACAAATTAATTCAAATGACTTAAATACTTATAACAAGTATAATTAAGTAAGGATCGTCTTCGTAAGGAATCCATTAAAAGTGTAAATTTTTTATATCTAAAAACTGAAACACAAAACAAAAATATAGAAAAACAAATATTTTTGGGTTTTTGTTTAAAGTGAAAGATGAATCGAACGCAAACAATGAAGAAAGCAACAAACTTGAGTAGAGGTTTTGAAAACAATATTGAAAAGGACAATCACTTTCAAGTTTTAAGTTCAAAGATCCACGGTAGGTTTATTAATAATTGATTGGAAATCGCATAGACATGACTTTGTAAATAGTTTAATTAAGGTGATACTTGTGAAACAAACTTTTAAGATTCACTAATTCACACAATTTCCAACCCATATATACTAAGTATTCACACACACATCAAACTTCTCACGATGCAAGAAAATCGAATGCAAATAATAGAATGCAAATCGTTAAAGATAACAAATCTTTTAACTGTAATCAAACATACAATTGAAGTATTGTCTTAAAAAAAACAAACCAGAAACCAATTCAAACTATAGCCTATTGCTTCAATTACAAAAACTATCTCCCCAAGAGCGATTACGAATGAAAGAGCCACTCATCGGCATGTTTCAATCTTTGATGGTTAAATGGATGTTATTGAAGCTTGGTCTAGGTGATTTCGTTGTGAAAAAGTCACTCAAAATCACCTCAGAATCGTCTAAAAAAGCAGGTAAGAAGTTAGGTTCGAAACCCTAAGATTACACTAAAATCAGGCTTGAAGTCCCAAAAATACGAAGCTGATTGGGATCAGTGCACAATGTGCTAGTGTTAGAGCACTATGCTCTAGATCTTTTGCAAAATTAGATTTTCCTCCACAATGCGCTAGTTAGCGTGCTAAGGTCAAGGTAGTATGCGCTCGTAGAAGAGCACCATGTATCGGGTCTTAAGTTATTTTACTCCTAAATGCTTTGTCTTTACTTGTACAAGGTTCCACTCTAATTCACACCTTAAACGTTCAAATTATGTTTTTTAAGCTTCAAACACATGCAATATAAAAATAAACATATCTCAGAGTTATCTTGGTCCATATTCATAAGCACATAAAAAGACAAAACTATTTTAAACACCAAACAAACAACACCCGACTATCGATCTAACATATAAAACAACATATAGTTAACTTTAGAGCATCTCTAATAATAAGGGTGTTCAAACACCCAAAACATGGCACTATCAGATTTCCACTCGTTCTTTAAAAATAATTCAGATTTCCACTCGTTATTTGAAAATATTTAATTTTACTTCAGCAATACCCCATGGTTAAACACCCCTATACCCTTTTATATAATATAGTTAAAGTTAATAATATTGTTTGTGTGTGTGGTCCCCACGCAAGCCTGTCTGGGCTCGTTTGAAAAGTCAAATAGGGTGTTTTATATAGGGTGGTGCTGGGGACACCGCAAGTGTTTTTGGAGGGACACCAGACCTAACCGTGAGGGTTTGAAACCTAAACGTGACGGCTTGACCTAAACATCATGTATAAAGAGGCACGGGTCTGAAACAAAATTACTCCCGACAAAAGTACACTGATAAAGAGGCACGAGTCTGAAACAAAACGTGACGGTTAGGCAAACCGTCACGGTTAGGGTACAAGGTAGACTTGATATTGACTGGAAGTTCCATGAAACCCGGGTACCTACCACTTCGAACCGTCACGGTTTGACCAAACCGTGATGATTTCTCGTCTAGATTTTTCTATATACTTGCACTTCAAGGTTTTATGCAACCAACCATCACAAACCATCATGAAAAAAACTTCATCATTCCAAAAACACATAATTCGAAAACAATGTCGGGTTCGGGAGATCGTTATCAAAAGCCGAAGCTTCCAGATTTGAATGAGGAGCCACCTATCGAAGATTCGAACTAGGTTGAAGTAGTGCCTATTTTATTATAAATGTTTATTTGAAATATCTTACCATTACCTTTTTTAGGAATATTACGTATATGGGAGTCACCCTTCGTAGGGGGTGGATGAAACCAACCCATCGAACACATTTGTTGAAGAGACGTACAACTCATTATTTGGACCGACGGGTTACAGACATGCCATGAACCCGTACCACTCACAAACAGAGCTGGATTACGGACATGCCCCGAACCCTTACCTCTCACAAACAGAGCCGAATTACAGACATGCCCCGTACCACTCATAAACAATGCCGGATCACGGACATTACGGACATCCCCCGTACCAGTCAGAACCAGAAGTTACACATGTGTCGGATACTTTTAATGGGAATGACACAGATGAGAGTGACGGTTCGGTTCACCTCAAAGAAAACCATGGGGACACCGTGGAGCACGATGGGGATGAGGATCAGATAAGAAAGGCTAAGGTTTCTTATAAAACCGACAAGTACGAAGAGTTTTCAATGGGTTTGTTTAAATTATTTACTTATATGTTTTATATATTGTTTTTTGTTTCTGGCTTTATAACTTTTTTAGCATTTTGATTCTTGTGAGGACTTGGAGAAGTGGGCTAAAATGAGAGAACGCGAGCATGGGTGTGTCATTGTGGTGGGTCGGTCATGGAAAAAAGGATATGGAACTCTTATGCAATCATAGCGGTGAACCTAAATTCACCAGCACAAGCAGGCGTAGTGGGAGCATAAAGAAAGGATGCCCCTTTAAACTCCTAGGAAAGAACGTAGGAAAGAGTGACAGTTGGATGTTGGATGTGAGAAACGAGACGCACAACCACGATCCTGTTGTGTACGAGGAGGGCCACACACATCTTAGGAAGATGGCTGCCGAAGAAATTGATCTTGTCAAGAAGTTACACAGGCAGCACGTGCGGCCACGTCACATCCATTCAGCCGTAAGGGAGCAGTTTCCCGACAGTGCCTATTTTATTCAGTACATATACAATCTGACATCGAAGTTTAGGGGTAAGGGGAAAAAAGGCATGACACCAATGCAGGAACTTAAAAACCTGCTAGAATCTAAAGAGTTCGTGTATGAAACACGGAAGAATCCAGCAACTAAGGCCGTGGAAGATGTTTTCTTTTGTCATCCTACCTCGTACAAAATGTGGCGCGCATTCCCGCACGTGATGTTGATAGACACGACGTACAAGACCAACATGTACAACATTCCGTTTGTTCAGGTTATTGGCGTTACGTCGACGTTGAAGTCGTTTTGTATTGTACACGCTTTTATATAGAGGGAACGACAGGACAACTTCACATGGGTCTTGGAGCGGATCAGAGATATGCTCGATGGGTGTGTGGAGCCCCGCGTTATTGTCACAGACAGGGACTTGGCCCTGATGAGCGCGTGTGAGACAATGTTCCCGAGTGCTACTAAAAACCTATGCAAGTGGCACGTTAGGGAGAATATCAAGAGAAGGTGGAACATCCTTTTCAAAACTGACATGTGGAATGATTACTTTGCCAGCTACTATTACAGGCAGGAGCGAGGGGCGTTGGTAGGCGACAACATCGTGGCACAGATCACTCGGGGCCTGGGATACGAGCATGCCATGTCCCAGCTTCCACTGCCTGCGACTCCTGTGCGCCTGGTGCAGAGATTCTATGAGCTTATGGCATGGGTGCCCAAGCCCTTGGTAGACCCACCCGAGTTGGCAGGGGCCGAGGTCCAGGTTCAACAGGTTCACCAGCCGGTTGATGGTGGGGAGGATGAGCCCATTCAGCCGTCGGACGACTAGGACCCGCCGCAGCATCCTTAGCGCGTGTACCATGCCGTGCGGTTGCCTGCACATATAGTAGATATGCTTCACGACACGCAGGCCAGGGTCACGAGCATGGATGACCGGGTCACACACATCGCGAACCGGCTCACGCGTATGGAGGATATGATGGAGTGGGTCATCCAGCACATGGCCGCAGACTATGCGGCCTCCGGTACGCCGTTGTTGTCACCGCTACCCAGACGGTTAGGCCATGACGGTGCTAGCACCTCTGGCGCGGGCGGGTCACGTCAAGGCAGAGATGCTGACATGGCGGGTTAGATAGATATTATGTTTGTATTTTGTTTCATTTTGTATGTATAAACTCGTTGTATTTATATATGCAATTTTAGTTATAATGCTTTTGTTGTATTTATGATGGCTTCTATATTTGGTTGTGTTTGTTTGGTTATGTTTGTTTGTTTGTAGTGGTAATTATATACAATGTTTGTAATTTTGATAATGTTAATTGTATATGTGTGAACCAACTTGTTATGTAGTTGTATACAATGTTTATGATAATATCTATAACAACCGATTTTTACAAAGTCGTAACGTCACAAAAAAAACAAACGTCACATTAATAATAATAACCGATTTTTACAATCTCGTAATTTGATAAAAATAAATTAAACACAAACCGTCGCGATGACGATCAAATAGAAAAAATACTCGTAATATGATAAAATAAAAATAAACACAAAACACAAACTCGTATGTCACGATTAGGTTCAATGGTGTGATAAAATAAAAATAAACACAAACTAGTATGATTAAAAGAATTAAATATTATACCCAATATGTCATCGTTTGGCCAAACCCTAAAACCCAACTTTAAAAAAAACAGAATCGGAACACTCCCAATAATTAACCCAATCCCGAGGTGCAGAACATTCTCTAAAGCCTAACTGTCACGGTTAGGCCCTACCGTAACGGTTAGTTTCTACACCTGACCTAACGGTCACGGTTAGACCAAACCGTCACGTATAGGCCGGGTTTATCTCCAAAATCCCTACGGTGTGTCTAAAATTTCCGTTTATATATTATTATTTACTCTTTTTAAATGACCTATTTTGTGTATTGAAACTTTTTATTTAATTTTTTATTTTAGTGTTTTATTATTATTATTAACTTTTTTAATAACTTTTCTTAGTTTCAATTATGGTCTTTCTATTTGGTTTTTTTATTTTAATTTTAGCCAGCTTTTACATGCATCTTTTTTTCGTAAACACTTAAAAAAATATAAAAATTACGATCATCTTATAAAGAAACATAAAAAGATTAAGTTATTACATCAATGTTATATTTAATATATTTTGATTACTTAGGAATATGAAGTCTAGAATTTGAAAAATTAGATTAAGTATTATTAATTTATCAGTTTAATTATGATGTTTTAACTTTTACCACATTTTCCCTAATTAGGGATAGACCAAAGGGAACCAAGACATAACATGGCTTATTTAGACCCATCGTATCCTATAAAGAAATACCATATCTCTTAAGACATAATATGGTATACTATGACATGTATGGGCCATTATATAATTCATTTTGATATAAATATAGATCATTACACCCTAATATAACCAATTAAGATTTAATTAAATCTAGTAACATACATCATTGTTCATTAAGACACGTATGATACATTATATGACTTAACATGACTCCTTACACTTTACAGCACAATATAACCTATTAAGATATAATATGACCTATTAAAAACATCATATACTAAGAAGAGCAACCATGACTCTTAATTAAGTTTGCTTGTAATGATGTTTATTAATTGTTAGCTCGATGATGCTGAGCCTATGTTCATTTGAGAGATATGAAAATTTGTAATCTGATTCAGCCGCGTATAAAGCCAAGGTTTTTTTTATTCTTTGTTGTTGGCTCGATGATTGTGAGTATGCGTTTAGCTTAGAGCTTATAGAGTGTGTGATATGATGCTGATGATTGTAATACCAAATTTTCTTTGGGTCTTACAAGCGGTCCACTTCAAGAATCAAGACCTATAGCAAACACATCTTTAGCGACGACATGTGTCGTGTCTATAGCTCAGGCTATAGTGACCAACGTCGCCATAGATCTTTAAATTTTTTGACCAAATTTCAGGTTTGGTGTAGTGGAGGGAAATCTTACTGCTTATTGGAAATGTTTTAACGATGAAATATCATCGCTAATGCTATAGGTATTTAATTTTTTTTTATTTGTTAATATTGGAAAAAAAATAAACTCTATAGCGACGATATCAGTGGCGACATGCATGACGTCGCTATAGGTTTTATTAATTTTTAATTTTTTTCTTCACTTTTAATGAAACAACTATGTTTTGCTAGTATATATCGATGGCATCAGCGGCGACTTGCCGTCACTATAGCCATCAGATAGTGTAAAACCATTCTGCAGCAGCACCATGCTATTTTACCCCAAAAAATTAAAATCTTGACTTGCAGGTAATAACCTTGCAATTTTCGACTCCCACCGGCCTCGTGCTCCGACGACTCTCTGGCAACCCTCCTATGGTCCCAACCTCATATCCTCATAGGTAAATGTTTTTGACCCATTTTGATCCTATTTTGATTAATTTTGAAATTATACTATTATAGTTTTAATTTATTATAATATTGTTTAGATTTTAGTTTGTATGTTTGTGTATGTGTATGTAAATATGTACATGTATGTGTATATTTACTTATGGTTATGTATATATATATACATTTGTGGATGTATGTATATGTGTAGGTATATGTATGTGTATAATCATATGTATGCATGTCTATGTGTAGGAGAATGTGTATGCGTGCATATATATGTATATGTATCTATATAAGTATATGTATATGTATATGCATATGCATATGTGAAGGTATATGTATGTGTATATTAATATGAATGTATATGTATATTGTTAGTTATAGTTTTAGAGTATACTTTGGTATATATTTTTCATTCATTACATGCATTTTTTAGTTTATTTTATACAACACTTGTTTTGGTGGGATGAAATCTATTTTGGGTTATTTCGGTTGGTTTTGTAGGTTTGGTGCGATTGGGAGAGGAGACAAAAGACTTGGGAACGCTTGAAAAGAGTCATTGAAGATATGCATGAACTTGTAAAAAATCTACATAACAGAAATTTTGTCGCCACGTAGGAATTCATTTACAAATTTTACTCGGCCGCCCAAGCTTGTTGATTTGGAGTGTAGAAAAAATTTCTGAAGTTTTAGAAAGTTTTATTTGTGATGCTTATCATTATAGTTTTTGATAAAAAAAAAAAAGAAGGAACTTAAAAGCCTAAAAGGGAGGATATGAAAATTAAATGATTTTTATATATTAAAGAGGGGGAAAGGAAAAAAAAAGCATATTTGAATCATTTTCTTTGCTAAGATTGAAGGAGCGAAGAGCAACAACAGTATTTGATTTCTTATATTTTTGTGGAATCTCTTTATCATGAAGATAAATATTTATTTCGTATTTGATTCATAAGTTTTATTTTGTTTTTGATTGATCTAGTCGTCATGTTCGGCTAGAATATTTTTAGTTTCAACATTAAATTTAATTTCTCTAATTTGATTTGAACTTATGTGAATTGTTTATGAGATCTATTATTTTAATGGTTTGTTTGTTTGATTCTTGATCTAAAACTCAAATATACTATGGTATATATTAAATTGTTAATAAAATTAGTCACTTTATTAATTTCTTTAATAAAGTTCTTCAAGTTTTAAAACCTTATTAAGTTTTAATTTTTGATACAAGGAACGAATAACGATTTGGGTTTGTTTATAAATTCAATCTTGTTATAGAGTCACACAATCTAATTAAATATACCGAACGACATATGTGTTTGATTATAATTGATAATTCTATCACCGCAACCCGCACGCTAAGATCCAAACGACGTGAGCTTAGAGTAGCGGGTTGGATTTAATCAATGAACTGTGCTTGATTAGAAATCAGATAGAGTGGATGTCCAAACGACGTAATGTCTAGTATCGATACAAATCATTAATTAAAAATGATCATTGCACCGTAATCGTTAATGATCATAATCCGAATCAAATATAAAAATTACCTTAGTGTTGGCATCAGTTTTCACATTTGATTTTACTTCACACTTTAAGTAACGTTTTTTTAAATTCTTTTTCATAACTAAAAAGAACAAAAAATACCAAACTTCATTTTTTTTACAGAAACTTAACACGTCCGTGTAAAAATTTTCTTTGCAGTTTTGACACGGCCGTGTCAGTTTGCTGAAAAACTTTTACTTTCTACAATTTGTTTATTGTTCTAGTTTCTAATTAAAACCCCAGATATTCTTTAACTATAACCAACCAAAGTAACCGTGCTAAAACGTTTTTTGTATTAAAATAATTAACCCGTATCACTATTATAAAATGTTTTTTGGTATTAATTATATTAACTCCACATCTTCTTTAACCATAACCAACCAAAGTAACCGTGCCCCCCCCCCCCCCCCCCCTTTTATCACTAACATGTAATATGTACCAACTAAATGTAATGCAGGAAAACATAAATCCAAATTAGATAAATAAGCATAATGGTAAAATAGAACATACCTCATAGGTTCACATTTATATATTTTATTTGTTGGATTTGACATCCAATATTTATGTAGGTTTATGTGTATGTATATCTATATATAGGTTTTGATATATGTGTATTTATATGTATATATGTAAGAGTAGTTGTATGTGTATGTGTATCTATTTATTTAGAGTAAATTACCATTTGCATCCCTAACATTTGTCCGTTTTAACCACTTACATCCTTACAGTTTCAAAAATACCATCCGTCCCCTAAAGTTTTATTTGAGTCCAACACACTAACGTCGTTAGATTTTTCTGTTAATTTTTATAAAATGACAAAAATACCCTTATTAATTAAATAAAATACCCCCATCCCTCCCCACCCTTCTATCTTTTCTCTCTATCTCTCTCTTTCTATGTCCACCACTATGGCCCCCACAACCACCACCATCGCCGCACCACCGCCGTCGCCGCACCACCGCCAACGTCGCCGCACCACCACCGCCACCTCCACGGCCAGAAGAACCATCGCCACCCGTATCTCTTCTCTTTTCTTCTCTTTTCTCTGTGTGTGTGTGATCGATAGTCCACAACCACCAAGATGTAAAATTGTTGTTCTAGATAAGCTGATCTAGTGGTGGAAAGGTGAAACACGATGGCGTTGAAGGGTATTTTGGCAAAAATCGCAGATCTAGTAGTGATGGGCGGATATTGTGGTGGAGATAGGGGTTTTGGTGGTGGTGATGGGTGGTTGTGATGGGGGCTACAGTAGTGGTGATAGTGGCTACGATTATGGTGATGGGTGTCTGCAGTGGTGGTGGTGATGGGGGCTGCGGTAGTGGAAATGGGTGGCTACGGTAATAGGTGGCTGTAGTGGTGATGGTGATGGGCGGTTGTGAAGGTGGTGATGGGTGGCTGTGGTGGTGATGGTGATGGGTGGCTGTGAAGGTGGTGATGGGTGGCTGCGGTGGTGGTGATGGGGGCTACGGTGGTGGTGATGGGTGGCTACAATGGTGGTGATGGGGGCTATGGTGGTGGTGATGGAGCTGTGGTGGTGGTGATGGGGCTGTGGAGTTGGTGATAGGGACTACGGTGGTGTTGATGGGGGCTACGATGGTGGTGATGGGTGGCCGCGAAGGTTGTGATGGGTGGCTGTCATGGTGGTGATAGGGATGTGGTGGTGGTGGTGATGAGGGCTGTGAAGGTGATGATGGCAGTTGTCATGGTGGTGATGAGGGGTAATTTAGTGTTTTTAGTAATAATTTTAACCGGAAAACTAACGGTGTTCGTCATCATAAAATGGAAATAAAAATAAAACGACAAAGACTCAAATGAAAATAAAATAAAACGTCAGGGGGCGGATGACAATTTTGAGACTGTAGGGATGCAAGTAGTTAAAATGCGCAAACGTAAGAGATGCAAATGGTAATTTACTCATTTATTTATATGCAGGTATATGTTTTGTAAGTGTATGTGTATATATATTTATATGTGTGTATGCATGTATATTTATATAAATTATGCTATAAATTATGAACTTGTTGGGAAGAGAATAAACATATATTTTATCTAATTTCATTTTATAATAATTGAGGATTTTGATGTGGTTGAGTAGCTCTGATTTCATTCATGTATCTATTTCATTGATAAGGTATGCGTCTTCACTTTTAAACTTTTATTTATGTATAAGTGTATCTGTGTTTATGTATGTGTAAGTGTATGTACCTTTGATTTATATATAATTGATGTAATTGAAATATTTGATTGTTTATTCTTAAATTAGAATTTGTAATTTAGTATTTATGTTCCTGTAAGCGTATATTTATGTTTTTGTGTAAATATTAATTTAGGATAAACCTTTAGAGTATACCGTCCCGAAGGTATGTATATTTTGTTGAAAAGTATAACAGATGTTGCACGATCACATGCTCGAGACGACACCAGTAGCTAAAAAATTAGTATTACCTAAATTTGTAATAATAGTTATTTGAAATATGACTAATAATACTTTTCTTGTTTTATAGGTTATAGAAACCGGGCGGGCAAAGTATGTGGAGGGTTGGAACGATATGCATTTAAGCAAGGTTCAGGAGGGTTTAATGAGAATATATTAAGACATTGGGTAAGTAAAAAATAATAATTTGTATTATTTTTAACTCATTTAAACTTTTGGCTTTATACATTAAATCTATCAAAGGTTGATACTTTAGTTTGATATATTATATTTATTAGTGATGTTATGCAATGATATTTTTTACTTTTAGCGACAAACCTATAGCGACGACACGTTAGAAACTACATGTCGTCGCTATAAGCTATAGGGACGACTTTTGTGAGCTATAGCGACAATTTTTGTCACCTTTATAGCTCCTAGTCCTTGTAGTGATCCACGTTAATAAGTGTTTATCATGTTGCCTTTGGAACAAATTTCAGCTCCATGACACTATCTCGCTTCAACCAGTTGATTCTTAAAAATTGATAGACAATGACGATGTAAAAAAATATTATGTTCATTGTTTTGAGGTGATAATCGTGTCATTTGCAACCATAGTGAACTATCATTTTTTTAACCTTCTAATTTAATTATCCTATATATGAAAAGAGAAGGCTCATGAATAGTGTTTTTCACCTTTAATCCATGATATACAGTCTGTTAATGCACAGGTAATATTTGCAGTTTTTGGTACAACTGCTTGATGCATCTTGTCTTCCCTTTAAAGTATGTTTGGGTTTTCTTTTGACCCATTCTGTGCATGTTCTAGAGAGAGAGAGGCTGGGTGTTTCGGTGGTGGTGCCGTCGTATGTGCCACCGGACTTTCGGTGGACTTTTGGTACAGCTGCTTGATGCATCTTGTCTCCCCTGTAAAGTGTGTATGGGTTTTCTTTTGACCTATTTTGTGCTTGTTCTAGAGAGAGAGGAGGTGGGGGTTTCGGTGGTGGTTTGCGGTCGTATGTGCCACCGGACTTTCGGTGGAGCCACCGTCTTGCTACCACTTGCTTTCTTTTACCCTGTTCGCTTTTTATAGAGAAAGGGATTCCGGTGGTGGTTTTGCCGAGACGGGGGTTTCGGTGGTGGTTTTGCCACTGCTTAAACTACCGGTCTTAGGTGGAGCCGCCGGCCTGCTATCACATATATGCTTTGATATCGGTTATATTGTAGAGAGGGGGGTTTTGGCCGGTGGTTTTGGCGAGAAAAGGGTTTTGGTGCTGGTTTTGACATCACACCTGCCACCGCCCTTAGGGCGGAGCCTAACCGTGCTACCAACGGCTTCCTCCGATGCATTTTATGTTGTAGAGAGAGAGGGGGGTTACGGTGGTGGTTTTGCTGAGAAGGGGTTTCAGTGGTGCTTTTGCCATCGCCTCTACTATGGCGGAGCTGCCGCCAGCCTACCACATCTTCCTCCCGTACTTGACCTGTTGTTGCTTTGAATCTGAAAGAGCAGTAGTCTTTCACCTGTAAAGCGTGACGTATAGGATGTTAATGCAGGTATAATATTTACAGCTCTATGTATAAGGATTTGATGCTTTTGAATCCCTCTTTTAAATGGCTGATGAGGGGTTGGTTTTATCTTGGTGATAAACATGCTATTCTAGAAAGATAGACTCTTTAAAATCATGTCAGTCGATGCCTGGATTTGCAATTACTCGCTTTATCTGTTGGTGGCGACATGTTGTGTCGTCCGGTACAGTCGATGATGATGAGCGTTACCTCATCTGAGACAAAACATTGTCGTTAGTTTACGTGTTGATGATGATGAGGGTTATCCATCTGAAACACCGATTTAACTATGTTTTGGGTTTTACTTTGATTTGTGCTTTGTTTGGTTAGTTTGCTTGCATGTTGCTTTTTGTCGGTCGAGTAACTCGGTTATTTGTTTTTCTTTCATTATTGTGTATTTGGTTATTGTGTTAATAGAGTTGCGATGACCCACCACAAACGGTGTGGGTTGCGTACTATTTGCTTTGGAAAAATTAAGGTTGGTACTATGAACAACACCATCTTTTATGATTTTAGGGTTTACCCAAGACCATTAGCAACGCAACACATTTTGCTACGAAACAATGCACAACAACGAGCATGAAAGCCCATGAACTCAAATTTTTGAATGTAACCGATGTCATCAAGTCTTATGTACAAAAAAATCAAACAAAATACAAAACGAATGCAAAACGTAGTGTATTATCGCGCAACGCGCGTACTGGTTTGTAGCCACGACAAATTACCTATTCATGAATAATAGCTCATTTTATCTACCTTGATATGATGTTGTTTGGTTTAATTTGTAATATATCGGTGCTTTTCTAACATTTGGGTTAATCTTAACAAATTGGAAAGTTAACGAGTTCAACAAAAATTTTAAAAAAGGGCAAAAAAAAAAATAGATTATATTACCAACAAAACAACAACATATTTATTGATTGTAACCTGTATAGGTAACACGTGATTGTAAATTCACATTTCACGTTTATAGTTCAGTAGTTTTGAATAGGAACGTAAACAGTATTTTTACCTTTTATACACTTCGATAAACAGTTATTTAATTGATAAGAATGTGGGTTATAAGGGCGAAGTGAAGAAAGGCACCGCGACCCAATAGCAACAAATTGTTGCCATTAATATCTATTAATCTGTTATAAAGCCCGAGATGCAAATTCAACCGTTGATCAGTGGTTGGATTTGATGGCTGGTGTGCTATTCGTATATTACCATTTAGTGACGACATATCACTGCTAATACCATAGCAAACTTTTAACGAGATTAATTTAACGAATCTTAGTTTCCCTTTTCTTTGATTGCAGGTTGGTTCTATTAATTTCAATGGCTGGAAACGTCGTGCTGAGCATAAGAGCGTTCACATTGAAGGCTTGCGAAATCATACAAGCCAAGCTTTTGTGTGTAGGACAAAGAAACAACTTTAATTTTCCCTTGCCAATATTGCAGGAATGGAAGGTGGTTATGACAGTAGACATGTTGGTAGCAATGACAAAGGAAATGCCAGTGACTATGGCAATCGCAGTGGTATTGTTGGTGTCAACGGTGATAAAGGTGATTGTTGTTCATTTAATTCGCACTTAGGATCTTTTGTTATGTGTTTGTATATAGTAAATCCTCTGGATTTACAATTTATTTCTTAATTTTATAAGTTAAATGTGATTCTATTCATAGATAGTGAAATCTATTAACAATAGGTACTCTTTTAGACAAATATATAGATGTTATATTTATTTTAATTTTATTTTATTACTTTGATTACGAAATGGTTTATTGTACTTCGTTAGGTAGCCACTTTTTAAGGTGTGAGATTACAATGGTGTTAAAGCTCCTAGTCCAGATAGATTTTTTTCTCAATGTGTAAATTACATTTAGGTTTTTGTAGGAACAATGACATTTTGTCATCAATTTTATGTCATCTCCATCAAGATTCCTACACGTACTACGTAGGTCTTATAACTATCGTTCTAATGGCGTTCGACGCTATTTCTTGATTATGGTCCATTAGTTTACTTGGGTGTACATATGTAATTATTACAAAAGCTCTTACAACTTTGTTCCAAAATTACTTTTTCATAAGAATATGAAACGATATTGTAGGTCGTGTATTAACATAGAATCCTTCAAAATGGTTAAATAAAATACTATATTTTTGAAATTATAGAAGATTATATCATATATAACTTTGCTCCTAAACAATCTAAAAGATGTAGAGGAATTCATGTCGCATCAATGATTTTACTACTAAATTTTGAAAGTTCTTTATGAACGTTTGTTTATAAAACTTACATAATAAGCTAAAACGTATTTATGTTTAAGTGAACTAGTTTCACAAAATGAGAATAACGTACCATCAAAAAATTGTTATATAAGGATCTTGAGCAGGTTAACTATACATCATACATGCTTAATATAAACATAAATGAATACAGAAAAAGGTTTTTCCTCAACTATAAAATCTACTCAAGACTTAAACAAGAAAGCTTGAATAGATCTATATGCTAAAAGGTACATAGCGATGTCCTAAATTGTGTATTTTCATAATTTATGGCATACATCTATGTAAGTTATCACATATTGGTTACGTGATGTAAAAAAAAACGTAATATGGTATGCTAATTATTTGAAGCTTTTACTTAGAAAAGTTAAACGGTTTTTTTAGGTTGCAACTTTATAAGTTTAATATTTCTTAGTCTACAACGTGATTATGACGTGATAGAACTTGCACGTTTGTATAATCTGGAGTTTATAAAACTCTATTTTGATAGGACACCACACAACTATGTAAGACAAGTTTCACATGTTTTAACACTCTATATCAACATTTCTTTCCAACCATTAGTGTTTCATTTATATACCTTTTCATATCCCGGAATAAATTCGAATGCAATTGTTACTTATCTATATTAATACATACTTCAATTGTTAATGCATTTAAACAATATCGTTTATTAACTAATACCTATAATGAACCCACTATTCTAATATCCTTAACACATAATTGTGACGTGTCATGTCCGGTGACAGATGCATAAATTTATTTTTATGGAGTCTTTATTTTTAAATGCTCTAATATTTTAAAAGCAAGCTAAAATATTCTAGGTTGATCATGAGCGGGTCAGGTTGATCATATAATAAAAATACGATATAATAATAATAATAAAATATCATCAATAGAATGTATATATAATTAGTCAAGTAATATCCATTTGAGAGTTTAAGTTGAATAAATATTGAGGGCTACCTAATGTCTCTTCATCCAAATATACAATCGTGAATCACCCTTGCTTTTGATCACAAGTCCAAGCCTCCAAACGTATTAGGTACAAGAGTTTTCTTTTAGATTTTATATTATTGGGTATTTAGTGGATATTGGAAGTGAACTTTTATAATTTAATAAAATCATGGGCGTTATAGCTATTGGTTATTTAGTAGACTTCTTTAGTTATTTAATTAATTAACTTATAGGTTTCTTTCAAGTTTAGGTTTATATTATTTTGTAACTAATGAAGTCGCTCTTTAAATAAATATTGTTGTCACTCGAAAAACAAATACATACATCTCTATATACAAGTGAAATTCTATTTTACTTTGTTGACTTCGGTGAATATATACAGGCTAAGTCTGCCCCGGCCCGTGTCATATATATGGAAATGAAAACACACTTAATAACCGACTATTGCACCGGGTACGTGTATTAACTAAAACTGATTATTCACTGTTATGAAATGTATTACAGCAGTACTTCCACGCTTGATTTTATTAACCGATGTTTATTTTCATACATATTTTCATGACTTATATGCTTTACACATTTACAAGTAAATTAACTACTTTACATAAAAATTCACTTAATACCATTATGTGCCCTTGGTTACTTATCGACCACATGACACGTACAGTTCGTAAAGTATTTCACTATTTGGCTTTTTCAAACAACTTTATACTTGGTTATCCTTAATAGTTACATAAGGATCTCAATAATAACTATACCAAATAAATAGTTACTTATGATGTTACATACATCTACTCAAATCATAATGAATGTAAATGTGCCTTGTTGTTAAGTTTTCATTTCTAAAACTCTTCAATCTAAATTGCATAAAACCTTCATAGAAACTTAATTTGATGTCTGATCCGATTTTAAAGACTTTGATGTTTTCTTTTTGAACAACAATAATTATATTAATAAAACCCCACTAGCCTAGAGAGGACGAAACATGATTGGTCATAAAACTTATCTCATTACAAAACACGACTATTACAAGAGACTCATAAAAGCAGCTACAAGCTAGATTACAAGGTAAGAAAACATGGAAAATAACACAGGTTAAAATAAACAAGGAGGTCCAGAAAGGAAGAAACGAAAACGATCTCCCTTAGACCGACCCGACCACCCACCCGCTGCACTATACCACAAATCTTAACGATCTAACTGACATCCTCTATTCAATCAAAGTTCAGCCTCCTTCACTTCAAAGTTAATTCTTCATCATTTGCTAAATATCTACAAAATCAAATTTCTCGTATAATAAGAATCTATAATTACTAAGCTAGCAGATTTTAACTTCATATTAAATTAGTGTTATTTGACTACTGACTTAATGTCATAATGACGATTAATAGTTTCATTGACAAGTTCACTAGGTTTTCAACTTGTTTATATGTTGTTTAAACTTATTTTCATATTGGTGGCTGTAATTGTTGAGATGGCATCTTGCTCTGCTCTTTTAATGAATCATCTCATCTGAAGAAAAAACTTAAACCCAAACATAATTCTTCAATTAAATTTTAAAATATTATTCAATATGTATTGTAGACTAACTAGAATCATGATCTGTCTAGTTAACCCTTAGATTGTTCAGTTTCAAATCTAAGTCAAAATAGACAAGTTCTCGGTTCCCGACCATGACAAGTTTGCTATTCATGAATAATAGCTCATTTTATCTATATATCTTGATGTTGTTTGATTTAATCTGAAATATACTAGTGTTTTTTTAACGTTTTGGGTTATTCTTAACAAAATAAAAAGTTATCGAGTTTAACAATAAATATAAACAATGGGAAAACAAAATATAATTGTAACCTTATTAGGTAACAACATAATTGTAAATTCACATTTCGTGTTTAAAGTTTCACTTAAAGCAGTAGCTTTAAATATAAACGTAAACAATATTTATATCTTTTCTACACTTCAATAAACAATTATTTAATCAACAAGAAATGTGGGCAATAAGGGCTACACTTATAGCGAAGACAAGCACCATTAGCGGCGACCTAATATTGACGACGACTTGTCGCCACAAATATCTATTAATCCCTTATTGCCCACGAGATGTAAATCCAATCGTTGATCAGCAGCCGGTTCAAATGGCTGGTTTGTTGTCCATACATTACTTTAGTGGCGACACGTCGCCGCTAATACCTAATATATAAACATTCAGCAGGATTATTTCCCTCCGGTATCGATCGAACACCCTATTCTCCTCGCTGCTTCCCTATCGTCGCAATCACCACACACCTCCACACGCATTGGTCCTTCACCACACCTCCATGATCGAACTACCATCACCATACGATGATCTACTTTCCCACAACTTACCGGTATCAAATCGACTCCACCACCACCGCATTCAACCACAACCACTACCGTCTTGTATTAAATCAACTCCAACACCACCACTAGTTGACAACAAGACAAATTTGGGTGCATTTATTGTGAGTGTGTTTGGTTTGTGGAAACGGAATTTTAGAAATATAAAGAAATAAATTGAAACCACAATAATAGTGACATTATCGCCACAAATAACCTTAATTAGGCGTCGGCGCTAGTAACCGTTTAGCCTGACGCGAAGCCCCAGTGTAATATCAAAGAAGAAACTAAGGACAATTTTGTTTATGGATCTTTCACAAAGAAGTTATGGCAAACATTTATTATTTGATGGAATTTAGATCTATTTTCTCTCTAGAGGACTTCGTTCCTTGGATACGGAGTATGGATCTTAGCCAAGCTAGTGATTCTCATTCTTTGAATTATTTTTATGTTCTAGTAATAAACATTTTGATAGTGTATTTGAAAAGCTCAAGACGATGTGCTATTAACTCTAAATTTTCTACTTCGAGATGTTATAAATGAAAATCAAACTATGTCAATTACCATTTAGAATCCATAGGAGATTAATCCAACAACTTAATTTCAAAAAACTGTATGTTTGGAAAGTAGGAGGCTATAGCGACGGCACGTTAGCGACTCGCTAAAGCTATAGGGTCGACTTTTTGAGCTATAGTGACTAATTTTGTCGCCTATATAGCTCTTATTTCTTGTAGTGATCCACGTTAATAAGAATTTATTATGTTGCCTTTGAAACAAATTTCAGCATCATGATACTATCTCGCTTCAACTAGTTGATTCTTAAAGATTGATAGGTAATGACGATGCAAAAAAAATAATATTTTCATTTTTTTGAGTTGATAATCGTGCTATTTGCGGCCAGGGTGAACTACCATTTCTTAGCCTTCTAATTTAATTTATATGATTTACAAGGGGCGGTGAATAGTTCCTAGTTGGTCTTTCTCGTTTTGTTCGCCCCACGAGTTTTCACTTTTTGGTTGTAATGTTGTTGTACGTGTAATTACATTCAACTGATTTTGAACTGGATACTTGTGAGCTTATGCCAAAAAATGATGGTGTTCTTCGTTTCGAGGGGCCAAACATCAGCCACTCAGTTCGCAGCCGTGACAAGTTACCTATTCATAAAAATAGCTCATTTTATCTCTCTTGATGTTGTTTGGTTTATTTTGAAATATATTGGTGCTTTTTTAATGTTCGGGTTAACCTTAACAAATTTGAAAGTTAATGAGTTAAACAAAATATAAAAATGGCAAAACAAGATATAATAGATTATATTACCAATAAAAACAATAACATATTTATTGACCGTAACATGTTTAGGTAACAACTTGATTGTAAATTCATGTTTCGCGTTTATAGTTCCGTAGTTTTAAATAGCAACGTAAATAGTATGTTTATCTCTTGTACACTTCGATAAACAATTATATAATCGACAAGAAATGTGGGTTATAAGGGCGAAGTGAAGACAAGCTCCATTAGCGCCAACACAATAGCAGCGACTTCCCACCACTAATATCTATTATTCCATTATCGGGCACGAGATGAAAATCCGACCGTTGATTAGCTGTCGGATCTGACGGCTGGTGTCTTATCCGTACATTACAAGGCGACTCGTTGCTGCTAATACCTAGTACACTTTCAGCTTGATAATTCCCTCCGATACTGATTGCACACCCTCACTACAAGAAAAAGACTCTATCGCGACTAGGTCTATGGTGACGATATGATGTTGTCGCTATAGGTCACCCTAAGGCGGTCGCCATAAGGTTACTTTAATTTTTGGCTATTCTAGCCCTATGGCGACGACTTGTCGTCGTCTTAGGGTGACCTATAGCGGCAAAAAAAAGTCCTCGCCATAGGTGTAGAGAAGTCGTCGCCATAGGTCTATTTTTTAGATTTTGATTTATTTTAAATAATTATAGAATTTTAAAAATTATGTGTGGACCTACGGCGACGACATGTCGTCGCCATAGGTCAAAATATTTTTTTTTTCTTTTTTTCCTCCGAAATAACTAGGAGGAAATAGTCCCGCCATTATGAAAACTCTATGGCGACGACATGTCGTCGCCATAAATATTGTTTAAAGGAAAAACAAACGTGAAGAAGGGCACATTATACGGAAATGTTTGGATGGATCAAATCGTGGGCAAAAGAAGATTAGGTAAATTTAAAACTTTCATTTCTATTATATGTTATCTATGTTGTTATCATGTGTTCATATGTTGTTACAATTTTAATTTACTTTAATTTAATACGATGTTAGTATCTTGTTGGTTTAGTATATTGTTTAGTTTAAAGTTGGATATTATTAAGTTAAATCATTCGCACACATTTATAGACTAAATTTAGATATTATTACTTGCATTGTTGATTTATTGAAACTTAAAACTGTTATCTTTTATTATTTTTAATTGGGCGTGATTTTTTTTTTTTCATTTTACAACAATTATACTGTCAAAGATGATCAAAATGACGACGAAGATGATCAAGATGACGACAATTAGAAGTCTTTTGTTTTGTAAAAGATTAAAGATGTTTATGTTGGTTATTTTATCTAAATACACATGTATGTAACTTGAATTGTAAAATGATTTTTTTTTGGGTATGAATAATATTAGCTTTCGTTTGGTGTATAAATATGTTTCCGAAACCTGAAATATTAAGAAAAACATGAAAAATATAAATACAATTTATAAATTAAAAATTAAAATAGTATGGTCTATGCCGAAGACATGTCGTCGCCATAGGGTTTTTTAATTTTTTTATTTAATTTTTTATTAAAATAAAAAAAATTGGTTTGGGCCTATGGCGACGACATGTCGTCGCCATAGACTGAAAAATAAAATTATTTTTAAATTAAAATAAAATATAAATTTTTTTTGCCGACAACTCTTTGGCGACAACATGTCGTTGGGATAGACCTCTATGGCGACTAGGGTTTTGGCGACGACTCAAAATTACGCTATAGCAACAAGGCTGTAACGACTAGGTCTATGGCGACGACATGTCATCGTCATAGCCTATGGCGACGACAAACCGACCCTATCGCGACGACAATTGTCGTCGCCATAACCCTTATTTCTTGTAGTGCCTATTCTCCTTATCGTTCTCTCGTCGCCGCCATCACCACACCTCCATGATCGAACTACCATCACCACACTATGATCTACATTCCCAAAACCGACTGGTATCAAATCGACTCCACCACTTCCACATTCAACCACAACCACAACTGACCGGTATCAAATGGACTCCACCATCACCACCGCTAGATGATAACAAAAACAAATCTGGTTATCCGGGTGTGTTTATTGTATGAGTATGCTTGGTTTGTGAAAACTAAAATGTTAGAAATATGAAGAAAAATATTTAAACCGCAACAGAGACTAATAGAGGAATCATTGTCACCGCTAATAACATTAGGTGTCGCCGCTTTTGTAGCCTGACGTAGAGAATCTCCTATTGTAATTTCAAAGAAGAAACCTATGTTTAATTATGTTTTTTCACAAAGAATTTATGGCAAAAATTGATTAGTTGATCTATTTTCCCTATAGAGGATTTCGTTCCTTAGATACGGTGTTTAGATCTTAGCCAAGTTAGTGATTCTCATTCTTGCATGTTTTTATTATGTTCTAGTAACAAACATTTTATTTGGAAAACTAAAGACGATGTGCTCTTAACTCTAAATTTTCTACTTCGGTATGTTATATACGAAATTCAAAACTTTGCCAATTACCATTTGGAAATCATAGATGAGCTAATCCAACAACTTTTACATAGCCATTTGGAAAGTAGGAGGCTATAATGCAAACCTTAACCTCCAAACGACCCTTTGATACAAACCTCAAATAACCGTCTAAAGCCAGTGTGGGATTAAATAATAGTTAATGACATGTGTATATCAGTCCCTAAAATATAAATTAACTATTAACTAAACTAATAAGAAATCGAAAATACGTAAATTTGTTATATAAGCTAATGACTTAATGTCTTCTATTAGTTTTTCCATCATTTATGAATCTAGGTTTTGTGTTATTCTTAAAAAGAAACCATCAAAAAGAATAGCGGAACTTATAGACAAGAGTCAAAACCCTAGTCAAGAGCCGCTCAACCAACGTTAGATCATATTGGTTTCTTTTATTCCAACGGTCAGGATCATTTCTTCAAACCAATCCCTAAACAGATGCCTCCTCCACAATCTACTCTCTATACAATACAGACCGTTGGATTAACCTAGGTGATACGTGGCAGCAATATTAAGTCACCACATCAGACTTGCCTACAGTCTACACATGGTCCTATAAGACGCCCAAACAGCAAATGATATGAGCTTGTGTTTGCGTGTGTGTCTTTTCGTGTGTGTGACATTTTAGCTGCAGCTAGATCGACTCCATACGATCTTCTTTTCTCAGATTTTTTCGATTGATCATCTGCTTCATCGACCTGTTGCTTAATTGAGGCTGTTAAAGTCTAGATCTTTTCACAGGTAGATCGATCTTCTAAAAAGATCCATGCTTTAACATTTTGATTCGTGACTTTGGCCGGTAAATTTATGAAAATTTTGAATTTTTGTTGAAAGTATGATGCAACAATTGTCATATCCACTTGTTTTGATTCTCTAAATTTTAGAAAATTGGTATAATCAATTGCTGATGATCAAATTTCTGTAGTTTGAGGTAGAATTCTCATTAAAAATGATTGGTTTTTACATGTTTTGGTTTGGAAAGATCGGTGATTTTTGCATAGATAATATCTTATTTTCAGTAGTGTAGATATTTTTCGGTTTTATATTATCTTTTTTGATCCAAAAATGATTTATTTCAGCTTTACTAGCTAGGCTGTCTTTTATATATCTATGCTAAGAAATGACCCTAAGCAGAAACTTAATAATTTGTTGACAATAGTTTTCAAACCAGTACATTTATATGCTTATGCTTGGCCTTCTAAAATTTTGTAATTAATTAGTTTCACTAACTTATATATATATGTGTGTCATTTTGGTTGTCTTGTCTAGTACTTTGGGACTCTTGAATAAGATCATTGTTAAAAATGTTATATTTGGAACACCTTAATTAAGCTAATATTGCCTGAACATTACCAATCAATTTGTGCTTTCAATTCATATCAATTAACAGAATGTGTTGATCTACAAATCTAATGAGTTTAATTTACTACATGTAAGTATTCTTATATGTTGATGCTTACCAATATTAATTTGTTGACTAAAATAATTAATTGTCATAACGCTCATCGATCTATACCATGCCACTTACATGCACAAGTAGCTAGATGACCGTTTTAATAACTGTATTTGTTTATGACACTTCTATTGTGTATCACTCTAGTCAAGATTTCAAAAATTAGATTTATTTTCATGGTAATGACATAGAGAAGCTTTAATTACTTATTTTGCAGAGATATGATGATTAGAAAGATCAGACAATATGCAAGCAGCTCTAAAGAGAAACACAACCATGTCTCTGGGCACCACCACTCTGCCCAAGAAGTGGGTGACGTCTTTGTGAGACGCTACTATAAAATTCTTCGTTATTCTCCTGAAAAAACTTATAAATATTACAAGGATGAAAGTATCTTATCTCGTCCGGGAGATAATGGAATGCGATCTGTAACAACAATGAAGGTGTGTAATTAAGAAAGCTTTTGACTCTACATGAGTTCTATAATAACTCATAACTTAATTTATTGTTGCATGTTAGGTATATATTTTATGCAGTTTAATTACTAGTAATATATTGTGCTCTATGCATGATTGCTTTGGTTCAGGATATTGAAAAGGAGATCATGCATTCTGATATGACCAACGCGACTATCATTCTACTCTCTATGCATGCCCAAGACACAATAGCACAATCTGTTATTATTAGTGTTACTGGCTTACTAAGCAAGGATAACATGTTAAAGAGCTTCTCCCAAACATTTGTGCTAGCTCCACAAGCCATAGGCTTTTATGTGCTAAATGATCTCCTACAATTTATTGAGATGAGCTATGTGAATACATCCAATGACACTGTATAAATAGTTTGGTTATCTTTTTACTCCAAGTTCATGTTGCATTATGGTTTAATATTTTTTGATCAAATTTCCTGTATTTTAGCAGAATACTTTGTGGTTTCAGTGGATGAAAAGGACACCTCTATAGAAGAAGATGATGATGTTGTACTTCCGCGTGAGCAAAACAACGCACCACCACCCATGGCAAAATCATTTTCAAACACTGATGAAGATGTCAAAAAAGTGTCTTCTGCATCTATTGTGAGCACATTTTAATAAATCTTTATGTTGCAGGTTATATATCTTTTCAATAACCACTGATAAAAAAAATGCTACATATATTTCTCTTTGGTGTAGGTCCCAGAAGCTAGTTCCTTACCCACTCCAAATGCTACTGTTGAAGTTTCTTCAAAGCCTGATATGCAATATTGGGGACCTCAAAAGAATGGTAGTAGCTTTCTAGTTTTCTTTAATATGATTATACATATGGTGTGTTGTATTAACTTGTATTCTTATTTGTTAAGAAAAAGATACCACCACAGAAGCTGTTCTTGAGGTTCTTGAAGATGACCAGAAGCACAAAGCTAGCTCTACAGAAGAAGTTATTGATATTAAGAATGGTCTGCAGGTTGTAAAGAATCTACATCTAAATGCTGAAGAGGCTGAGATGATATCAGTACCAGTTCCTCCACTAGCATATGAACAGGTTCCCACGACAACCCATTCATCCGCTGCAATTCAGATTGATACTCCAGCTGGTACAATTGTTTGACACAATTAAATGCTTAATTTGGTTATATATAGTGAGTGTTAAGTGGTGCTAATATTGATTTTTATTGAACTCCTTTATAATACTTGCTGCAGTTAAGAAGATCTTAGTAAAGGACTTACCTCCACATGTTACGTGCAAATCACTGACCCGTGCACTTAAGGATTTCGGTTTTGTCAAGCATAAGAACATCCAGATTAGAGGATACCCGGTCTTGATCAATCTTATTTCCCTTTATTGTGTATAACATCATGTATATTATAGTTCTGAGTCTTTAATTTTATTTTCAGGATGGCTACCGTTATGCTTTTGTGGAGTTTAGTAACCCGAGGGCTGCAAACCAAGCCGTTAAGGTATGTACTAATTAATTAAGTTCACAAAATTGCATAAGAATTATGAGTAGTGGTTCTAGCTACAATGATGTTGCTATATATGCACAGCCTTACATATCCACACGACATTGCTTGGATCTTATTTATGTGTTCCTCATTCTTTTGCTACGTCTTCAAATTGGTTAACACGCACAATGACATGACATATATGGTACAAAACCGTATATTAAAAGTACAAGAATGAGAATTATTTGTCATCTTTTCATCGATCATTGTCACAATTTAACCATTCATCATCATCAACTTGAATTCATCAAAACGATTATGTTACAATGCTTTCCGATGGTGTGTTCTTTTTCCGAACAACTCAAAACTTTCCACAACTCATGCGTCGTAACCTATATATTTTTGTCTACATTAAAATTCAAAAGTGTGTATATATATATATATATATATATATATATATATATATATATATATATATATATATATATATATATATATATATATATATATTATATACTGTATTACTTTGAAGGTGTTTAGTAGTCTACCTAAATAATTTCACTAGTATTGATTTTTATTTCTCATTCTGCATATAATACTGTACTACGTAGATATAGTATGATATGCTATAATATATCATACTAAGTATATGTAATATATATATGTATATATATATATATATATATATATATATAATATGGGTAACGTTTCTTTGTTAACCCTTGTTTATTACGATAGTTTGTTAACACTAATGTAACGAATACTTACACCATAATTATATAATGTAATTAACTTTTACGCCGCATTACACCACTGATGTAACGATTTTTCCCCTATTTTTAAATTTTTCCTCTATTTTTTAAAAAACTTCATCTTTTTTTAAAAACCTTCTTAACTTTTTGTATGATTTTATTTTCTTAAACAAATTACACCATTAAACAGATCAGTTAATATCTTTAATTTGAGTATAATTTTATTATTTTTTTAATTTTTTAACGTTCTTTGTGAACTACTAGTTTTATCACTGTACTCTAACTTACAGTGACGACGTTGCCTGTTGTGAACCAATAGTTGGGTTAATAAGTTATCGTAATAAACAAAAGTTAACATTTGATTTCTATCCTAAGTAATATATCATACTAAATATATGTATATATTGTATATATATATATATATATATATATATATATATATTTGTATCATAATACTATATATATGTAGTATTGCAACATTATCCGTGTTAATTTTTTTTTTCTTTTTGATAGAACAATATTATACTTAAAAATAAAAACAAAAAAATATGTGATTTAATAATGTAATTTAAAAAAATAATGTATTTAAATTTAAAAAATGAGAACTTCTGAAGTTATCATATTAAATTAAGTCTCAAATGAACCCTACCTAGTTAATATATATATATATAGGGTGGTTACTATACAAAATGTTTTTTTCATGCGAAGTGTATAAAGTTTGGGGTGGAATTATCACGCAAGAACAAGTAATAATTACACAATAAGGATTAAATTTGCGTGATATTATCATGCGGGGATGGAAGTATAACGAAAGAATACCTCATTGCGTGATAATTTAACTTTTACGTGATAATTCTATCTCTGCGTAATTAATTTTAACAGTTGCGTTATAACTCAACCTGTAATGCTTTTTCTTGTGTGATAACTTCGTACGCTTCGCATAAAAAATCATTTTGTACCGTAACCTTTCCCTCCCTCCCTTCCTCTATCTATATCTCTCTCTCTCTATATATATATACATACATATATATATACACACATATATATATACATACACACACACACATATATATATATATATAAACCATTGATTCAACTAGTGGTCCACAACAGGCCACGTCATCACTGTAAGTTAGAGTTACAGTGGTAAAACTATTGATCCACAACGAACATTAAAAAAATATAAAAAAATATAGCAAGACTATACTTAAATTAAAGATATTAAAATGATCTATTTAACGATGTAATTTATTTAAAAAAATGATATCATACAAAAAGCTAAGTAGGTTTTAAGAAAAAGGGTGAAGTTTTTTTTAAAAAGAGAGAGAAAATTTGAAAATATGAGAAAAACGTTATATCAATGGTGTAACGCGGTGTAAAAGTTAGTTAGTTACACTAATAATTATGATGTAAGTATTTGTTTCATTAAGGTTAACGGGTTATCGAAATGAACAAGGAATAACAAAGGAACTTTACCCTCTATATATATATATATATATATATATATATATATATATATATATATATATATATATATATATATATAGGGTTATCTTCTGAACTACTATTTTTTATGAAAACTCTATGAATCAATATGAGTTCATATTTCTTATCAAATAAAAGTCACATGTCATTTTCATCTTCTTCTTTAAGTGGTCATTATTTTTTTTCACGACATTATTTTTTTAAAAAAATCATTATTAATTTCAGTATTTTTTATCTTTCCAATGCCTACTATATTGATATATTTTTTTAAATCGTCCACCCGTTATTTTACACATATGTAAATTCGGTTATGCATATGTGTAAATCCGGTTTTACACATGTGTAAATCCGGTTTTACACATGTGTAAATCCGGTTTTACACATGTGTAAATCCGGTTTTACACATGTGTAAAACCGGATTTACACATGTGCATAACCGAATTTACATATGTGTAAAATAACGGGTGGACGATTTAAAAAAAAATATATATCAATATAGTAGGCATTGGAAAGATAAAAAATACTGAAATTAATAATGATTTTTTTAAAAAAATGATGTCGTGAAAAAAAATAATTTCAGTATTTTTTATCTTTCCAATGCCTACTATATTGATATATTTTTTTTTAAATCGTCCACCCGTTATTTTACACATATGTAAATTCGGTTATGCATATGTGTAAAACTGGTTTTACACATGTGTAAATCCGGTTTTACACATGTGTAAATCCGGTTTTACACATGTGTAAATCCGGTTTTACACATGTGTAAATCCGGTTTTACACATGTGTAAATCCGGTACTAGACATGTGTAAAATGAATTTTGTAAGAAAATGAGTTTTTTTATTTTTTTTATACTTTTTTTTATTTTTTATGAAAAAAGGAAACGAGAGAAACATTTTTATGTATTTATTTTTTTTATTTTTATGTTATTTTTCTTTTTATAATTTTTTATTATGTTTTTGTTATTTACCATTTTGCCATTGAAAACTAGTGACTAACATTGGTTCTTAGAATTCTCAGAAAAGAAAAAGTTCTCATGTGTATATATACACATATACATATATGTGTATATGTACATATATATATACATGTATATATGTGTATATGTATATATGTATATATATATATCTATATATATATATATATATATATATATATATATATATATATATATATATATATATATATATATATATATATATATATATATATATATATATATATGAAGTGGTGTCCCTTTTTTCGGTTGAAGAAAAAGATATAGATAACATATGTGATTGCAAAACTTTGTTATCCTGACTTTTTAACGGTCATAACTATCATTCAAAATTAGATTCTACAATTAATCTAACAATTCTTAGTTTCCCTTATGTTTGATTGTAGGCTGGTTCTATTAATTTCAATGGCTGGAAATGTCGTATTGAGCATAAGAGAGTTCATATTGAAGGTTGGTGAAATCATACATTCCAAGATTTTGTGTGTAGGATAAAACAACAATTTTAATTTTCCCTTGCAAACTTTGTAGGTTCAGAAGGTTGTTATGACATTAGAAATGGTGGTAGCAATATTGACAAATGAAATGGCGGTGATTGTTACAATCGTGATGGTATTGTTGGTGGCAATGGTGATAAAGGTTTGTAGTCCATTCAATTCGAATGACCCGAGGCCTATTTAGTATGATGTAAGGATCTTTAGTTTAGATTTGGTATTCATCGTACTCTTGATCTTTGGTTATGTGTTTGTGTATAGTAAATCCACATTAGAATTTACAAATATTTTTTTTTAATTTTATAAGTCAAATGTTAGTCTATTCGTAGATAGTGAAATCTATTTAACAATAGGTACTTTTTAAGACATATATATGGATGTTGTATTTATTTTTATTCTATTTTATTACTTTGATTACGAAATGGTTATTGTAAGTCGTTAAGATGCTCCTAGATTTGAAAAGAATGATCTAGAGCTCCTGATTTGAAAAGAAGTAATCTAGAGTAGCCACCTTTTAAGGTGTGAGATTACAATATATGGTGTTAAAGCTTCTAGTCCAAATAGTTTTTCTTTTTCAATGTGTAAATTGCATTTAGGTTTTTTAGGAACAATGACATTTTGTCATCAATTTTATAGCATCTCCATCAAGATTCCAACTACTACATAGGTCTTATAACTATTGGTCTGATGGCATTCGACACTATTTCTTGATTAAGGTCCATTAGTTTACTTGGGTGTACATATATAATTATTACAAAATCTCCTCAAATTTGTTTCAAAATTACTTTTTCATAAGAATATGAAACGATAATGTAAGTAAAACTCAGTAAAGCTAGATCGCGTATTAACATAGAATCCTTCAAAATGATCAAACAAAATACTATATTTTTGAAATTAAAGAAGATTATACCATATATATACTTTGCTCCTAAACAATATAAAAGATGTAGAGGAATTCATGTCGCATCAATGATTCTACTGCTAAATTTTAAAAGTTCTTATGAACGTGTGTTTTTAGGAACGTGTTTCCCATTATAAAACCTACATAACAAGCTACAACACCGTTAAGATTAAGTAAACACGTTTCACAAAACGAGAATAACTTTGCACATTTAATATTTTTTATTCTACGACGTGATTATGACGTGATAGAACTTGCATACTTGTATTATTTGGAGTTTATAAAACTTTAATTTTGATAGGACACCACACAGCTATGTCATAGTACTCCTATACAAGTTTCACATGTTTTAACACTATTTTATCAACAATTCTTTCCAAACATTAGTGTTTCATTTGTATACTTTTTCATATCCCGGAATAAATTTGAATGCAATTGATATTATCTATAATACATACTTCAATTGTTCATATATTTAAACTTTATCATTTATTAACTAATACATATAATGAACCCATCATTTTAATATCTTTAACTCACACTTGTCATGTGTCCATGTACATTGACGGATTCAAAAAATTTATTTATATAGATTCTTTATTTTCAAATGCTCCAATATTTTAAAAGCAAGCATACCGATCAGGACTGGAGCAGCTTAGTAATGTACTAAAAATACGATACAATAATAATAAAATATCCTTATTAGAATGTATTAATCAAGTAATATCCCTTTGAGAGTTGAATAAATCTTGAGCGCTACCTGCTGAATTATCATCCAAATATACAATCGTGAATCGCCCTTGCTATTGATCGCAAGTACAAGACTCCAAGGTATCAGGTACAATAGTTTTCTTTTAGGTTTTATTATGAGTGTGTTTGGTTTGTGAAAACTGGAATGTCATAAAAAAATAAATTTAAACCGCAATAACGGTGATATTATTGCCACAAATAACCTTAATTAGGCGTCGCCACTAGCAACCGTTTAGCCTGACGCGAAGCCCCCAGTGTAATATTAAAGAAGAAACTAAGGATAAACATTTCCATATGTATTTGAAAAGCTCAAGAAAATGTGCTCTTAACTCTAAATTTTCTACTTCAGGATGTTATATATAAAAATCAAACTATGTCAATTACCATATGGAATGCATCGGAGATTAATCCAACAACTTAATTTCAAAAAATTATACGTTGGGAAAGTTGGAGGCTTTAGCGACGACACGTTAGCAACTACATGTCGTCGCTAAGGCTATAGGGTCGACTTTTGTGAGCTATAGAGACGAATTTTTCGCCTCTGTAGCTCTTATTTCTTGTAGTGATCCCCGTTAATAAGAATTTATCATGTTGCCTTTGAAACAAATTTCAGCACCATGATACTATCTCGCTTCAACTAATTGATTCTCAAAGATTGATTGGTAATGACTATGCAAAAAAAATATTATTTTCATTTCTTTGAGGTGATAATTGTGTTGTTTACAGCCACAGTGAACTATCATTTCTTAACCTTCTAATTAATTTATATGACGGTGAATAGTTCCTAGTTGGTCTTTCTCGTTTTGTCCGCCCCACGAGTTCTCACTTCCTGGATGTGATGATGTTGTACTTCTAATGACAATCAACTTATCTAAAGTGGATAGTTGTGAGCTCATGCCAAAAAATGATGGTATTCTTTGTTTCGAGTGGCCAAACGTTAGTCACTCGGTTCGCAGCCGTGGCAAGTTACTTATTCATTCATGAATAATAACTCATTTTATCTCTCTTGATGTTGTTCGGTTTAATTTGAAATATATTGGTGCTTTTTTAGTGTTTGGGTTAATGTTAATAAATTTGAAAGTTAAAGAGTAAACAAAACTATGAAAATGGCAAAAGAAAATATAATAGATTACATTACCAACAAAAACAATAACATTTGTATTGACCGTAACCTGTTTAGGTAACAACGTGATTGTAAATTCATGTTTCGCATTTATAGTTCAGTAGTTTTAAATAGCAACGTAAACAATATGTTTATCTCTTCTACACATCGATAAACAGTTAGTTAATCAACAAGAAATATGCGTTATAAGGGCGAAGTGAAGACGAGCCCCATTAGTGGCAACACAATAGCAGCGACTTGCCGCCACTAATATATATTAATCCATTATCAGGCACGAGACGCAAATCTAACCATTGATTAGCCGTTAGATTTGATGGCTGGTCTGTTATCCGTACATTATAATTTAGTGGCGACACGTCGCTGCTAATACCCTAGTAAACTTTCAGCTTGATTATTTCCCTCTGATACTAATCGCACATCTATTCTCCACACCGCTCTCCCGTCGCCGCCATCACCACACCTCCACGCGCATTGGTCCTTCACCACACCTCCATGATCAAACTACCATCACCACACTATGATCTACTTCCCCAAAAACAACCGGTATCAAATCGACTCCACCACCACCACATTCAACCACAACCACAACTGACCAGTATCAAATGGACTCCACAATCACCATCGCTGGATGACAACAACAAATTTGGTTATCCGGGTGTATTTATTGTATGAGTATGTTTGGTTTGTGAAAACTGGAATGTTAGAAATATGAAGAAAAATATTTAAACTGCAACATAGACTAATAGCGACGACATTGTCACCTTTAATAACTGTTAGGCGTCGCAGCTTTTGTAGCCCGACGTAGGGAATCTCCTAGTGTAATATCAAAGAATAAATGATGTTTTTGTTTTTTCACTAAGAATTTATGGCAAAAATTGATTAGTTGGTGGAATTAAGATATATTTTCCCTATAGGGGATTCGTTCCTTAGATATGGTGTTTGGATCTTAGCCAAGCTAGTGATTCTCATTCTTGTATGTTTTTTATGTTCTAGTAACAAACATTTAGATAGTGTATTTGGAAAACTAGAGACGATGTGCTCTTAACTCTAAATTTTCTACTTCGTGTTGTTATATACGAAATTCAAAACTTTGTCAATTACCATTTGGAATCCATAGATGATCAATTCAACAATTTTTACACAATCGTTTGGAAAGTAGGAGGCTATAACGCAAACCTTAACCCCCAAACGACCTTTTAAAACAAACCTCAAACAATTGTCTGAAGTTAGTGTGGTATTAAATAATAGTTAATGGCGTGTGCATAACAGTCCCTAAGATATAAATTAACTATTAATTAGAGTTATTAGATTTTAATAATCCTAACTTTTATTTATTGGCCGAGATTAATTTCAACTTAGGAAATGTTTACAAACACTCCCAATTTTTAGCTTATTTTCCTCCAATAATCCTTTACTAACTAAGAACTAACACCGTTAGTTTTTTTATGACGTGGACTACTTATATGGACAAAACACTAAGCAGAATATTGAAATCAACTATCAGGTCTGTTAATTTGAAAAGTCTACACCGTGAAACCCATAAATCTTTACCTCCAGATCTGAATCACTTGAGTCATCAAACGTAGATTTCAAGTGACGATGGAAGCTAAATACCAAAAACAGGCCTAATAGAGGTTGGGCAGCGGCGGAGTTAAAAAATAGCTCAAAGTTAGCCTCATATTATCAAAAACAGACGTTAATTCTCAGTTAGTAAGACTCATTGGAGAAAAAAATCTTAAAGTTTGAAGTGTTTATAATAAAAGTTGGATTATTAAAATCCAATTACCCAATTAATTAAACTAATAAAAAATTGAAAATAGGTTAACTATACCTATATTAATTTACGATGGAGTTGAACAGTAAAAAATTATTTGTTTATTAGATCAATTATTTTTTTATTGTTTGTAAATATTTGTTTATTGTTCGAAAAATCATGTTGGGTTAAATATAATTTGTTTTATTCGATTGTATAAATACTTTTTGACATAATTTTAGTTCGAAAACGAGCTGAGTCAAATATAATTGATTTTATTCTACGGTAAAAATATGTTTTGACGTAAAATTTAATTTGAAAATGAGTTGGGTTGCATATATTACGTTTTATTCAACTGTATAAATAAGTTTTGACGTAAAGTTAGTTCAGAATATATTATTTGTTTATTGAATCAATTAGTATTGTTTTTTATTGTTTGTAAAAATTTGTTTATTGTTAGAAAAAAAAACGGCCGGGTTAAATATAATATGTTTTATTTGATTATATGTTTCGACGTACATTTAGTTCCGAAATGAGCTGAGTCAAATATAATTCGTTTTAGTCAATGGTAAAAATACATTTTGACGTAAATTTAGTTCGAAAATAAGTTGGGTTAAATATAATACATTTCATTCAACTGTATAAATACGTTTTGACGTATATTTAGTTCAAATTGAGTTGGGCACGATTGTTATATATATCTTATCTCGTCGCATACTGCGTCACTGCACGTGTTTTTTTTATGTACATTTTGAGCTGGTCCAAGTTACAATAGAGATTTGTTTAGAAGAGACAGGTCAAATATAATAAACTTTCATTCAAAAGTATAAATTCGAGTTATCCTATATTTTAACGTAAATTTAGTTAGAAAACGAGTCGGGTCGATTATAGTAAATACTTTATCACGTCAGGTATGATGACGCCGCAACGCGGTTCTCGTAAAAAAAGTAGTTTGTTATATAAGCTAATGACTTAATATCTTCGATTATTTTTTCCATCATTCATGAATTTAGATTTTGTGTTATTCTTAAAAAGAAACCATTAAAAAAACATTGTGTGGAACTTATAGACAAGAGTCAAAACCCTAGTCAAGAGCCGCTCAACCAACGTTAGATCATATTGGCTTCTTTTATTCCAACGATCAGGATCATTTCTTCAAACCGATACATAAACAGATGCCTCCTCCAGTCTACTCTGTATACAATACAGACCGTTCGATTAACCTAGCTGATACGTGGCAGCAAGATTAAGCCACCACATCAGACTTGCCTACAGTCTACACATGGTCCTATAAGACGCCCAAACAACGAATGATATGAGCTTGTGTTTGTGTGTGTCTTTTCGTGTGTGTGACATTTTAGCTGCTGCTAGATCGACTCCATACGAACTTTTCTCAGATAAATTTGATCGATCGTCTGCTTCATCGATCTGTTGCTTAATTGAGGCTGTTAAAGCCTAGATCTTTTCATAGTTTCACAGGTAGATCGTTCTTCCAAAAGATCCATGCTTTAACTACATACGTATCTTGTTTCTTAAATATTTTGATTCGTGCTTTTGGCCGGTAATTAAATTTATGGAAATTTTTATATTTTGTTGAAAGTAAGATGCAACAATTGTCATATCCACTTGTTTTGATTCTGTTAATTTTAGATGGTTGGTATAATTAATTGCTGATCCATGATCAGATTTCTTTTGTTTGAGGTAGATTTCTCATTAAAAAATGAATGGTTTTTACAGGTTTTGGTTTGGAAAGATCAGTGATTTTTGCGTAAATAATATCGTCTTATTTGCAGTTGTATGGATATTTTTCGGTTTTATATTATCTTTTTTGATCCAAAAATGATTTGTTTCAGCTTTACTAGCTAGGCTGTCTAATATATATATGCTAAGAGATGATCCTAAGGAGAAACTTAATTGTTTGTTGACAACAGTTTTCAAACTAGTATGTATGTGTGTGTGTGTATATATATATATATATATATATATATATATATATATATATATATATATATATATATATATATATATATATAATATATATATATATATATATGGTCAGATCATTCAAACACCATTTTTTACTTTCAGAACCAAAAGAACCATTGATTTACATAAATATAAATTACGAATAATTGATTTATATAAATGTAAGTTAAAGCTGGTGATATTTAGTGTTTTACATACACTACAAGAAAACGTAGCTATCGCGACGACAAAAGTCGTCGCCATAGGGTCCAGTTGTCGCGCCGTAGGCTGTGGCGACGACATATCGTCGTCATAGGATCAGTAGTCATAGCCTTATCGCCATAGCTTAAAAATTGGTCGTCGTAATGGACGTAGTAGCCATAGACCCATGTGGCGACGACATGTGATTTAAATGTTATTTGTGAATTTTATCGCGTAACGTAGCAACGTGTGTATTTAATTCGTGTATTTTGTAACTAGTAAAATAATGCATATGATTATTATTATTAGTTTATATGCTTGTTATTTTAATTAAAAACCTTTTAAAAGATTTTAAAAGCTTAGTTTTTATAAAATACAAATTACAAGGGTTTAAATGGTAATTATAATAAATTAAATTAAATAAAAGAAAATCCCAACCCTAATACCCACCCCTCGGCCGCGAATTGCATCAACACACAAACATACTTGCGAAATCGACCCAAGAACAAGTATTCACCATCAGATTTGATCGAATACAAGCTATACAACACGTTAACAACATCGAATCTTGTTCATTATACGTTTAAAGGTTAGCTTTTGGTGTTCTGTTCACGTATTTTGTTATGGCCGAGAGTTTTGGTCCGAATTTGATGAATTGGATGTCGATTCTTTGATGTTTGATGATTATGTGATGTTAGTTAGATAGTATTGTTGATGGTTTACGTGGTTTATACAAGAAATTCATGATTTTGTTGCGTTGTTCATACGTTATTATTAATAGTAACTTTATTACATGAAGTTGGTGATTTGATGATGAAGTGATGATGATATGGTGTTTATGATGTTATATGAATGTTAGAATGATGATGATTGTGCTAGGAATCCAAGAATTGATAATGTAGTTCATACATTGCCAAAAGTGGAAACTTTTATGTATGAAGAGTTGTGGTTGGATGGTTTGCAAGTGTTTGATGAATGCTTATGATCTCTATGAGCTAGATAGGGTATGTTAGTGATGAACATGTGTTGTAATTCATGAAAGAATAGATTTTTGGATGCACTTTCCCAAAAGGGAAACTTTATTTGTACAAAATCTTGGATATGATGATTTGAGCATGTTTGTGACATTAGGATCATGTTAGCATGTTCATGGATGATTTCTAATGTGGTGGAATGTATTGTTTGGGTTGTATGAATACTTGTTTGGTTATTTGGGGATTTGATCTCTTGGTGGTTATACATGGTGATGGATCATGTAGGTTATGATAGAACTATTGTTTGGGTTATAATAGATCATGGTTGGACATTTTGGTTGATATGGATTCTATTAAATAATATGATGATTATCGTCATACACTCGTGCGAATCTGAGGCCCATACTTAGTAGGATTGGTAGGGTTTAGGGTGTGAAGTCGTGAGTGGCTTCACATAGTATGTTGTGCATGATTTGATTCTGCGTATGATGCATTAGCTATGGTATAATTATGTTGAACATAATGATTACTTGAGATTCGCATGACTTGTATGATAATCTAGTTGTATGATGATCTAGGTAGTACATGTGGTTAATGAAGTGACATACGTGAACAACTTGTATGATAATCATGTGTGATGAACTGTTATGTTTGATTGAATGAAATTTCACCAATAATGTCACCAACGGGTCAAACGGGTCAACTGGGTCAATGTGTCTTGTTTTTTTCCAAAACCTTGAGTTATTTGGCTTATAGAGCACTTAGGGTTCATAATGGTTTTGTGTACACATACTCATGTACTTGCGTGTTCTAGGTAACCTCTGAAGGTTGTCATTCCTCCCTTTCAAGTTAAGCTCTTAAGTTCTTTCTTGTGCACACCAGGTGAGTTCATGCCCCACTCTTTTACATACTCTCTTTTGGGGGAGATAGCATGCTGGTTTTATAAACGCTTTACTATTATAAGTTGTGTATAGTATAATATAGTGCTGAATACCATGAAAGTCCTCACACTTTTGGATTGTTAATAATGATGATTAGCGGGAAATGTTTGGTAGTACTACTAGGTCTGAAGAGCCCCACATGTGCGACTCGAGGTCAAACGGGTGCAATTCTTGTCATAACACAAACATCGTCACGACTTGGTAAGTCGTGACGGGAGGCAACAAACGAAACACAGTCAGCTTCAATCGCGAAATCACTATGATTATTACTTGTGAATTTAGACTAGCTATCTAATTCAATGCACTCTTATTTTATACTGTTATGGTTATATTTTATGCAAACTCTTAAACTCACCAACCATTGTGTTGACTCTTTTAGTATGTTTTCTCAGGTTAGGTTACCATTGCCTAGGAGCACGTGCACGGGTCAGCATCATTGTAGTTGTCAGCATGATTAAATTTTGTATTTGGTTTGATTGTTAAACATTTAAGTCTTTGTTGGTACTATTTTGGGCGCGTGTGTTTGAGCATTTTACATTATGTTACTTTACTTTGGTTTTTGTGGTTTATTAAATGCTTCCACATTATTCAAAGTTAAACTCTGTCTTTGGGTGTTTGTTCATATAGAGTCGTTCTGAGTAACTAATGACTGAGATCCTGGTATGTCACATGCCTCGCGGTAAAACCCCGCATGTGGATTTTGAGGGTGTGACATACCACAAATCTAACACCATTGACAATACAAGCTGTGTAAGAATATGTGCACACGGGCCATGTGCTAATGCCTTGAGTTCTTTGTCAGGAGATGTATTGAACTTATTATTAAGCCATGAAAAAAATTCATTTTTTACATCGCTTTTAGGGAATCGAATTCAAATTCACTGTATGCGAAATATAATATTTATATTAGTTTATCATTATTTTAGCTAAAGTGAAACTAATAAGAACAATTTAAACTAAAAAACTTATGATATGTAGACTTTAAGTTCTTCACAGTTGTTCAGCACAAACTATTAAAATGATTTTTAGAATTCTCACTGAGGGAAATGATTTTCTTCTTTGACATTGGTCGACACTATGATGAAAAGACAGAAAAATTCCTCTTTGGAATGCTAGGATCTTCATTCCTATCAGGACGGTTAAATTTGGTTTGAATACTCTCTAAATACATAATGCAGAATGTTAATGCTTCATCTGCAACATAAACCTTCTTCTATTGATCCTTCAGGCTTGGCTTTGTTTCGAACATAAGCTTTCAGCTTTTTCATGTATCTTTCAAAAGGATACATCCATCTCATATATACAGGCCCTTCAAGAATAGCTTCTTCAGGTAAGTGTAGAATTAGAGGAACCAAAATATCAAAAAATGCTAGAGGATATATTAGTTCCAAATTGCATAAATATATTAACCGCTTCTTTCTATGCTTTATACATGTCATCAACATCTAATGATCGTGCACAAATATTTTTAAATAATGTGTAAAGGTTAATAATTATTGTTGAAACATTATCAGGTAAACCTGCACGAACCCCAATTGGTAGCAAACGTTGCATAAGAATGTCACAATCATGAGACTTTAACCCGATGATATTTGAGTTATTAAGAATCGCTTTATTTTTAAAGTTTGATCTAAAACCATCAGGTAGTCTCACTCTTTTAATGAACTGACAAAATTTAGATCGATCACTAGGTTTGAAAGAGTAAGAAACTTGTGGCTGTATGACCTTGTTGTTTTTCACACTTAACCATAAATCTGATCGTATTCCCAAATTTTTTAAGTCTTCTCTTGCTTTGTGTGTGTATTTTGATTTTTTATTCATCAACAAGGTACCTAACAAGCTCTCATACATATTTTTCTCGATGTGCATAACATCAAGATTGTGTTTTAAATCAAGAGATGACCAATAATCCAGCTCAAAGAATATACTCTTTTTTGTCCAATTCAACTCTGACTCATCACGTTTTCTTTTCACGCCACCGTGGTTGGGATGTTTACCCGGAAACGATCGGAATGCACTTAAGTTGTTCTAATATTTTTGAATTAGTTAATGCTTTCGGATGCTTTCTTAACTCTATCTGACCGTTAAACAACAAGCTTTCTCTCCATTTATTACTTCTAGGTAAGAATCTTCTGTGACCGGTAAATGATATCTTATTAGTTACACGGCACGAAGGTGTGTCCATGTTACACGTCGCACATGCAAGATAACCTTGGCCACTCCATCCAGACAAGCTGCTATGAGCAGGATAATCATTAATGATCCATAATAATGTCGCACGCATCGTGAATATAGTTTCTGTCGAGGCATCTCTTATTTGTACTCCACCATTCCACAACTGTTTCAACTCATCTACTAGAGGCCTTAAAAAACATCTATGTCTTTTCCATGTAATTTAGGACCGGGAATTAGCAAAGTTAACATGAAAGAAGACTCTTTCATACATAGCCATGGTGGTGTGTTATACGTTGTCAACACCACTGGCCACATACTGAAAGCTTGACTCATGTTACCAAATGGATTAAAGCCATCTGCAGCCAGACCCAAGCGGACGTTCCTAGGCTCTTTGGAAAATTCAGAATGTCTGTTATCAAATTCTTGCCATGCCTTCCCATCTACCGGATGACGTATAATACCATCTGTTGAGCGTCCAGTGTGATGCCAAATCATATCTTTTGTTGTGAACCTAGAACTATACCTTTGTTTAAGCCGAGGAGTTAATGGAAAGAACCGCAATACTTTTTGTGGTATTTTTTTTCCTTTTGCGTTTTTATCAACCCATCTACTCTCCTTACAAACCGAACAATTTTGCAATTCTTCATTCTCTTTCTAAAACAAAGCATAATTATTTATGCAAGCATGGATGGATTCATATCCTAACTTAATCTTTTTCAGCTTCTTCTTCGCTTCATATTGTGAGGATGGAATGTGATTTTCTTTTGGGAATGCAACCTTTAAAAACTCTAAAAGTTGATCAAACGAACTATTTGTCCACTTGTTAATTACTTTATTATGCATCAGTTTGGCTAGAAAGTTTAAAGAAGACATCCAGTTACAACCGAGGTATAACTCAATGTTGAGCTCATTATAGAGTTCATCAAATTCAGAGTCCAAACTATTTCCATCCTCATCTATGTTTTCTTCATTCTCTGCGATAACATCTTCGATTGCATCAAACATCTCATTATTTGATGTATTACTTGATAGAGGAGTACGTGTTATTGTAGTAAATTGTTTTGCAGCATTAGAAGAACTAGAGACCTCACTGTGTTAAACCCATTTCGTATAATATTGAGCAAAGCCACGATCATGTATGTGAGCATTAATAGTTTTTAAATCTTGCCGAAAAGCATTGACACAATATCTACACGGGCATTTTGTTTTGCCATCACTGTCGATAAATTTCTTAACATACTCCATAAAGTTCTTAAGACCTTCTAAGAAAACCGGAGACGTCCGATTTTTTATTTTAATCCAACTTTTATCAATTGTCATAACTGTTTCATACACATACATAAACTTGAACATATTATCATTCAACCAAAACAATCCAATAACTGTTTTATACACATACATAAACATGAACATCTTATAAATCTAACAACCAACAACATCATTCAACCAAACATTATCATTCAACCAAAACAATCCAATTATACTTTTTATGATATAAATTTAAAAACCTACAACTACATTCTACCAAAACAACCAAACATTATCTTATAAGTCTAACAACCAACAACATCATTCAACCAAACATTATCATTCAACCAAAACAATCCAATTATACTTTTTATCATATAAATCTAACAACCTACAACTAAATTCTACCAAAACAATCAAACATTATCTTATAAATCTAACAACCAATAAATCATTCAATCAAAACAATCAATTATACTTTTTATCATATAAATCTAACAACCTACAACTACATTATACCAAAACAACCAAACATTATCTTATAAATCTAACAACCAACAACATCATTCAACCAAACATTATCATTCAACCAAAAAATCCAATTATACTTTTTATCATCTAAATCTAACAACCTATAACTACATTCTACCAAACAACCAAACATTAAACATTCCATCTAACAACCAACAAAATTCAAACCAAATCTTAAAAAAATATATAATCAAACTTTAAAATTTTAACAATGATGGTAGCTAGAACCCTAAAACGTTGTGTGGACTGCCAATCTTGGTGTTGGTGCCTGATATGGCGGCGGTGGTGACCTCTTTGGACTGCAAAAGGTGCGATGTTGGTGGTGGGTAGCTTCAATCTTGAGGTAGGAGGGTAACGAGACGAACAAGGAGGTGCGATGGTGGTGGTGGACGGCTTCAACTTAAAGGATTGCAGGCTGTGGTTCGACTGGGCGGTTTAGGGGTGAAATTTGGGTGAAAGAGACAAAGCAGATCGGTTTTGTATGGCAGATATGCGCATGTACCCTATCGCGACGACATGTCGTCGCAATAGGGTCTTTTAATTTTTTTTATTTTTTTTGGCAAATAATTAGGCGAGTTTAAGCGCGGGTTCCTGAAACCCTATGGCGACGACATGTGTCGCCATAGGGTGCATTATTATATTATTGTTATTTATTATTAAAGATATTATTATATTATTATTATTAGTGTTTTATTATATTTATTATTATGATGGTTATTATTTATTTATTTATTTATTATTATTATTATTACAATTATTATTATTATTGTTATTATTATTATTATTATTATTATTATTATTATTATTGTTTTAATTATTATAAATAAACTTAATTTACCAATGGTTATAATTGGATCATAGTTAGCATTTGACGTATGCAATCCACTAATCATCATAACCGAACTTATTTTACCTTTTTTGACACTCATTGATGATAACTAAGTATAAATGAACTTAATTTACCATTAACAAGCATAATTTCCTGTAAATTACCAACATCGTGTTTAATTTAACACCAGTGATCATAATTGAATCATAGCTAACCTTTAATATATATAATCAGCCCTAATCATCATAATCTAAAATGTTTGGCTTTGTTAACACTCATTGATGATAGTTAAGCGTAAATAAAAATAACTTACTGTTATAGCATCATTTCTCACAAATTACCATCGAATTGTATAAATTAACACTGATCATCGTAATTCAATCATAGCTAACCTTTAATGTATTTGATCAACCCTAATCATCATAACCAAACATATTTGACCTTTTTTGACACTTATTGATGATAACTAAGCATAAACAAACTTAACTTACCATTAATAAGGATAATTTCCTTTAAATTACCAACATCGTATTTAATTTAACACCAATGATCATAATTGTATCATAGCTAACCTTTGACGAATGTAATCAACCACAACCATCATAACCGAACATATTTGACATTGTTTAACACTCATTTATGATAACTAAATATAAACAAACTTAACTTATCCTTAACAATCATAATTTCTCGTAAATTATCATTAATATATATAATTTAACACTGATATTCATAACTCGATCATAGCTAAACTTTGACATATTCAATCGATTCTAACTATTATAATAGAATATATTTGACCATGATTGATACTAATTGTTAATAATTATAATTATCACAACATATGTAATTAGTTTTTTTCTTCTTTTAGCTAAAAATAAATGACTAGATGATTGAACATATATCATTTAGTCAAAATTAGAATACAATCTTAAACTTTACCAATTCTTAATCACATTATACCACTGAGATTCATCTTATATTTAAAAATAGTAGTCCTAACTTATATTTATCCTTTTTTAAAAAAAATCACATTTAATAAGATTTTGTTCCATTTACAAAATAAATTAAAAGCATATAATATTTATTTAAGAAAATAATACAAACATACACACGGTTAATTAAATAATAATATTTATTATATTATTAATATTATTATTACTTATAATAATAATAATATTAGTACTTATAATAACAATAACAATAACATGCACATAAATTAATAATATTATTATTATTATTATTATTAATTATAATTATTACTTTTATTAATATCATATTTAAGAAAATCATAAGACCCTATGGTGACGATATGTCGTCGCCATAGAGTTTTCATAATGGCGGGACTATTTCCCTCTTAGAAAATCATAAGACCCTATTTTGACCTATGGCGATGTCGTCGTCATAGAGCTAGAATAGCCAAACATAAAAATGACCCTATGGTGACGACATGTCGTCGTCATAGGTCGCCCTATAGCGACAACATCGTGTCATCGCCATAGACCTGGTCGCGATATGGTTTTTTTCTTGTAGTGATAGTTTATTGTTCATGTCTGATATACATATATGTAAAATAGCTCAAGTATCACCAGACTTAATTCACATTTATGTAAATCAATTGTTTTGTGGTTCTGAAAATAAAAAGTGGTTCTCTAATGATCCTAACCCTATATATATATATATATATATATATATATATATATATATATATATATATATATATATATATATATATATATATACATATACACACACATATATGCTTCTGCTTAGCCTTCTAAAATTTTGTAATTAATTAGTTTCACTCACTTATATATATGTGTCATGCATTTTGGTTGTCATGTCTAGTACTTTGGGGTTCTTGAATAAGATCATTGTTAAAAATGTTACATTTGGAACACCTTAATTAAGCTAATATTACATGAACATTACCGATCAATTTGTGCTTTCAATTCGTATCAATTAATTAATTGTGTCGATCTACAAATCTAATTAATTTGTGTATTATATTTTAGTATTTTTTAATATATAATATACTTTTTAAGAGCAGAATAAGAGCATACTTGAGACATTTCATGATGCTCATACCGGTAAAGATGGGACCTTCGATAGCGAGGTAGCAGAGCAACAATATGTAAGTATTTCTAAAAAGTATAGTTTTCAAATGTGTGTGTGTGTATATATATATATATATATATGTATGTATGTATAAATTTGTTAATATATTGTTGTTAATTAATACAGATCGATTAAAGGAAAGGTTTGATGAGCTAAGTCAATCCCAAAATGAAGAAAGTGGTTCGTTAACGCTGAATGAAGTTGATGTTTTTGAGTCTGTGTTAGGACAACGGCGTGGACATATCGGGGGGACTAGGCGTAAACCATCATCATCTGCAGGGTCGACTTCTTTTGTTCATGATCAAGAATAAACTCCTCAGTTATTTACACAGGTAAGTGTATCATAGTGGGTTTAGATTATTATGAATCTTTATCTCTAAAATAGATTTAAATTATCTAAGTTTTAGCTTAAACGGGTCAAAATGGGTGAAAACGACATGATTTCAGTTTAAACGGGTCAAAATGACTTAAAGTTGGATGTGTTAAGTGCATCATAGTGGGTTTAGGTTATTATGACTCTTTATCGCTAAAATAAACTTAAATCATCTAAATTTTTGATTAAATGGGTCAAAAGGGGTGAAAACGATGTGATTTGAGTTTAAACGGGTCAAAATAACTTAAAGTTGGATATGCTAAGTGCATCATAGTGGGTTTAGGTTATTATGACTTTTTATCGCTAATATAGACTTGAATTATCTAAGTATTAACTTAAACGGGTCAAAATGGGTGAAAACGACATGATTTGAATTTAAACAGGTCAAAATGACTTAAAGTTGGATGTGTTAAGTGCATCATAGTGGGTTTAGATTATTATGATTCTTTATCGCGAAAAAAGACTTAAATTATCTAAGTTTTAGCTTAAACGGGTCAAAATGGCTCAAAATGATATAATATTAGGATGTTTCTAAGTATATTAAGTGTGTTTGGTTCAACATGATTAATTGACACTTAATATACTGAAAGTTAAATGTGTTACATTATAATATATACTTTGCCAAAATATAAATGTATATTTTGTTTTGCAAGAAAAATTTCAAGTTTATTTCAAAAGGTGAATTTTATATACAGTTAATTGCTTCGCAAAAAGCTCCAAATCAATCCGAAGAAGATGATTCAGATGAGAGGGATGAATAACGTATTGTATAACTAGGTTAAGTTTGTTTTGGAGTAGTTAAATCAAACCGTTTGTATAACTAGCGTATTGTATACTTATGTTTAAGTTTTATGACTAGATTACTTAATATTGTTTGTACGTGTGAAAATTGTATGTTATTGGAAAGTGTAGATTTATTTGTATGAAATTTGTAATGTTATTGGAAAATCTAGATTTATTTGTATGTAAAACTAGGTTAAAAAAATAAAAAAATATTCTAAAAAAAATAGGGATTATTAGCGGCGACATGTCGCCTCTAATAGTCAACAATAAAATTTTTAAATTTAAACAAATAGCGGCGATACTGTCGCCGCTAATAAGGCTATTAGCGGTGACCTATTAGCGGCGAATTGTTAGTCATTAGCGACAAATTAATAGCGGCGACTTATTAGCGGCGATTTTGCCACCTAATAGCGGAGATTAATGTCGCCGCTAATGGTCAAAAATTTTGTAGTGTTAAATTACTACATGTAAGTATTGTTATATGTTGATGCTTACCAATATTAATTTGTTAGTTATCATAACGCTTATCGATCTTTACCATGCCACTTAATTGCACAAGTAGCTAGATGATCGGTTTAAAACCTGTATTCGTTTATGGCACTTCTATTGTGTATCACTCTAGTCAAGATTGATTCTTCAAAAAACTAGATTTATTTGGTAATTATATAGAGATGCTTTAATTACTTATTTTGCAGAGATAAGATGATTCGAAAGATCAAATAATATGCAAGCAGCTCCAAAGAGAATCACCACCATGCCCCTGGGCACCACCACTCCGCCCAAGAAGTGGGTGACGTTTTCGTGAGACGCTACTGTAAAGTTCTTCGTTATTTACCAGAAAAAACTTATAAATATTACAAGGATGAAAGTATCTTGTCTCGTCCGGGAGATAGTGGAATGCGATCTATATCAACAATCAAGGTGTGTAATTAAGAAAAACTTTTGACTCTACATGAGCTCTATAATAACTTATGTAATTATTTCTATTTTACCATCCATTTAATAAACTTCTTCTAATTTTTATTTAATTTAATATTATAAGAGTATTTATTTCACTTCATTATATATTATATTATTTATAATATTTTAAATTAACATTTAAATTTATAAATAAGTATTATCTTATTTAAATATTTAACTATATAATTAGTCACTTTTATAATAATAATAATAATAATAATAATAATAATAATAATAATAATAATAATAATAATAATAATAATAATAATAATAATAATAATAATAATAATAATAATAATAATAATAATAGAAATACCCAACTATGATCAATGTTTAATATAGGCCGAGGAACAGCCTTAGCGCCACACACCGTATCGCTCGAGCCAACTCACTATATATACTATCTCACTACAATAATAAGATCCTGTAGCGACGACATTCTAAAGACCTATAGCGACGATTTGTGTTACTATAGCCTAAAATGAGTTATACTGACAACATTTAGTCGCTAAAAAATTCGTCAACATAGATCGGTCGTTATTGATTAAAAATGTCTTCGCTATAAGAATCGCCGGTATAAGTGTTGTCGCTAAAAGGTTACGAGAAGGCGCCAACTTTTCCCTCGACTCAATTTTTGTCAAAAACACTAAAGACACTATAAACTCAATTTTTAGCGATACTTGATGTCGTCGCTATAAGTGTCGTCGGCACAGTGTCATTTATTTGTAGTGCCTTACAAAGCATCTTTTTAGGATAAAATAAATGTTTCACTTAATTTTAATACACTCAGTAGAGATGTTTTGGGTATTTAGTATTTTGATATTTATGACTAAAATATTTTATTAATAACACATTATATAAAATAAAAGATTAAATATAAATATTAATAAAGTATCAAATAGATGCATAATCTAATTTCAATTTAAACCTATTAAGTTTATATATTTTATTTTGGTTTTATTTTATGTCAATTTAGTCTTTTTAAATACTTTATCGTAACAAATGTTTTTATTTTAATATTTTTTTAATTTTTCATAAATGAAGATATTTTAAACAAATAAATCTTTCATAATATTTATTAGTCTCATAAATGATTAATAGGATTGTTGATTTATATAGAATAAGTTAAAAAATTGATTGAAAGAAGTATACAAGAAAAAAATTAGATTAAAGGTTGATAAGCGTTTTAACTTATTACTTTTTATACAAAAATAGTGTTTGATAAATAACATATTATTAATTTATTTTTTAAATAAATAATCTGCGGTTTGTTTTTATATTAAAAGATTTAATAACTCTAAGATCTGTGATTAAGAGATAAAACTATAGAACTATACAAATCATTTTTGCATCAAAATAATTTATTGTGTCATATCAAAAACTTTAAAAAATATATTATTTATTATTTTTTATACAACCCAATTAATAGTTATATAAAACACAAAAGTGTTAGTTTAATAAAACTATCAACCTTGTGGATTTTTTCAAAGGCATGTGTGCTTTCTTTTCCTTTTGTATGTATATATAAGAAGATTGTATCCTTTGTTTCGGTTGAAGAAAACGATACAGATAACATATATGATTGAAAAACTATGTTATCCAGACTACTTAACGATCATAAATATTATTCAAAATTAGATTCTACTATTAATCTAGCAATTCAAAGTTTTTCATTTCTTTAATTGCAGGCTGGTTTTATTAATTTCAATGGCCGGGAATGTCGTGTCGAGCATAAGAGAGTTTATATAGAAGGTTTGTGAAATCATACATGCCAAGCTTTGTGTGGGACAAAAAAAAACAATTTTAATTTTCCCTTGCAAACGTTGTAGGAATGGAAGGTTGTTATCACAGTAGAAATGGTGGTAGCAATGGCAAAGGAAGTGACGATGATTGTGGCAATCGTGGTGGTATTGTTGTTGACAACGGTAGTGATAAAGGTGATTGTAGTCCATTCAATTTGGATGACCCGATGCCCATTTAGTACGATGTAAGGATCGTGAGTTTAGATTTTGTATTCATCGTACTCCTGATCTTTGGTTATGTGTTTGTATATAGTAAATCCTCATTAGAATTTAAAATTTATTTTTTAAATTTTATTTTTTAAATTTTATAATTCAAATGTTAGTCTATTCATAGATAGTGAAATCTATTTAACAATAGGTACTTTTTAACACACACACACACTTATATTTATTTTAATTCTATGTTATAACTTTGATTACGAAAACATATTTATTAAATAAGTTAAAAATATATGTTTATTAAGCACCAAATAATTAAAAACAACTGTTTTATAAAATGCAAATTTGTTCTAAAAAATAAAATCTTCTGAAAATATGAAACATTTAAAACCAATCCTTTTAAAAAATGATTTTTTACAAAGCAATTAAATAACGCATGTAATTAAAACTGGAGTTTTTAATAAACAAGAATTTTATAAAAATGACATTTTTTCAATACCAAATTTTAAAGGCTAATGTTTAAATACAAAATGTTTTAGATACGAAAGTTTAAGAATATGATATTATTGTTTTATTAGTTAAACTATTCACGTATACTTAATTTCAACCATATCATGTCTTAAAACATTATTTAATAATACTCAAATTTTTAATACTAACTATTTCATATTTTTTTTATTAAACCCACGTATACATGAAATTTTAACCTAGTTAATAAATACATATCTTGACCTTGTTAGATTTTAAAATTAAACATTCTAAGAAGTTCTGAATAGTAGCATGCAACATTTTTAAGCTTTAAAAGTAATAAAACGGGTCAATCACTTTCATAACCCGATTTTTATAATGATAACTTGAATATGTACCTGGAGGAATTTGATGATTGATTAACCTCTAGTCACTTTAATAACATTTAAGAGTAAATTATTATCACTGAGTTTTGTTTAAAGTAATCATTTTAATCCAAAAATTTAAAAATAATTTTTTTAGTCCAATAGATTCATTTTTGTAATTATATTCATTCGGTCCGTTAACATCGTTAATATTGGTCCATTAAGTAAGTGTAAGAGGACTATAGTGTCCTTGATAGCATAACAAACATTAAACACATACCTCACCCTACTCCTTATTTCTTCACATTTTATGTATTCTCTCTACTCTAATCATTGTCGGATGAACCAACCTCCATTGTCTTTTGAAGCCACCGGCACCTGAGCAACTGCCACCTCTCACTCACTCACCCTCTCTCTCTCTCTCTCCCCCCTATCTCCCTCCTCCCCTCTATCTATCTCATCGCACACCACCATATCCTATGAATCGCTCACCATAATATCACTACCATCACCAACGAACTCCCCTTACCGCTAATTGAGACTAGACGTCAATAATCGTCTCCTTTCAGTTTATGCCTCTATTTGGATTTTCTGTATAGATATATATTTTCAGTTTAGATTTGGGATTTCTACCTAGTTTAAGCTTCTTTAAAGCTATGATCATGTTCCCACCATCTCCATTACACCTTAAAATGGTAGAGGATGAAACCCCTGTGATTATGATGGCTTATTGTGTAGATGTTTCTATTTCAGTTTGTGTAACCGTTGTCGATTTTGTTGCCGTTGTTGAAAAATATATCTTTTTTATTTTTTAAAATTTTATGCTAGATGGACACTTTTTACATTGACTTAATGTAACAACACTAACAGGGTTCACGAACTAATGAAATGTGTTACAAAAATAAAACTATCGGACTAAAAAAGTTATTTATAAATTTTTTGGACTAAAATGACAATATATAGGCGTTTAAACATAAAAAAATTGATTACAGCTAAAGAATTTGTATTAAGCTATGTTTTTATAAACATAATGAACACATTATACAAATACAGAATTATCGAAAATAAGTAATAGATTTGCCTGAGGATACCCAACAAACTTTATAAATAAAAAAATTGGCCAAGTTGCATGATGCATACGTTGCATTTGATAAAATAAAAAGATTTAATAGACGTGACAACAACTAAATAGATAAAATCAAATGATTATTTGAAAACCTGTATGTTTTAACATTAAAATATAAGATTTGGTGACACTTCAGCACGCCAAATACTCAAAACTAGTAACGAATGAGATTAATATAACTTTAATGGATCATCTCTTAAATTGGCTTAATAAACAACATATATGCATATTTGAAACAAAAACAAATTCCGAAGATATGCGATGCATCTTACTTGACAGTTGGGATATCACAGTTTAGATATCTGGAACATTCTCTTTCTATAAATTACTATAAATTACATATGTTTGCATTATATAGTCCTAATAAGGGTTATTTGATAGGAAGAATTATATATTTCTTCTTACTAACTTTTAATTACTTATACATCTAACATAAAATTTAAATTACATACATTTTCTTTTAAAACTTAGTTATTACATATATATCCAAATTAAGATTTTAATTACATATATCCCCTTCACTTAACATTAATATTACATATTTACCCGTTTGATTATTTTATTCAAAGTAAGTTGCATAATTATTATTTTATTTTTATCTTTATTAAACTATAAAATTATGTTTTTTAACTAATTTTCAAGTTTTAATTATTTGTTAACGTTTCTATACTATAGTTTTTTTTACGTTCTTTTTGTTTTTTTTACCGTGTTTACCTTTCGATGCTAATGTTTTCTATTTTGCGTAAGAGACACTTCCAAACTCGTCATGCAACATAATCCGAATACATTAATTTACTTATTTTTGCATCGCGCGTAATTCTCATATCTCAAATTCCACCTTTGCACATGTTTGGTTCAAAATTGTCAAACCCGAACATTCTCCTGAATCTATTTGATAGCTTGAAACAAACTCGAAATAACTAATCGCGCTGAAATCATCTTCTCACCATCCACCACCCTCACTAACAGTCGTCGCTGGAGGGCGAAAAAACATAATTGGTTGGAAAAGTCTGAATCAGTTGAATTTTCAACCTGCAACATAAAACTCATCTCCTGTAACATTTATTTACATTTAAATATAACTTTTAAAGTTGCATGTTGAAATTATGCCGAAACACATTTGCTTGGCCAGTTACTTTTCCGACCACTAGTGTATAACACATACGACATGGATGGTGGATGGTGGATGGTGATAAGACAATTCCAACATAATTAGTTTGTGTCTATTTCGAGTCAGTTTCTAGTAGTTTCGATCTACTTGAATAGATTCACGAGAATGTTCAGGTCTATCGGTTTTTGAATTCAACATGTGCAAAAGCGGGAACTAAGACCGGAGAATTACTCGTAACGCAAAAACAAGAAAAAATAGGTGTTTGGATCGTGTTGCATAACGAGATTAAATAAAATATATTCAAATGGGTGTATATGTAATATTTATGTAATTTTAGTTTTGTAAGAGGATATACGTAATTAAAACTTTATGTTAGGTATATATGTAATTTATTAAGTTTATTAGGGGAATATGTAATTCTACCTATTTGATAACCTCATAAGAATAGTGATCAATTGGATATATCTTAGTCATTAATTAATGTTACGCTAAAATTTAAGCCTTGTAGTTACATGCCATTTGTATACCGAGTCACACAGATATTCCAAAACTCATAATTTTCAAACTAAACAATTTTATAACATTTATAATAACTAAAACAAATAAATTATATAAACATCTTAAGCATTTAAAATAAGTAACTCAAACAAATTATACCATAAAATTAAGCATTGTATTTTTATTAGTTTTAAACAAGTGAAAGAAGAAAAAAAGGGAAAAAGAAATATTTTTCCCGATTTTGGTTGATTTGAACAAATCAATACTCACACACATGTGTAATTCAAACTTTCATATTCTGGTTAGCTCATTTTGTAACTTACAAATCCAGAACTTGATTTGTAATTTAAATTTATGTTTAGTGTTTTGTGTCAACCCGAGACGAACAAAGCAATGTTGAAGAATTGTAGTTGTTTAGCAGCAACACAGGTTTTTGTGGCTCCAAGAGACCGATGGGAGTGACAAAAAAGGAAAAAATGACGAGCGTGATTAGAGAAGGTAGCCTAATCAGGTCATATATTGTTTTTTGAAGTGTAAGAATATTTGGTTAAAATATAAAAGTGTAGAGTTAATTACATGAAAGGTCCATATGCTTAAGCATGTTTTCACTTTCGGTTCCCAAGTTTGAAAAATTACAAAGTCGGTCCAAATGTTTGTCAAAACCTATGAGAGGTAGCGGTGGCGGGTTGCGATGGTGGGCGACCGTGGGGCGTAGCAGCGGTGGTCTGGTAGGATCTGGTGGTGGTTTGGTAAAATCATTATGGTTAGAGTTTTAAGGTTGAAAATGAAGTTGTGGGTTTCATCTTTCATTATGGTCATCTTATTAGGATTTAACGGAAAAAACTAACGGCCATCCATGACGAAGACCTTTTATGTTATATTTGGACAAACCTTTGGACCGAACTTGTAATTTTCAAACCCGAAGATCGAAAGTGAAAACAGACCTAAACACATGAACCTTTCATGTAATTAATTCAAAAATGTAATATAATATTTAATGTCCATCCATTAGAGAAGAATGAACAAAAAATTTGTTGTTTTTAAGATGTAAAAGCTAAAATTATAGCAAAAACTTTTTAACGGTTTTTTTTAATTACTGTGAAGCCATTGGCCTACTAAATTATTTCTATCATTATGGAATCTTAGGGCTCTAAGTTGACACGTCTTCTAAAGAAAATTCATTCATCAATCCATACTTATTATTATCAAACTTGATCAACTTATTCATCAATCCATACTTATTATTATCAAACTTGAGACCACTCTTAAAAGAAAAACACCTGATTCAACCTGAAACTCTATGTTTATTACATTTGAGAATTGAATCCAAAACCTTATTCTAATATAATCATATCCATTTCCTTTGTTATGTTTATTAGTATATCTTAACTTAATATCTATTTTTTTTAACGGCAAATTTTTCTAATTTTACTCTTAAATTACATTATGTTTGGGTTTAAACCCAGGACCTCCCATTTAATAGGCAAAACCTTGGTTAAATGGACTAGCCTCACATTAGCTTAACTTAGAGTATTTATAGTGGGTTCTCCATCTTTATTCATATAATTACACAAAAAATCACTATATTTTCTCTCTTTTTTTAATTAAATAATATTTTTTATATCCTTATCATTACTTTTTTCTTTCTTCTTCACTCACAACCATTTTCAAAAATATTAAAAAAATTATAGGGCTTAAACAGTGATTCTTTAAATATACCAATCAACAATAACATTTTCTCTCTCATTCACTCACAACCACTCAAAACCATTTCATATTATATACCAAACACACTCATATATTTTTTAGGATTTCACCGTAAATGCTTTTAATATTTATTACTATGTTAGTACCCGTGTATTACACGGATTGAATAAATAAAATACTAAATAATTAGTAATAAAAATTTATGAATTATAAAATCATGTTTGAAGATAAAATATGATTATAATTACATGTGAATAACTATTTTAAGTAAATAAACAATAGTATATTTTTCTTAAAATTTTATTTTATAAAAAATGTTGGTTTTAAATATTTTGTTTTAAGAAAAATGAATTTATTTAAAAAAAACTTTGTTGTATTCTGTATTTTATAAAACTTTTATTTTTTAAAAATGTGTTTTTAATAAAAAAGGTTTTAATTTATTAAATTATATAATTTTTAATTTGAAAATGGTATGAGTAATATTATTAGTATTTAATATTATTAATAGTAATAAAAAGAAAATAGAAAGTTAGAATGATAAACTTACAATTGTATCAAGTCTTATTTTAAATTTTCTTTGTTATACATAGATAGATATATAGATAAATAGATAGGCTAGAAAATCATTTGTTAAACGGATTATAGTTAGTAATAAATACGAAAAGTTAAAATACGATATTTTAATATAATATATGATTAAAATTATATATACATAATAGTTCAAGAAATAAAACAATTATACTATTTTTTTAACTCACTTATCTAAATAGTTTCATTTTTAAATATTCGTTTTATAATTTTTTTATAAAAAAATTATTGTTTATAAATTTTTTTATTAAAAACTCGGGTTTCTAATTATTCTGGTTGTTTTAATAAAACTACTTTTATAAAATTTCATACTTTTTATAATTTTTAAAAAATTGATGGATTTAAAAATTTTGTTTAAAAAAGGTTTAGTGTTTTAGTAAATTTTATATTATATAACAGTTTTGTTTTTTTATTATGTATATTTTAATAAAAAGATTTGATTTTTAATTTCCTTAATAAAATTTATTTTTAAAAACATAGCATGATTTTAAAAAAATCTAGATAAAAGAGAGAAATGTATCAATTAATAAAATTGATTTTTATTAAGAGACAGAAATTAGTTTGAATGTTTAAATTAGGGGTGTGAATTTCTGACACGACCCGAAAGCACGACACAAACTTAACACGAAATTTATGGGTTTGGGTTTACTATAAACGGGTTTGGGTCGGGTTCGGGTCGAACCTGTGAACCAGCTTATCTAAACAGGTCAGGTTCGGGTTCAACCCAACAGGTTGGCGGGTTGACCTGTTCGACCCATTTTTTATTTATTTTATTTTATTTTATATATTTTGTGTCACAAATTAAGTTTATTATGTGTTTTATTTCGAAATTTAGAATTTAAAATAAAAATTAGCATAAGATTTTATCACTAAAATATAATTATTTTATATTAATTAGTATTTTTTGTTGTAAAATAATAATTTTAAAGTATTAATATGTGAAAAAAATATAATAAATAAAACATTTGGGTCAATCGGGTCGTGTTCGTGTCAACCCGTAAATTTTCGTGTCATGTTCAGGTTGACACTTATGGCATAATTTTCGGGTTCGGATCGGGTTGGACCCGACAACCCGAAAACACGACTCGTTTAGCACCCCTAGTTTAAATTACTATAATATCTTTTTGAGGAAAATGAAATGAGAATGTTTAAAAGAATGACAAGTGTAAAAAAAAATTATTTAAGAGAATCTCAAGTGGTAAAATAAAACTATTTTTTATTAGATTCTATAGGTTTTATTTATTTAACCCGTGTAGGGTTACTAAAGCTTATGATTAAACAAAAAAATTTGCTCATTTTTAAAAAATAAGAAAGCTTCTTTTAATACACGTATCAGAGTAATATTACATACTATATAGTCCTTAAATATTTGATACTTTGATAATTTGATAAATATATTATAATTGAATCAATTAATTATACAGTTAAAAACTGATTTTGGTGAGTCAAAAATTTCATAAGATAAAAATCCATTAAATTAAATGAGTTTATTTTAGAAAGCAATATAGAAACAGGATAACAATACCGTAGAAGTTGAATTAATATATGGTTAAATAGAATTTTTAAAACATAATATAAATGGTTAAATGAAAGCTATAAACTATAATTTAAATCAGTATATAAGTATGGTAATATATTTAAGTAAAATGTCTATCAGTATGGTAAGTAAATGAAAACTTTAAATTGTAATTTAAATAAGTATGTTGATATGGTAATATATTTAAGTAAAATGTCTATCAGTATAGTAAGTAAAATGTCTATCAGTATGGTAAATTTAATATATTAAAAAACTAAAATAAATTACAATATGTTAAGTTTTAAACGAAAATTAAAAAAAAAATGATGTAAAAATATGTCACGTGATGGTTTAAAAAAATATAATTTTGTCTTTTAAAAATTTTGCTTTGAGCGTATAAATTTAAAATAGTATGATATCATTACCTGTCAATGTCTTCCAAAACCACCCTCACCTACTTGTGGGAGATCTTTGTGGTTCTCCATCTTGCTCCCTTTCTCTCTTCTTTTCTTCAAGAATATATTCTTCAGTTCATACATAACCCCACCCATTTTACCCTTCTTTTTTCTTCCCCAAATTCCCCCCTCTTTTTTCTTGATTTCTCTGCACTCTTGGAATTTGTTACCTTCATGCGTTCCAAAGAAAATGAAGAAGAATTCAGAGTATGAGTCGCAAAGAAATGAAAATGCTTTTCGGTTGAATTCGCTGTGAAGCAAAAGGTAATGATCTTATCCTTATCGTTATTGTATTTTAGGGAGATGGTGATAGGGATTATGGAATGCACACCAACTGTTTGATATAATGCTTGACTTGCTTTTTTACAGGCAAAGGGGTTGCATTTGTTTGATTCTGTCCTCTTTTAGGTTTGTTACTTCATCTTCTACAAGGAGTTTTGAGGGTTCCCTTGTAGTTACCATAGTCATGGGAACCAAGATCAAAGGAGTTTTTAAAGGCTTTAAATTTATCTCCCAAATATTTGGTAATCCATCTCTCCGTATCTACTTGTGAATTCAAAATCAGGGTTCTTTTTGTTAATCTACATTGTAGGTATTGATGGGATTCTGATGTTGATTTTATGGTATAGTTGTAAAGGAACGTGAGATGGAGATTGGGTACCCTACTGATGTTAAACATGTTGCTCATATTGGTTGGGATGGATCCTCAGGCAGTGCTCCATCTTGGGTAATTTATCTTTATATTTTTTCACACCTATCTTTTTTTTTTTTCTGGAATAAAAAAGCATACTAATATCTTTTATAACTTTTTTCAGATGAATGAATTCAAGACAGCCCCTGATTTTGCTGCAACTTCTATTGGTAATTCTGGTTCTGCTATGTCCACATGGTCTTCTCAAGGTATTTTAATGGAAATTGATTCTTTAAAGTTTTATAGTTGATTTTATCTTACAAAACAATCTATCTTTATTGGAAAGTTAACTTGATGAAATTCAATAAATGCTTGTATGCAAACACCCTACTAGCAATGATCAATGATAATCCATCTGCAACAATAACTGTATACAATAATTTGATTCAAACAACCAATAACTTGATTCTAGAGTTGCACTATTTTAGGTTGATGCGGTCGATGTAATGTTCTTATTGTTAGGAGGATACAACATTGTTGATGCGAATATAAGGATACACTAAAATTAGGAACAAATTTAGTGGATGGATTGATTCTGCTAAGAAATACATCAAATCATGTTGACTATAGACTATTCAAAGTTTCAATGTATCAAGATAGATTGATGATATTCTTAAGAGGAATAAAGATACCATGTGGGTAGTTGTGATTGATTTCAATTTTAAATAAGTTTAGGGGCAAATGTGGGCATTTCACGGGTTTTGAAAAGCTTCTTGAAGTAAAGATTGATTTTGTCAATTAGTTTGTCCATATTAGTTTAAACTTTGTACCAATGGAAAAATGACTTGTACAATTAAAAAGGTGACTTGTACTCTTTTGAAAACTGGTGTTTACCTAAGATTCTTAGCTTCAAACATATTTGGCTTTATATGTCACAAGAGCTTTTTGTTTTTAGAACACATGAACACCCATGTTATAGTTAAAAAATGTTCTTGAAAGCAACAATTTTTTTGTTTGTTTTCTTTCCCTTTTGTTTTGGGGCCAAAATTATGTGACAGTTAAGAGATGGGATTTTAATGGTTTTTAGCATAGTCAAGTGTTTTAGCTGATAACTAATTCATCTCTTTTATTTGTTTTAGTTTTAATGGTTGGTTTTGTAAGTTATGACATTAATACAAGACACCTCCCAAGTTTATCACATTATATTCAGGATAAAGACATCATACAAACCGTTGGATGAGTTGTTTTGTATTTCTTATTAAGTTAATATCATATAAACAAACATATTTTCTTAGTTTTAGTACATTACTGTCCCTAAATTTGTTTAAAATACACTTGTGAAAATTTTGGTATAATGATTTGTTATCCCTTAAACTTTTCAAAATTTGATGAAGGGATGTTCAAAGTGTGTTAAGATGCTCGTGTGGATATTTGTTTTGATCATATAAGATAATATAAATTTGTACTTAAATTGGCAAAAAAATTTGATGAGTTAGCGTTTTATGTCAACACAATAGTTTACATGACATCTATGCCAATACAAATCACCTACATAGCTTTCACATATGTATTTATTTTTCTAACAACATACATCGTCTTCAATTTCACTATCGTGTATTTTAAATAAACAAATTTTGGGACTTTAATATACTAAAACCAGGTTGAGAAACTCTTTCATACAAGATGAGAAAATGTTGGTTTTTTATGATATTACGCCTTCTGTATTTTTGGGTATTTCATGGATCCACAAAATACAAATGTTAATTTTGTGTTGGTTTTGCTTGTATATGAGTAGATTTTGGAGAAGCGATGGGAAGACGACCTACAGATGATACACTTAATGATCTACCACCCGTAGACCTTCCCAATATACCCAAAAAACAAAGGCGAAGAAAGTCGAAGTCTACGTGCTCCCCAAAGTCAACCTCCTCCTCAAAGTCATCATTGCGAGCTGCAAAGCTAAAGGCTAACACAGAGACCATGTAAAGTGACCCTGCAAGCGTAGAACATATGAAGACCAAAGTTTTTGAAACATAACCAACAAATGATGTGAGAAGGAAGTTGAAAACGCCATAAAAAAAATGAAACATGAGGGCATATCTTTCATGAGGGAGTGACGTTAAATTGGTTGGAGAACTGCAACTTTTCTTGTAATTTATTTATTTATTTTCTTTTCTTTTAAATTATATTTGTATTTTAATTTGTAACTTTGTCCCCTTTGGGAATACATAACAAGGAAACATGTACAAAGTTAGATTCTTTGGTTGTGATGTTGGAAAAACTAACCTACCTATGAGGAATGTGACACGAAACGAAAAGGACAAAGTAGCATTTCGTACGCGGAAATAAGGGGCGTAATGAAATGAATCATTGAGGGTGAATGAAAAAAATACATGTTTGATTGGTGAAAGTAACGGAATTAATCATTATTTTTATTCTCTTAAATTCATTTCATCACCCCCTCTTTCTTTTTCTATCCCTTTCCGTCTTTCTTCCTTAGTCATCAATACCACCCACCCATCACAACAACCACCACTGGCCAACAAGATCGATCGTCACCGACTCACTGGCCAATTACCATCGGCTACCTCCAGCACCACTACCACCACCACTGTCACCACCACTGTCTCCACCACCACCACCGCCCACCATCACCACAGGCCACCACCACCACCGCCAACCACCATCACCGGCAACCACCACCACCATCGCCAACAACCACCAATTACGACCAGCTACCCTGGCACCACAAGCACCACCGTTGCCGCCACCGCTTACCACCACAGTCCACCACCACCACCGGCCACCACTACCGCTGCCAATAACCAACCACCATCACTTGCAACCACCACTAGTCATCACCACTATTGGTCGTCACTATCATAACCACTTTTGTATTTTATTCCTTCATATTTTTCTACCTAACAAACAATATAAAGTAATGATTTATTTCATTCTCATATGGATAAAGGAATCTAATGCTTCATTCATTCATCCATTTCATTCACTCATTCATTTCATTCTCTCATCCATTCTATTATCTCAAACCAAACAGAACCTAAAAGTGTTAGATACGTTCTATCATATGTTTAGAGAAAACCATTATATAAACTAAAGTTGTTTTCTTAGGGTTGTGGGAGTGGGATCGTGAGATTGCATCTATTGAGGAAAATGGACAATTCCTCGTCTGGAATACCATTTCTCTAGCCAAATGATCTATTTTCAATATCCCGAGTCACTAGAATATCACCGATGCAATGGCTGATTTCTAACCATAGGAAACTAGCCATTCGGTTATTAAAAAAAAAAAGTATTTCACAAGTGAAAATCTAGATACTAGCTTTAGTTAAATCACATTAACTTCTGAAATTAAATCGATTGAAGATTAATAAAAAATCCAATTGAAGATCGATATTTCATTTGGTCTTTCAGTAGCCTCGATCGCATCAATGCGCCGTTGAAGTGGTCCTGGAAACATTAATCTTAGATACAACATTGTTATTATGAAGAACATCTAGCCTGGCATGATGAAGAACATTGCAAGAAATATTGGTCCAAGAAGTGGCCTCTGTAGGCTAACAGGTGATAAATTCACTCTTTTTACTGCTAAGAATCTGAATGTTTTTTTTAGATTTTCATAATGTTGTCTGCTTGATAATTCTACTTAGGTTTGTGCTTAATTTACGATTTTGGTTTTCATTATGCAGAAGATTTTTTAAAACTTTTGAACATTTTGAAGTTGTACCACTTACATAGATGTATACAGACTTACGTATACGTAACATATATGTAAACTTGTGTACATATACGTAGATAGCATGTTTAAACATTTGATTACGTATATGTAAATCACAGTAAATTAAAATTTGATTATTATTACAGTTTGGTAAACATTTGGTTATATTAGTTTTATTACATATACAACAAGTCATTTTCATGTATGTAAATTTGCTACACTAAGTTACATGTTCGTAACCTTCATATTTGTTAACATATATCTTTCAAAATACAGCCACTTAAATATAAGTAAATAGCTTGAGTTTGTATAATACCCACTGACGTATATGTAACATGTTATCATGTATGTAAGTAAAGTTACATTATATATTGTTGAGTTGTTAGATACATCTATGTTAATACTATACACCAAGTTAACATATATCTTTTAGACTACATTGATTTACATATATTTAAACACTTTTTTTCTTTGTTAACATATATGGTACTTTTAATTTTGATGTTGTATAATAACACGATAATATATTAACTTACATATAATATGCATATTATTAACATATATCTTGGAAACCATATTGATATATATATATATATATATATATATATATATATATATATATATATATATATATATATATATATATTTAAAGATAGAGATGAGAGAAGATAGAGAATTAATTGATAAATTAACATCTAATTAGAGAGAAAAAAATATATTTACTATTATAGCCTTTTTCTTGATTTAAACTCATTTAATGAAATTGTTATTTAGACTTTTTATCATTTTTAATCATAAACATTAATCATGTAAATCAATAGTTAATAATAATTCTTATAGTTTTCAATTTATTAGAAATTCTGCAAAAAACCTAACCTTATATATATAATCAATGAATTAAGTGCTAAAATTGATTACAAAGTATTAACTTTCAATCAGCCTAAGATATAAAGAGAATAAGGATATTTTAAAAAGAGAAAACTTTATAGAAATGTAACCAACTTTTGTAATTGTTCTAACTAAGTTACTTAAACTTTTTTTGTTTTAATTTAATCATTCAAATTGTTGGTAATGTGCTAACCTTATATATTTTATTTGTTTAATAGGTTAAAGTGCTAACTTGACTTTTTTCCTTTTTTTATTAAATTTTATTGACTTGGACCTAAAATTCTTAATTTAAATTAATGTTAAATTATAAACACCTATCTAAATACTATTCGAAAATTCTAACTAATATAAACTTTTTTGAAACCTACTATCATTTTTGAAAAATCCCTTTTAGAATTATCGAATAGTAGCTTCAAACAAAATCCTCCACTCATACTTTTCCAAAAAAAATCATACAATATTTTTCAAAAAAAAAAATGAATAAACATCAAACTAAATAAAAAACTCAAAGGTTGAAACTGCTGTTTTCTTGTTCACAACCTTAAAACAAAAATGATCAAAAGAATAAAATTCGTAAAACTGTTATAATATCATAATAATTAACACAAGATTAGTGTTATAACCTTAAGAACTTTAAAGAGAATTGCAAGTGCAAGAAGAAGAGAAATGTATAACTTAAGAAAGTGTATACAAGAGGTGCATCTTCTCCTCTATATTGAGGTGGTATTTATACTACAAAGATCAATTATTTTGATAGACAAGTGAAACTATTTAGCGTAGTAAACTTATCTACAAGTTTGACAAAGAGTTCATCCACTTGCTATGGTAATAATTCATGATACTCCCCCTTGGAAGACACTTTTCAAACTTCAAGAGTTTAAGTACTGCCTCATTAAAAACCTTGCTAAAAAAAAACCCAGTGGGAAAAACCCTTAGCTAAGAAAAAAAGAGTACAGCTTATAACTCCTCCTCAAATTGTCTTCTGTAGATCATCATATTGTGTGTACGTGCTGCATGCCAATATCATAAACATGTTTTCTGAAAGTTGTTTTTGGAAGTGACTTTGTGAAAAGATCAGCTGAGTTATTGCTAGATTGAACATATCTCATTTCAACTTGTTTGTCTTTAATAAGGTCTTGAGTGTATGAAAAGAATCTTGGTGGTATATGTTTTGTTCTGTCACTTTTGATATACCCTTCTTGTCACACCCTCAAAATCCGCGTGCGGGGTTTTACCGCGAGGCGCGTGACATACCAGGATCTCAGTCATTAGTTACCCAGAACGACTCTATATGACTAATAAACAAAACCAGAGTTAACGTTTAAAATACTGCGAAGCGTTTTTTAAACTAGAAAACCCAAAACAAGTAGTATGTAAAGAGAATGCGCAAAACATACGCGCCCCAAACACAATTGTTTAATATGAAAATAATCCCAAATTTGTAAACAAGGCAAATGTAGACAACTCAACAATGCTGACGTGCGTGCTCCTAGGCAACTGGCAACCTTAACCTGAGAATAGCATACTAAACAAGTCAACACATGGTTGGTGAGTTTAAGAGTTTACGTTAATAGGTAAACCGATAAACAGTTTTCAAATCATAAGTAGTGTATTGCAATAGATAGCTAGTCTATTAACATAAAAATATTAATCATAGTGATTTCGCGATCGAAGCTGACTGTGTTACGTTTGTTGCCTCCCGTCACGACTTACCAGGTCGTGACGAATATATGTTAGGACAAAATTGCACCCGTTTGACCTCGAGTCGCACAGGTGGGGCTCGTCAGACCCAGTAGTACTACCCAAAATTTCCCCGCTAGTCAATATTAACAATCCGAAAGTGTGAGGACTTTTCCATGGTAAACAGCACTATATCAATATTATACACACTCATATATAAAAGCGTTTGTGATCAACAGTATGCTATCTCCCCCAAGAGAGATTATGTAAAATGAGTGGGGCAAGAACTCACCTGATACGCGCAAGAATTAACTTAGAGCTTAACTTGAAAGAAAGAGGGGAAAGACAACCTTCAAAGGTCACCTAGAACACATGAGTACATAAGTACGTGTACACAGAATCAATATGAAACCTTAAGTGCTATACAAACCAAGGAACTCAAGGTTTAAGAAAGACAAGACACATTTGACCCAGTTGACCCGTTTGACTCGTTGGTGACATTATGGGTGAAATTTCATTCAAACAAGCATAACAGTACATCAAACATGATTAACATACAAACTGATTACATATAACACTGCATTAACCACATGTACTACCTAGATCATCATACAACTAGATATCACACAAGTCATGCGAATCACAACAGGCCAAAACAGGTAACAAACCAAATCAACATCCCTATAACCTAAACAACACATTTCATCACCTTAGAAACCATCCATGAACACATTAGCATGATCCTAATATCCAAACATGCTCAAATCATCCAATTCAAGGATTTGCACAATTAAAGTTTCCCTTTTGGGAAAGTTCATCCCAAATTCATCAAACTCACACTACATTCATGAATTCATCAATTATATACCAATTCAAGTCCATGACAACATCTAAACATGATCAACAACACCTAATCATCATGATTCATCAACGTTCAACACCAAAAGTTACTATTTTTAGCAATGTATGAACTATAAGACATCTTCTTGTTTTTCAATTGTTCATAACATCAACTTAGCATCTAATCATCATCACAGACACATCCATAACATTCATACATCATCCAATCATCAATTCATGCAAAATAAAGTTACTATTATTAGTAACCTATGAACAACGTATCAAAATCATAGCTTTCTTGCATAATCGACGTTAACTAGCATATATACAATCCAACTAACATAATAACACCAACCAACATCAACAAATCGGCCTCCAATTGCAAGTTTCGAATTAGGGTTTCGGCCCTAATGTAATTTCCATAAAAACTTGTAAAAATCCAACCTTTATTGCATACTTGACGTTAATTAACATGTAATCTATCTAGTAAACACATTAACATCAACAACTAGGCATCAATCGACCACCAATTGTAGTTTTCGCATGGAACATTCGGCCAACATGAAAAATCATCAAAAACATATAAAAATCTAACCTTTAAACGTGTAATGGACAAGTTTTGATGTTTCTAACTTGTTGTAATGCTTGTAATCGATCAAAACCGAAGCTTTCTTGCTTGTTCTTGCTTGAAATCGCAGGTTTGTGTGTGTTTGAGTGTGTGTCACGGCCGAGAGGGGGTGTGGGGGCTAGGGTTGGGATTTTGTTTTATTAATATGGTAATTACCCCTTAAACCCTTGTAATTTACTTTTTATAAAAATTAAGCTTTTAAACTCTTTTTAAAAGGTTTTTAACTACAACCACAAACATATAAACTAACAATGACAATTATATATTTCACCTTTATTAGATACAAAACATACAGGTTAAATACACGCGTTTCCACGTTACGCGATAAAATTACAGTTAACATTTAAATCACATAAGCATAACTTAATAATCACATTGTTAACTTAATTATCATCAATTTAACATTACTGATTATTGTTAAGTCACCAACGTTCAACGACAACTAGTGTGTGTGCACGACACATGTATGCAAGACTTAACGGAACTAACGGAGTTTGGTAACTGAAAATTACCGGATGTCACACTTCTTTCATTTGTGTGACACAAGCTACATTATCTTCATAGATTGGTGTTGCATTTCTATCTTTCTCCAATCCACAAGAAGTTAATATAAGTTGTGTCATAGATCTTAACCATACACATTCTCTTGAAGCTTCATGTAGTGCAATGACTTCAGCATAACTTGAGAATGTCGCAACGAGTGTTTGTTTCTGAGAACGCCATGAAATCGTAGTTCCTCCATTCTTAAATATGTATCCAATTTGAGATTTTGCTTTATGGGGATCAGAAAAATAACCTGCATCTGCATAACCAACCAACCCTTCTTTTGAATTATTAGGATAAAACAAGCCTAAATCAATAGTACCTCGAAGATATCGAAAATATGTTTAATCCCATTCCAGTGCCTTTTAGTAGGGGCTGAACTAAATCTTGCTAACAAATTAACTGCAAAAGAAATGTCAGGTCTCGTACAGTTAGTAAGATACATAAGAGCTCCAATTGCACTGAGATATGGTATCTTGGATCAAGAACCTCTTCATTATCTTCGCAAGGACGAAATGGATCATTATCAACATTGAGTGATCTAACAACCATCGTGTGCTTAAAGGATTTGCTTTGTCCATATTGAAACGCTTTAAGAGTTTCTCAGTATAAGTCGACTGATGTACAAGTATTTCATTATGCATATGCTCAATCTGCAAACCAAGACAATATTTGGTTCTTCCAAGGTCTTTCATTTCAAATTCTTTCTTTAAAAGAGCAATTGCTTCATTAATTTTCTTTTGCGTCCCAATTATATTTAGATCAACAACATACAAAGCTATGATCACATATCCTGATGTTGTCTTCTTAATGAAGACGCATGGACAAATAAGGTTACTTGTGTATCCTTTACTTGTCAAATAATCACTCAAATGATTGTACCACATCCTTCCAGATTGTTTGAGTCCGTACAAGGATCTTTGTAATTTGATGGAATACATTTCCTTAGGCTTTGAGCTTAATGATTCGGCGAATTTAAAACCTTCAAGAATTTTCATATATATATGTCACTATCTAGTGATCCATACAAGTAAGCTGTGACAACATCCATAAGATGCATCTCTAAATTTCTAGAGACTGCTAAGCTGATTAAGTATCTAAAGGTTATTGCATCCATAACAGGGGAGTATGTTTTCTCATAATCAATCCCTGGCCTTTGTGAAAAACCTTGAGCTACATGTCTAGCTTTATACCTTGTAACTTCATTTTTCTCATTTCGTTTTTGTCCAAAAACCTATTTATACCCTACAGGCTTTACGGCCATCGGAGTAATAACAATAGGTCCAAAGACCTTTCGTTTGTTAAGTGAATCTAATTCAGCTTGCATAGCTCCTTTCCATTTATCCCAATCATGTATATTCTAACAGTCACTAACTGATTTTGGTTCAGGATCATCATCTCCACTCATGATGTCACTTGCTACAGAATAAGAAAATATTTCATCAATACCTTCCAGTTCATCTCGATTCCATAAGATATGTGTGTGACTATAGTTAATTGACATTTCTTTGTTATTTTCATCCAAATCCTCCTCATGAGAGGTTTTGGTACTTAGCGTTGCATCAAGATCATTCACTTTATTGTCAACTTCCTTTTCAGGAGTTTTTCTTTTTCGAGGATTTTTATTCTTGGAACCGATTGGTCTCCCTCGTTTTAAACGTCTTTGAGATTCATGAGCCATTGTTTTATCTATTTACTTATTTGGAATCTTAACTCGAGCTGGAGCATTAGCAGCTGGTATATGAGATTTAGTAACTCTGTTTGTATCAGTAAATACATCAGGTAATTGATTTGTAATTTCTTGCAAGTGTATTATCTTTTGAACCTCTGTCTCATATTGTTTAGTTACTGGATCAAGATACAATAATGAAGGAACATACCATGAGACATCATTTTCTTGTTTTTTCTTTTCTCCCCCTAATGCCGGGAAAACTGACTCGTTAAAGTGACAATCATGAAAACATGCTGTAAATACATCACCCGTTAAAGGTTCAAGATATTTTATGATGGAAGCTGATTCATATCCAACATATATTCCCAACCTTCTTTGAGGACCCATTTTTATACGTTATGGTGGTGCAATAGGGTCATACACAGCACACCCCAAAATTCTAAGGTGGAAAATGTTTGGCTCATTGCCAGAAACAAGTTGTAAGGGAGAGTATTTAAGATTTGCACTTGGTCTCACACGAATTAGTGATCCAGCATGAAGAATTGAATGACCCCAAATAGACACAGGGAGTTTTGTCCTTATTATCAATGGTCTAGCTATTAGTTGTAGACGTTTGATTAACGACTCAGCTAAGCCATTTTGTGTGTGTACATGAGCAACAGGGTGTTCAACAATAATTCCTACAGACATACAATAATCATTAAAGGCATGTGATGTGAATTCACCAGCATTATCAAGTCTCACCCTTTTAATAGTATAATCAGGAAAATGTGCACGTAATTTGATAATTTGTGCGAGAAATTTTGCAAATGCTACATTACGAGTTGATAACAAAGAGACATGAGACCATCTACTTGACGCGTCTATCAAAACCATAAAGTATCTAAATGGTCCACATGGTGGATGAATTGGCCCACATATGTCTCCTTGAATTTTTTCAAGAAACAGAGGTGATTCCTTTTCAATTTTCACAGGTGAATGCCTTGTAATTAATTTCCCAAGAGAACAAGATGTACACAAAGGAATTTTATTCGATTATGGGATCTTTTGATATTTCAATGGATGCCCATGAGTGTTTTCAATTATTCTTCTTATCATTGTAGATCCTGAATGGCCTAATCTGTCAAGCCATAAGTTAAGTGTTTCAGGATCATAAAATTTTTCTTTAACTACCATATATGCTGAGACATATTAATGTGTGTATAATGTAAACGAGACTGAAGCATTGACAGTTTTTCTAATATCTGATCTTTGCTTATGATATGCAAATTATTTTCACTATCAACAGTCCTTGCCTGAGTATCATATTCGTTATGATATCTGTTTTTAAAACTCAACAGATTTCTTGTTGATTTTGAAGAAAATAAAGCATTTTCTATTATAAGCTTTGGACCATTTGGTAATGCTAAATTAGCTTTTCCCACTCTTTCTATCAGGTGTGTAGGTCCTGATATTGTATTAACAATTCCTTTTGTTGGTTTAAGTTCACAAAAATATTTCTTAGATCTAAGTATAGTGTCTGTGGCTCCACTATCCGCTATACATTTAACTGCTTCATTTGTTTGATCTTGCGCTTCAATGATGTTCATTTTAATCTTGAAAGTATAAAAAAAAATAAGTGAATAACAACGATATTGTTATATTTTAACAAGAACTTTATTTAATCGAAAGAAAACATTACATGAAGAAAAATACATAATTAAAGATAGGAAAACACTTAATTGTTGCATATAACTATTGTGGTTAAGCAACATATGTTTCAGAGTTCTATGTCAAAATCTGTAGTGTTCAACTCAACGTTGAGATTATCAAAATTATCAACATGGTTCACTTCATTCTCTTTCCTTTTAAGAGAGGCTTGGTATAGCTCACATAAATGTGGAGCTGTGCGATAAGCCTTTGACCAGTGGTTTGTGCTACCACATTTAAAACAGGAAGTGCATTGTTTTCGGACCTACCAGCTTCATTCCCTTTGTGTTGGTTAAAATTGTTATTTTGTGGAGCGTGGTAATTGATTGTTCTTTGATTTCTACCACGACCATATTCACGGCCACGACCACGTTCACGACTATAAAAGTTACCTCGGTAATTATAATTACCCTTGAAAGAATGGTTGCGACCATTAGGGTAACTTTTATCAACAAAACCATGACCACGACCTCGTCCCTACTTTCTTCCAGAGTTTTTAGTAGCAACATTTACCTTTGAAATTGCTAATGATCCCGTGGGACGAGCTTGATGATTTTTCATCAAAAGTTCATTATTTTTTTCTGCTACGAGGAGAAATGAATTTAAATCAGAATATCTTTTAAACTTTTGCAACCTATATTGTTGTTGCAAGTTTATATTTGATGCATGAAATACGGAGAAAGTTTTCTCCAATATATCTTTCTCGGTAACATTTTGTCCGCAGAATCTGAGGGTCGAGCATATCCTGAACAAAGCAAAGGTGTACTCGTTTACCTTTTTGAAATTCTGGAACCTGAGATTGTTCCATTCATCTCTAGCAGTGGGAAGTAGAACTTCCCTTTGGTGATCAAATCTGCTTTTAAATCTTTCCATAAAATATATGGATATTCACAATTTGAATATTCAAACTGTAATATTTCATCAATATGCTTATGCAGAAAGACATCAGCTTTTGCTTTGTCTTGTTCTGAGCAAGCATTTCCCTCTTGTATAGTTTCTAAGACACCCATGGATTTAAGATGTCTTTTTACATGAGCCGTCCACGACATATAGTTTTCTCCATTGATATTAAGAGCTGGGAATTCGATTTTCGCAATGTTCAATATTTTTGTTTGCTAAACAAGAATTAATCAAATAATAAGATAATTATTAGAATCCATATATATAAATAAGCATTGCGATACAATAAAGCGGTAGAGCTATAAACAAATATAAAAATAAGAAAAGTTTAAATTCTTCAGTTGGTAGTTCAGCCCTGGGGATAAGAATTAAAATAAGCATTATGGTTGCCAGTACTAAAACCGGGTGTATTATCTTTGAAAAATTACCTTGGATAAACTTGAGAGAAGAGATAATCTATTTATTGAAAATAGGTTGATAGTGATCAATTTATAGTTTAAAATTATAACCATTTGTAACGGCTGTGTACAACGACTATATAACCGTTTATAACGGCTAATAATCGTCGTGTGTGAATATATCGACAACAATTTTAAATAAAATAGATAAGTATAATATTATGTTATAAAAACATGAATTAGTTTATAAAAACAAAAGAGAATAAGAACGACAAGTTAGAATAAGACGTTAGTACGAATAAACATAATCAAAATGTTAGTTGTATAACCAAAGATTAAGTAAAAGTTAGATGCATAAGTAAATGTTAGTTGACATAAAATAAAATGTTAGTTGCATAATCAAAGGTTAGATGCATAATAAAAGTTAGCTTGTTAGTAGTCCCATTGTTATCAAGATGACCATAATAAGATATCCTTTATGTTTACTTTATTTATCTTAGTTATCTTCTCAATATAAGATATTATATATTATTACTTAATGAAGCCCTTACCTTGATTAATGGATGACTTTATGCTTTATTGATCTTCTTGATTAGAGTTTAAGAGCTCTCGTGCTGATAACGTGTTATAATATCACAATAATTAACACAAGATTAGTGTTATAAGCTTAAAAACTTTAAAGAGAATTGCAAGAGCAAGAAGAAGAGAAATGTATAACTTATGAAAGTTTATACAAGAGGTGCATCTTCTCTTCTACATTGAGGTGGTATTTATACTATAAAGATCAATCATTTTGGTAGACAAGTGAAACTATTTAGCGTAGTAAACTTATCTACAAGTTTGACAAAGAGTTCATCCACTTGCTATGGTAATAATTCATAATAAAAACAAATTAATAACCACAAGAGAATTTTAGATGACAAACTCAAAACCTTAGGTCACAAAATTCTAGATGCGTCTGTAGCTTTTGTTCTTCTTGTTCGCACGTATGGAATCACTGTATGACTATAATTTCTTTTATTACCATCCATCTCAAAATTACACCATTTAAACCCTCAAAAAAAGATGATGAACAAGGAGAATTACATATAAACACAGGTCTTTGCTTCTGTTCTTGTACGTAGGTATAGAATCGATCACATGTATAGACTTGTTTAGGTTTTGCTTGTTCACATGTCTTCTTGTTCGTTTTAGATCTTCTTGTTCGTAGGTTAAGGATCGATTACGGTACATATATTTTGAAATCGGTCGTTTTTTCTTTGGAAAACATTGGGAAAAAATGGGTTTCAACAATTTAATAATAGATTAGAGTAATACTTGTTAATTCCACTCAACAAGTTCTATAGAAAAAGAAAAATAAAAAAAGCTAAATCAACACTTTAACTTGTTAAACCAGGTCAAATATATAGAATTAACAGATTACCTACAAGTTGAGTGACTAAAATAAAACAAAAAAAAAAAGTTTGAGTGACTTAATTAAAACAACTCTAAAAATTGGTTACATTTCTATAAAAATTTCCTCAAGAAACTAATGCTAAATGAATTGCAAAAGTACCTACGTAAACACTAAAGGAAGAGAACTTTCTTATGTTAGACTTTTTTCACGCTAGTTCCACCAATATTCTTAAAATAAAATAACTTTTATGTCAATGCTGAATTTATGACCTATGTATTGTGACCTCTCGTGGTCCGTCGGCTGTGCTCTTGATCTCGAACATTATATAGTTTATAATTTGCTTTTTATAATTGCAAAACTTCTACCATATAATCAATCGTTTTTTATTTTTAATACGCGTATAATATTGCTTTTTAAAAAATGAAATTTTTTCTAAGTACTAAAAGTAGCATTTCATAATGCGAAACAACACTTAAAAATTATTTAAAAACTAACACTTAATAAAGAAAAATATTACTTAAAAAATAACACTTCATAATCTGGTCGATGCTTTTACGTTTTTGGCGTCAAATTTAATCACTACATTTGATTTGTCCCGTTGTTTTACACTTGGACATCCATTTGAACATGGTGCTTTAACGTTTACCATGGAGTTATAGCAATTTTTTGTACATGGTGTGTTACACTAGCTCCTTCCCCCTTTCTTTTTTGGATGCGGTTAGATATTCCCCTATTGGATGTCCCTACATGCCCTTCTCCTTTTGGACATGGCTTCCTACGATTAGTCGTTAGGTGGCCAATGGTGGTCAAAGTCGGACCTAGGCGGTCTTAATCGGCCAAAAGCCTGCGGCTCTGGCTGGATTCTGGCGAGTTTCCGGCTAACTTAAAAAATTCCTGTCAAATATTGGAAATTTCGGCCTATCACTTGGAAATTCCGGCCAAATGTGTGTGTGTATATATGATTGAGCATTTTTATAAAATTTTCATATAAAAATGTATGTATTTATATATAAAACTAAAAAATATATATATAAATTCTAATTCTATTAATCTTGATTAATCGCTATTCGGTACTCCACTGCTCGACTAGCGTCTAACGATTTTTACAACACTGATGATTTCCATCCTTTTTACTATAATCCACCTCTATACACACATATATATATAGATATATGAATATACATATGTACATATAGATTTAGATTATCTACTCTCACATTTAATATTGCCTACTTTCCACACATATTTGTTCTCATATTAGAGGGTAGCAATATACAGGTAGGGAGAATCCCTTCTACCCATGGAAAAACTCACCTTGCACTACTATAAAACTGAACTTTCATCGACTCAATCCATCAGTGATGATACGTTCCAAGCGACGATCCATTTGTTCGTCATACTGAGTTCGATAGTTCACGTCCACATCAATTTGGACCCTCGCTTAGACTGCATTAATGAACAGCATATCGCTCTCAAAGGAATCAGAAGATGACGAAAAAGATGATGAAAATTCCATTTTTTAGATTAAAAGATGGAGAGTAGTTAGAATGTATAAGATAGAGTAGAAGTTTGAGGATGAGAGTAGTACAAAATGTATATGATTTAAGGGTGGAGAGTAGTGTATGTACTATAGGGTTAAATTTAATTAATTAATTAATTAATTTTTAAAACCAATGATACGTGGCGCAAGTGATTGAGATTATGTATTCTAGCACTTTAATAAAATGGGTGGAGGTTTTGGGTTCAAGTCTCATTTTAAAACAGAAATTAGGTTGAGCTAGGGGGTTTTCTCACATACGGTGAGTTTCCTCTGAAAAGTGGTCTTAAATTCGGGACTAAGGTTTCATACTTGAGTAATGGAGATGAATGTGTGGGTCAATAGTTCATCAATGATCCAATTAACCGTCAAAAATAAAAATTTTTAAAAGAAAGTGGCCGTTGAAAACGGCTAGTGAGTGGTCTCCTATACAAGTTAAAAACCCTTTGCACGTAAACCCCTTGACTGGATCCATTCACGCCCTCCTTTCACACCCCTATCACTCCTATAGGGGTAGTGTGCTTGACGTGACCAGAGTGTCAACTCACTGGATAACACCCCATTACGACGGGTTGATGCGGGTCCAAGTGTTGAAGACCCGACCTTAATGTTTTTGGAGGCCCAAGACCGCGCCACACGAAAATGGGCATAACCTGGGCTACTAGTCTCCATTTCTGACGTGCTACCGGTCAAAACAACCGTGGAAATGAGGGCCACGTCATGGTAACCACCGTAGGTGGGTTATCCAGTTATTTTTCCAAAATAAGGCCTCTAAATGGGTTTTTAGGCCACTTTTATGTTTTTTTTCTAGTTTTTTGGTTTTGTTTTGGGCTTTTGTTTGGCCCATGGTTGTTTGTTTTAGGCCCGTTCGAATTTGGCTTGTTATTTAAGTTGTGTTGATATAATTTGGATGGTCACTTGATCATTTCTGCAATTAAAAAAGTTTGTCTTTTCAAATTCGTGACTTTTGGGTTCAAATTTGGGGTTTGGGTGAAGATCATCACCGGTATTCGCAGAATCAACGTGTTTGAGCTTCGATTTCATTCCGTGCGCTACATCAGTTAGTATCAGAGCCGAATTCCTGGCTCAAAATGCCTCCAAAAAGAAACACCAGGCCAATCGATGAAGTTTATGAATGGGAGTTGGAGCAACGCTTTATGGCAAGAGTGGAGCAATGATTGGATCAAGTGGTCGATCAATTGACTAATCGGATGGCTGACTTGATGAATCATAGAAGGCAGGCTCCCAACAATGGAGATGGGTCTGATTTTGACAATCCATTTTATGATGATGATGGTTGGTCTTCCGAAGGGAACCCAAAAAGGCGACCATGGCGAGAACATGGAGATGGAAATAGACGTTGGGACACTGGGATTAGAATTGATATCCCAGAGTTTGATGGGACTAGTTTGAACCCAGAAGGGTTTATTGATTGGCTAGCTACCGTAGAGGAGGTATTTGAATTCAAAGAGGTGCCTGAAGACAAGCGGGTGCTTTGATCGCTACCAGGTTACCTGGTAGGGCATCAGCGTGGTGGCAACGGTTGAAATTGACATGCAACAGGGTTGGAAAATCAAGGATTGTGACGTGGGCCAAGATGAAAAAGTGCATGCGTTCTAATTTTTTGCCTCATAATTTTCAACGTTTGATGTACCAGCGTCTGCAGAATTTGAAACAGGGGTCTAAATCGGTTGATGACTACACAATCGAGTTTTACCAATTGATTGCTCAAAATGATATCCAAGAATCTGAAGAACAACTTGTTGCTAGGTATATCGAGGGTTTGAGGGTTCAGATCATGGAATCTGTAAATCTTTTCGATCCATTAACGATTGCTGAAGCACACCAACGGGCATTGGCTTTTGAGAAGCAAAACCGTCGGGTGGGCGGTTCGTATTCTTCTGCCCCTGTTGGTGGAAATTCTGGATCGAGTAGCGGGGCCAATCGTGTTGTGTCCAATCAACAAAGACCCATGGCGACTAATACTGGTTCACCTCCTAAGGGTGCTAGTAGTAGTGGAGCTAAATTTTTTAGTTGTAGGGAGACATGCCATCGGTACGCTGATTGTAAGAAGGCGAGTAAGCGCCATATGTTTGTTGAATCTGAGGATGAACAACAGGAAGATTATGAAGATTCCCCAGTATTCGATAAAGAGCCCGAACATGAAGAAGAATTTATGACTGGAGATGTTGGGGTGAACTTGGTGGTTAGACGAGTTTGCTATGCACCAAAGGTAGATGGCGATGACTGGCTTAAACACAACATCTTTCACTCAACTTGTACTGTCTTGGGAAAGGTTTGCACCTTTGTTATCGATTCGGGAAGGTTTGATAATTTAGTTTCAAAAGAAGCTGTCAGAAAGTTAGCTTTGAAGATAGAGAATCGTTCAAAACCTTATAAGCTCCAGTGGCTCAAGAAGGGTAGCGAGGTAATGGTTTCTAAACAAGCTCTTGTTTCCTTTTCTGTTGGTACGACATACAGGGATGATGTCTGGTGTGATGTGGTACCCATGGATGCATGTCATTTGTTGTTGGGTAGACCTTGGGAGTATGACCGCAGTATCAAACATAATGGGTGGTCTAACACTTATAGCTTTTTGTTTGGTGGTGTGAAAATTACCCTAGTTCCTAGCAAGCCGAAGGAGTTATCCACGAAGCCGTCAGGTAATTTTTTAACTCTTAGTCAATTTGAAGATGAATTGGATGAGGCAGGAAATGTTTTTGTGTTGATAGGGAAGGAAGTGCCTGAAGGGGTTGGAATTCCTAATGCTATGATTCCTTTACTTGAGGAATTTTCTGATGTTTTCCCTAACGAGTTACCTGATGGATTACCACCTTTGCGTGACATCCAACATCACATTGATTTAGAGCCTGGTTCACAATTGCCCAATAAGCCACATTACAGGATGAGCCCGGGAGAGCATGAGGAGTTGCGTAGACAGGTTGAAGAGTTGGTTTCTAAAGGCCATGTTCGTGAAAGTATGAGCCCTTGTGCTGTTCCTGCTTTGTTGACCCCGAAGAAGGATGGCACTTGGCGTATGTGTGTTGACAGTCGAGCCATCAACAAGATTACTGTGAGGTACAGGTTTCCTATTCCCCGACTTGATGATTTACTTGATCAGATTAGTGGTGCTACTGTTTTCATGAAGTTAGATTTGAAAAGTGGATACCACCAAATTCGTCTAAGACCTGGAACGAATGGAAAACTACCTTCAAGACTCGTGAGGGGTTGTACGAGTGGTTGGTAATGCCTTTTGGTTTATCAAACGCACCCATCACTTTTATGCGTGTGATGAATTAGTTGCTCAGGCCATTTATTGGGAAGTTTGTGGTTGTATATTTTGATGATATTCTTATTTATAGTGCTTCTGTCAGTGAGCATGTCATACATGTCAAGCAGGTCTTGGCCTTACTTCGTAGGGATAGTTTCTATGCAGTTATAAAGAAGTGTGTGTTCATGACCCCTAAAGTTCTGTTTTTGGGGCATGTTGTTTCTAGTGACGGGATACAGGTGGATGAATCTAAAGTAGCAGCTGTTCAAAACTGGCCAACCCCTACTACCATTACTGAAGTTCATAGCTTTCATGGCCTTGCTTCTTTTTATAGAAGGTTTATTCCACATTTTAGTTCTATTATGGCCCCAGTGACAGACTGCATGAAGGGGAAAATATTTGTTTGCACAGAAGAAGCTGAGCGGGCTTTTCAAGTTGTAAAAGACAAGCTCACTACAGCCCCAATTCTGGTATTGCCTGATTTTTCTCAAGTTTTTGAACTTCATACAGATGCATCAAAGGTTGGGATTGGCGGGGTTCTCAGCCAAGGTGGTCGGCTTGTTGCTTATTTTAGTGAGAAATTGTCAGGGCCAAAGTTGAGGTATAGTACTTATGACCTGGAGTTTTATGCAGGGGTCCAAGCTGTAAAGCATTGGCATCATTATTTGTTTCATAAAGAGTTTGTTTTGTTCATTGATCATGACTCTTTAAGGCATATTCGCACACAAGACAAGGTATCCCATAAGCATGGGCGCTGGTTGGCATTTCTTGAAAAGTTCACTTTTGTGGTCAAACACAAGACTGGTGTTTCAAACAGAGTTGCTGATGCTTTAAGCAGAAGGAGTAATTTGCTTGTTTCTATGAGAGTTGATGTGCCAGGTCTTGATGTCATTCGTGAGCAGCTAATCATTGATCCATATTTTTCAGTTGTTATGCAGGGTATGCAAACCGGGCAGAAGTCCGATTTTCTTTTACATGATGGTTTTCTGTTCAAAGGAAATCATCTATGTATTCCTGATTCTAGCCTTTGCTTGCAAATTATTAAGGAATTACATGGTGAAGGGCATGTTGGTCGTGATCGTACTTTACAGTTGGTGCAAACTTCTTATTTTTGGCCTACTATGAGAAAAGAAGTGGATCGTTATGTTAAGAGATGTTGTATTTGCCAAGTTTCAAAGGGCACGACTACTAATGCGGGTCTCTATATGCCTTTGCCAATTCCTTCGCAACCATGGGTCGGTATTAGTATGGATTTTGTGTTGGGGTTACCTCGTACTCAGAGAGGTAATGATTCTATTTTTGTTGTTGTTGATCGGTTTTCTAAGATGGTCCATTTTATTCCTTGCAAGAAGACATCTGATGCTGTTAATGTCACACAACTTTTTTTTCATGATGTGTATCGTTTGCATGGGCTGCCTTCTTCTATTGTGTCTGATCGGGATACTCGGTTTCTAAGTCATTTTTGGAGTACATTATGGAGGATGGTGAATACTCAACTTAACTTTAGTAGTGCTTACCATCCACAAACAGACGGTCAAACTGAAGTTGTTAATTGATCACTTGGTAATTTGTTGCGGTGTTTGGTTGGTGATCATGTGAAAGCGTGGGATCAAAAACTGTGCCAAGCTGAGTTTGCTCATAATCATGCTGTTAATCGGAGCACCGGGTTTAGCCCATTTCAGGTAGTTTACTCATCTCAGCCCCGAGGACCACTTGATTTAATGTCACTTCCAATTTCTGGTCTTGTTCCAAAGAAAGTTCAAGATTTCGTAGAGGGGTTGCATGAAGTTCATAAGGCAGTTCAAGATAATTTGGCCCAAGCCAATGCGAAGTATAAGAAAGCTGCTAACCAAAAACGTAGGCATGTTGATTTTGAAGAAGGTGATTTCGTGTGGGCTGTTTTAACTAAAGATCGTTTTTCAGTGGGAGACTACAACAAGCTTTCAGGCAAGAAGATTGGGCCTGTTGAAATTGTGCAGAAGATAAACCCCAATGCTTACAAGCTGAAATTGCCTAGTCACATTCGTTGTTCAGACGTGTTTAATGTGAAACATTTGTTGCCATACTATGGTGACTCTTCTGATGATGAACCTGTTGTGAATTCGAGGGCGAATTTTGTCTACCCAGGGGGGAATGATGAGGGCCCAAGGACCTTAATGTTTTTGGAGGCCCAAGACCGCGCTGCACGAAAATGGGCATAACCTGGGCTAAGAGCCTCCGTTTTTGACGTGCTACCAGTCAAAACGACCGTGGAAACGAGGGCTAAGTCATGGTAACTGCCATAGGTGGGTTATCCTGTTATTTTTCCAAAATAAGGCCTCTAAATGGGTTTTTGGGCCACTTTTATATTTTTTTCTAGTTTTTCGGTTTTGTTTTGGGCTTTTGTTTGGCCCATGGTTGTTTGTTTTAGGCCCGTTCGAATTTTGGCTTGTTATTTATGTTGTCTTGATGTAATTTGGATGGTTACTTGATCATTTATGCAATTAAAAAAGTTTGTCTTTTCAAATTCGTGACTTTTGGGGTCGAATTTGGGGTTTGGGTGAAGAACATCACGGGTATTCGCAGAATCAACGTGTTTAAGTTTCGATTTCATTCCGTACGCTACATCACAGGTGGAGCCCTTAGCATACTGTTAACGTGCGTACAAGTTTATGTGTATGTATGTAGCTAGTAGCCATGTCATCAATTTATTCTGATTAACAACCTACTATTATCTCATTCACTACAAGCAGATGAGAATATAACATTATAACAATCATCTTGTGTAGTTGTATCTAAACAATTTACACCTCCAACCAAAACACCATTACAAATTGCACAACTATAACTGCACAAAGTACACCTTCTGAAGCACCATATCTAATAAGAATTGGTGGAGGCAGTTGTGGCTAAAACAATGAATTTTGCGTGTATTGTTATTAATTCCTGTTTCAACAAAGGTTGGAATTTATATGCATATAATTTCTTTCCAGAAAAAGGACAGCTCTTGCTGTAACTTAATGTGTAGCAACTATTGCCATTTAACTACAAACCTACATTCAGTTTTGTTTGGTAAATTGTTTAATATGATCATAGAGACGAGTGGTTTATTTCACTGGAACAGATATATGAAATTGTTCAACTTTTGTCTCCACTGTACAAGATAAATGATCATTTGTAGAAAGTTCGGTTTAATTCTTTTTTCTGAAAAAAAAAGTCTCTAACCATGTAGCACCAAAATTTCAGCTATAAAATTACTTATACTAACTTAATATTTCCTTATTCAATTAATACTTTTTATTAATAATGTTCCTTTTATTAATTCATATTTATATATGGATTCACTAGCTTGTGTCTTTCCCGTGATGATTTCATTGAATCCAATCCATGTTGCTTCCATATTTACATTTTCATATTAACAATATCATTTCAATCAAGAATTGATACAAAATGATGATTCACTACCTATAAAATTCTTTAGTTTGTTTCGTGTACATGCTACAGTTTTCTCACAATAGAAACATACACACTACTTGTTGATTTTTATGATTGATCCGATGGTTTTGTGTTTTCGGTTTCTGAATCATATATAATCTCTCTTTTGAACTAAAGTATTTCATGAGTATGCGAAATCAATAATTAAATAAGACAAAGTTTGATTTCAAAGAACCAGATGTTATTTTATATGAAAATGAAGTGTTAAATTTGTGTGTTTTAATCAGACGAGATGACTCTTTTATATCAAGGTTGAACCATTGAAATATTTCAAATGACATTTATTGGTTGATGGTTCTAACCATCAGAAGATGTTAGTTACATTAACAAGTACTTCATCAGTTGTAACTATATATGTTACTATTGTAGACTTGTTTAGTTACCACTGTTGAACCAAGTTATCTGATTATCAATTCCTACTAATAAGTTTCTATCGATTCATCAATTTCTAAGTTGCTTGTGTTTTGTGATGATCACAGTTACTAATGATGATCGTAATTACTACAAATGACCGTAGCAAGTTACCACTATTTTATGAGTTTTTTCTAATCATTAATTTCATGTCAATTTTATTAGTCATGTGAAGTTTTTGAAGCAACTTCCAGCGTACAACTTTCGTCTCTACTCCATTAGGGCTACCATCCACTGGCCACCAACAGGGGCGCTACCCCCAAACAACTTCGATCTAGGGGCTTCGCCCCTTCAAATGTGCTATTGAGATTCAGTAGTAGAAAAAAATTAGAATATATTTTGATAAGTGTGTGTTTCACATCTTGTAACTCTCTCTCTCTCTCTCTCTCTCTCACACACACACACACACACACACACACACACACATATATATATATATATATGTATATATAGGGGAGAAATCTCTTGAAAACCATATTATAAAAGAAAACCATAAAAACTAAAGGTTACATATATGTAACTATGGGTTACACAGTGTACAAGTAAGAATTACGTGCATGTAGGTTTTATGTATATGTAAATATCTGTTACATAGTGTACAACTAAGATTTACGTACATGTAACTCATACAAGTTACGTTTATGTAAGTCATTTCGTCATTATCGTCGTTCATTGGAGTTTAAATTAAAAAATATATAATGACCTCAAAAATAAGGTTGAAGTTTACTCAAATATACTTTAAACAACTAAAAAGTTAAATCAATTATAAATTATATAAGGATGTTCAATTGAGAACCATAAATTTATAAAGAACCACTTTAACTCTTGTATTATTTATTATATAAATTTATCAAAATGTTTATAATTTTACTAATTTTAACATATGTTTTTAAAAAATACAATATCTATAGTATTTTGATTATTTGGATATATACATCCATATTGTATTGCATATATACATATTTTATAGTTTTAAAAAAAAATTGAGCATAGTGGTGATTAAATAAAAGAAATAATAAAAAGATAGAATCAAACTGTCATCTTTTAGTATTATCTTTTTTATTGAAGTGGTATATACATTGAATATATGGTTCTTAGTAGTTCTTTACATATTTGTAGTTTTAACAGAATGATCCCCCCCCCCACACACACACACACACACATATATATATATATATATATATATATATATATATATCAATATTTATTCTAATTTCTCATTTGACTTTAAGTAAATTTAATTACATAAAATGACATTAATGACATAAAAATCACTAATATAAACCAGTGCAATAAAAGAATTAGGAATGAGTGACTTCACTGATAACTCTTTGTCATGCCTTTATATTAGAGTACACGGAGTTGTGACCGGAGGAGGGTGGGGGAAACCCGAGCCCAAGTGAGAACCCCTCCCCTGGACGCCTCGATCTTGATGTGTTTCCAAACCCTCGAACTAGTGAATAATCCTCAAAATCACCAACCTTTTTCTCCTCTCTTTTTGATTGTTTCCTAACAGTCTTTTACCAATACCCATTTAAAAAGCCAATTAAATTTAACACTATAAATACCACTTAAACCTATTTTTCAACCCATTACTTTTACTCCTCCCTCCCTAATTTACATACTATCTAAAACAATATGAATCGATTGGATTTTAAAATTTACAACTCGTCAAGAGGAAAATACAAAGGCGCTGGCATAATTTTGAGTTTTTTATCATTAGGCGAAATGCAAGACATCGCATCCTCATTAAGAAGATACTTTTTATGCTTTTTAAAAATTTTATTGTTTTTATTTATACTTAATTTTTAAAAGATTATTACTTATAGTTAAGTTTAATTTTTAAAATATTATTGTTTATATTTATGTTCAAATTTTAAGTTATATGCATAGAAACAATCTTGAAGAAGCTCATAATTGATTACTGACACAATACTTTACATATAAGCATCCAACATTCTTCCTTGAGATGTTCCTAAGAAGGTTTCAAACGGACAAAGACCTATTTTCAGTTATTTTTAGTCAATTAGAGAGACGGATTTTGAGTACTTTCGAACCACTTTTGATGCATGGGGTCGTCAGAGTTCTATTTTGCTACAAAAATGCACTTCCGTACAACAACTAGCATGCAAGGATGTTTCAAACTTACTTGATGAACATTTAAATATGTGACATCTGGTAATTTTCCGTTACCAAACTCCGTTAGTTCCGTTAAGTCTTGCATACACGTGTCGTGCACACACACTAGTTGTCGTTGAACGTTGGTGACTTAACAATAATCAGTAATGTTAAATTGATGATAATTAAGTTAACAATGTGATTATTAAGTTGTGCTTATGTGATTTAAATATTAACTGTAATTTTATCGCGTAACGTGGAAACGTGTGTATTTACTTTGTAAATTTTGTAGCTTGTAAAGATAATACATATAATTGCTACTACTAGTTTATATGTTTATTATTCTAGTTAAAAACATTTTAAAGGAGTGTGTAAAAGCTTAATTTTTATAAAATACAAATTATAAGGGTTAAAAAGGGTAATTATGGATTATTAAATAAAATAAAATCAAAACTCTAACCCTAATCACCCTTTCGGCCGCGACACCTTCAAACACACACACACACTTCGGTTTTCATCAAGAACAAGTAATTCCATTCGATTTTGGACCGATTTCAAGCATCACAACAAGTTAGAATCATCAATTGCAAGCCATTACACGTTTAAAGGTTAGATTTTTACATGTTTTTGATGGTTTTTCATGGCGGCCGAACCCTAGTTCGAAAATCTGCAATTGAACGTTAAATTCTTGGTTGTTTGGTGATGTTATGATGTTAGTTAGGTTGTATTGATGCTAGTTAACGTTGATTATGCAAGAAAGTTTGGATTTTGGTTGTTTGTTCATATGATCATCTTTGGCCGAGAGTTTGAGGCAATTTTGGATCAAATTGGATGTTGAATGTTGGTTGTTTGATGTTGTAATGATGCTAGTTAGGTTGTATGCATATTGGTTAACGTCGATTTTGCAAGAAAACTATGATTTTGATACGTTGTTCATAGGTTACTAATAATAGTAACTTTATTTTGCATGAATTGATGATTGGATGATGTATGAATGTTATGGATGTGTTTGTGATGATGATTAGATGCTAAGTTGATGATATGAACAATTGAAAATCAAGAAGATGTGTTATGGTTCATACTTTGCTAAAAATAGTAACTTGTGGTGTTGAATGTTGATGAATCATGATGATTAGGTGTTGTTGATCATGTTTAGATGTTGTCATGGACTTGAATTGGTATATAATTGATGAATTCATGAATGTAGTGTGAGTTTGATGAATTTGGGATGAACTTTCCCAAAAGGGAAACTTTAATTGTGCAAATCCTTGAATTGGATGATTTGAGCATGTTTGGGATATTAGGATCATGCTAGTGTGTTCATGGATGATTTCTAGGGTGACTAAATGTGTTGTTTATGTTGTATGAATGTTGATTTGGGTTGTTACCTGTTTTGGCCTGTTAGTGGAAAAATCATGGTATGAGTTATATAGGTAAGCTAGGACTTTTGTGGATTGATGATTGATTAAGAATGAACATTTTGGATGTTATGAGCATGATAATAGTTGAGTTTCGCATGACTTGTATGATATCTAGTTGTATGATGATCTAGTTGGTACATGTGGTAAATGAAGTGCTATATGTAATCAAGTTGTATGTGAACATGTATGATATGCTGTTGTGTTAGTATTAACGAGTTATCACCTATAATGTCACCAACGGGTCAAACGGGTCAACTGGGTCAAATGTGTCTTGTCTTTCTAAAACCTTAAGTTCCTTGGTTTGTAGAGCACTTAGGGTTTCATGTTGATTCTGTGTACACGTGCTTATGTACTCTTGTATTCTAGGTGACCTTTGAAGGTTGTCTTTCCTTCTTTCTTTCAAGTTAAGCTCTAAGTTAATTCTTGCGCGTATCAGGTGAGTTCTTGCCCCACTCATTTTACATAATCTCTTTTGGGGGAGATAGCATACTGTTGATCACAAACGCTTTTATATATGAGTGTGTATAATATTGATATAGTGTTGTTTACCATGGAAAAGTCCTCACACTTTCGGATTGTTAATATTGACTAGCGGGGAAATTTTGGGTAGTACTACTGGGTCTGACGAGCCCCACCTGTGCGACTCGAGGTCAAACGGGTGCAATTTTGTCCTAACACATATTCGTCACGACCTGGTAAGTCGTGACGGGAGGCAACAAACGTAACACAGTCAGCTTCGATCGCGAAATCACTATGATTAATTTTTATGTTAATAGACTAGCTATCTATTGCAATACACTACTTATGCTCTGGAAACTGTTGATTGGTTTATATTTTAACGCAAACTCTTGAACTCACCAACCATGTGTTGACTTGTTTAGTATGCTATTCTCAGGTTAGGGTTGCCAGTTGCCTAGGAGCACGCACACCAGCATCGTTGAGTTGCCTACATTTGTTTGTTTACAAATTTGGGATTATTTTCATATTAAACATCGTTGAGCACGCACACCAGCATCGTATGTTTTGCGCATTCTCTTTACATACTACTTGTTTTGGGTTTTCTGTTTTAAAAACGCTTCCGCAGTATTTTAAACGTTAACTCTGGTTTTGTTTATTAATCATATAAAGTCGTTCTTGGTAACTAATGACTGAGATCCTGGTATGTCACGCGCCTCGCGGTAAAACCCCGCTCGCGGATTTTGAGGGTGTGACAAAATACGTCTGAGAGAATATTATGCGGCTATTTGCAACACTTTTGTGATTGCATTATTACTTTGTATTCGAAAGAATATCTTCATAAACCGACTTACAATGACTTACATATTTTATATGCCGCATATGAGTAATGATATGGTTTCTAGGGATGTTGGGGAGCTTAGATTGTACGCACCGGGGGTAGAGGAATTGTCCAATCTAATGGTGAGGGCAATACATAAGGGGTGATTATAAGCAACCGACGATAATGCTTGAAGCGATGGCATCTATGGATTTATGGATTTGGCATGCATTTTCTAGGACCGCCGGAGCTATCAATGATATTAATGTCCTTAAAAAATCACATTTGTTCAATCATGTTATTTGTGAAACCGCCTTAAAGCGTCCATTTGTGGTAAACAGTGTTGAATATAAATTTGGGTGCTATTCAGCTCAAGGGATATATCCAAACTGGACAACGATGCTTAAAACGTTGTTGTAACCACCAGAAAACAATCTTAAACAACAATTATTCAAGATAGCGCAAGAAGTGACAAGAAAGACATTGAACGAGCTTTTGGAGTCTTAAAAAATAATGAGAAAAATTAGGGAAATGAGAAAAATTAAAATGACACTTATGTGTCATCCGAGAAAAATAAGACGACTCCTTATGACTTCGGTGTGCAAACTCTAACATTTATTCTTATTTTTAGTTAACATTCATCTTCAATAGTTATAATGATAAGATGGAATATATTCATTAATGAGAAAATTATATAAATAGTTCATGTGGTTTGGTTATATTACAAGTTTGATAACCAGAAATGAAAATTTGCAACATTAGTCTAATGTTGGTCTGCACTATTAATTACAAGTTAGTTTTAATGGTTAAGTAAATTTATATTTTATATATGTCTCTTTAGAATACAATATTTAAACACCACAATTAATTTTGTAATCGCTCCACAGGCTAGGATTCTCCATCGGAATCATTGATCTTTTACGTGTTCTTTGTGGTGTTCATCGATCTTCGACATGTAAGTTCTTCCTCCGCTTCAATCGAACTTTCATGGTTAGAGTTATTTTGTCATCTTCAATGGTCCAGACCACACATAGGGGTTTCAAAAATTGATTTTCCAGCAACACTCATGGCTGTAGGCGATTGTTGTATTCAAGAATGAATTTTGGAAGCTAAATGCTCTTAAGTAACTTTTCAATCAATGTTGTAGCCACATGCGATGTAATTTGTTTTTGGCAACATGAAAATATTCATACTGTAATTCAAATGAACGTATAACATGTTCAGCTAAATGCATTTTCCAATTCACTTCCTGCGACCAAAATAGTAGCTTATTTAACTTGGTTCATAGCATCTATTTGACCCATATTACCTTGACCAATATCCGTTTGACCCATATCCATTTAGTTCAGAACAGTAGCATCTATTTTGACCCATACACAAATCGGCCAAATATGTGATTGAATGACATATTGACCTAACAACCCATTCTAACCCATACTACAGTAGCAGCCATTAAACCATAACTAAACCAAACTGAACAATTCAAATTAGAACATTCATTAAACCATCAAAAGCATAAAGTTAGGACATATTCTTCAAAAGCATCCATGAAGTTTCAAACAACGACTAAAATTTAACAGTCATACAATGACTTAAAATAAACCTTCAAACAATGGCTTGAATTAAAAATACTCCATAATTAATACAATTTACAGCCAAACTGTTCTTCAGAAGATGCTGTAAAATTTAAAGAGGAGTAACATAATAAAATTGATACAAAATGACCCATATGCACCAAAAGAACACTAACATCCATTTTAAACCCTAATTGAACTAATAGTTTGACCAATAGCACAACGTACAACAACGATAGCATCCAATTTTAACCATAAGTGAACAAATAATTTGACCTTTAAAACAAGAACAGTAACATTCATTTAACACCATAATTAATGAGCCAATAATTTGCCTCCAATGCACAACAGGAACAATATCATACATTTTAAACGATAGTGTGTGAATTCGTGCTTTGCCGCGGGTTGTTAAAATTTATAACACTTGATTTCGATTACTTGTACATTAGTATTCAATCCTTAGATATAGATAAAAATTATATTAACAACTCTGTTTTGAAAAAAAAATCATGTCAAAACGTTGATGTAATTTAGCACATCATAACGACAAATTTAGATTTTATAAACCATCATATTTTTATGATTATAAGAGAAAAACGATATAAGATTCAGAACCTTAAAACAGTTTTGAGAGCTTTTATATTTTTAGTTTGATGACTTGTATATTATTACACATTGTTACTTATTACTAAAATAGTTTTTATTTTGTAAATAACTATTATAATTAATTTAAATACTATTATTATTATTATTATTATTATTATTATTATTATTATTATTATTATATTATTATTATTATTATTATCATAACTATGTAAATATTTAGCAAATAGTATTTAGTTAATAATATAATATAAATATTATTATTATTATTATAAATATAAATAATTAGTTAATATATTATTATTATTATTATTATTATTATTATTATTATTATTATATTATTATTATTATTTAGTTAATAATAATAATATTATTATTATTATACAAATATAATGTTAATTGAAATTATTATAAGTAAAGTAATACTTAATATAGTGAATTTAATCATATGCATTAACTTATGTATCGATTAGAATAAGATTATTAAATTAGAAACAAATAAAAAATTTATTAAACCATCAAAAGAAACCATTTCAAAAGCATAAAGGTTCGGGTGTCCATCTATACATTAAACAAAGCACATTTGAACCTGGTTTTCAAAGGTGATGAATCAAAGATGATGATCAAAGGTGTTGAATCGAAGTGATGTTCATAACCTGGTTCTTCTATTCCTATGTGATAAGGGAATGCAAGATATCGATGAAGTGTATAGGAGGGTAAAGATCATTCTATTAGGGTTTAAATTTGGAAGAAAAAAAAACACAATTAACATTACATAAATGGCACATGACATCTTTTTTGTTTTGTTAAAAACAAACTAGTAGTTAATTATGGGGACCAAACGTGCAATTAAGTCACAAAATATTGAACTAAGTTTGTAACTTTTTATTTATGGTATCAAACTTGCAAATCAACTAAACCTTATTTATGTAATTTTTCGTTATTAATTTACTTTCATCTTCCATAAGTATATTTATTGAAAATCAACCACAAAATCACAAATACGATTCCTTAGAGAGAGATCGAGATCGAGATCAAGCGCATGTGTGTTAGTGCTTTAATTATCTTCCGTTTTCACAAAATATAATAATATATGGAATATAAATCAAATTAAAGGTAAGGAAAAAGGTAAAACAATATGTGAAGCCAACACCAATGAGCAAAAGGTAGATAGTGATACAATAAACACTCATTTCAAAAATTCTACCAGGAAAAAAAAAGAACGAATAAACATTATGAACTAGAACGAATGTACCTATGAAACTGGTCAGGAATGACTCGATCTCTTTTATCTCATAAAAGTTTTATAATTTCTTGATTGCTAATCACTAAATCACTAATAGCTAAAGCGTCTAACATAGTAATAATAAGAAGACACAATATAAGGATAAAATTATAAAATAATCAAGTTTTATTATCATCACTCGTACTTCTTTTTAATTAGAGTAAATTACATGGATCATCCTTGAGATTTGTTCAAATTTCATCTTTCATCCATGTGATTGAAAAATTATATGTTTAGTCCTAAGTGTAAGGCCCCGTTCCCGGAGACCCTACAGTTGGTCATTCATAGCATCATTCATTATAAAAACTCATTTAAAATACATAAACATAAGAAAATATTGCAGCGGAAGAATTATCAAACCATTTCATGCATTTATGGTTACTTTTACCAAGTATTACATCGTTGATTAAAATCACAAAAAAGTACTTAGTTGTATTACAAAACAACAATATTATTCTTGCATGAGATGGATGCCAGTTTTGCTTGCCGAGTAGCTTCAAGTTCGTGCCACCCTCAGCAACCACATTACCTGCCAACTGAAAATGCATATAAAAAGTCAGCGTTGCTGAGTGAGTTCTAGTTTAATAATATAGAACATATACTTTTGTAAACTTCACTTGGTGATCATTCATCATCATACATAATCAATCATTAAGAGATTCTTTATCTTTCTTTCTTTTATTATCTTTCACTTTCATTGTCTAGGTTTGCACAAAGCAAGAGCCTATATTGTTGGTTGGCAACAAATAACGAACCCCTGTCGGCAAACGATTTTTTGGTAGCTAACCCATTCGACAGTTGACCCACACTGCTAGGCATGAAGCCTGCTCATGAATACAGGTCCCATTGATTTGGTCAATCCCCGGGATTAGACCCCAGATATGCATCCTGAATCAGTCACACATCAGTTGAGCTAACGACAACAAGGTCGTGCACCTCATTCCATTGTGCTTGCAAGGCTTTCCATCGTTTATAAGGGCCCGGGGTAACATTCATTAAGTTCCACTGTCCTCTTTTATTTCTTTGTGTCCACTTGGTTATGAATAATACTTTTAAAATATTTATCACTGTTATAATAATCACATACCACGAAACATAATAAATATCATCCATAACAGCAGACCATAAGAAGAGAATCAAGCATTAGAAACATTAAACAAACATAATCTTTCCTTATACATTAGTACTTAACACTTAAATTCTATTCCCAAAATTTCAGAATAATTCTAAGTCCCCAAAGAAATACGGATGAACAATACTAATGCGGATGAACAAATGCAGATGAAAGTCTTAAGAAAATATTCTAAGTGCCCAAAGAATGCTCGTAGAACAAATGCGGATGAGCATAAACAAATGCGGATGAACTGTAGCAAATGCGGATGAAACTGTAACAAATGCGGATGAATACTTAACAAATGTAGTTGAACAAATGCCCACAGCGGACAACCAAAGTCCACAGCGGATGACCAAGTTCACAGCGGACAACCAAAATGCCTAAGTGTCCACAGCGGACATGCAAAGTCCACAGCAGACAGTGTCCACAGCGGATGACCAACATCCACAACGGACACTATGTTTACAACCAAGTGTCCACAGTGGACTCACAGATTCCACAGCGGACACCAAGACCAGTACCTGTGATGTAACTTATGACATTTTCCAGTCCCAAACATTATCTTAACATGAACTTAGCTTAGATCTATCAGTCTAACACTTAGAACATCATAAACATTATACGATCATCAAGAAAATCACATAACATAACTATATCATATAAACAACCGTACCATACATAGAAAACCATAATTTGCTTCGAAAACATCAGTTAAATATGCATACCAGCCCCAAATAAGCAGAAAACATTTAAAAGAGGGGATCTAGAACTCACCTCTAACTGCTTTCGAGTAAAACTCCTCCAAACCCGAGAGCAACCTGGAGTTCTAGCACCTAACACATCGAAACAAGCAGCCAACACAAGAAACACGTAAGAATCGGTCCAGCAGCTCGAACACATCTGAAAACCGAGCAGAAAATACAAGAAAACCTCACCTACAAGCAGCTCTTCCTCTTCTCTCTCTCTAGAAACCGATTGCAGCTTCTTCTTTCTTCTGCAGCCGAGAGCAAGATCTGTAAAAGAAGAGTTGTGGGCTGCCATGCTTCTTTTAAATTTCATAATGGGCAAGTTTTCCACTTGCATAACTTTAACTCCTTAACTTGAGATATTTCACCTTTCGTTCTTTTTACTCTTCTTTTCTTTTCCTTTTAGTAAATTTCCGGGTGTTACAAATCCAACCCCCTTATAAAGGTTTCATTCCCGAAACCTGTCACTCTTGAACACCTGTGGGTAATGCTATCTCATCTCTTCCTCAGTTTCCCACATAGTCCTAGATCCTTTCCTGTGCATCCCTGTATTCGCACCAGTGTAACTACTTTATTCCGCAACCTCTTCTCTTTTCTGTCGATGACAGCCACTGGCTGCTCCACATGTTTGAGCCGTTCCTCCACCTTGATGTCCTCGAGTGGCACAATCATATCCTCGTTGGCTAAGCACTTTCTCAATTGAGATGCATGGAATGTCAGATGGATTCCACTTAACTCATAGGGTAGCTCTAACTTGTAAGCCACCTCTCCAACTCGAGCAATGATTTGGACAGGCCTTATATACTTCGAGCTTAGTTTTCCTCGCTTTTGAACCGAATGATCCCTTTCCAAGGCGAAACCTTCCACATAACTCTATCGCCCAGCTTGAATTTGATCAGTCTATGTCTCTTGCCGACATACGATATCTGTCTATCCTTTGCTGCTTCCATAAGGGCCTTGATCTTCTCCAACTTTCCGGTCGTAGCCTCGATCACCTCCATGCTCTCCAACACCTTCTGCCTGAAGTCACCCAAACATACGGGCGTTCTACACTTTCTATCGTATAGCATCTCGTAAGGAGGTATACCAATGCTGGCAGGATATCCGTTGTTATATGAGAACTCAGCTCACGGTAAGTGTTCGTCCAAACTTCCACCAAGGTAGATGACGTATGCTCGTAGCATATCCTCCAGCATCCGAATCGTCCTTTCCGATTGACCACCCATTTGGGGATGATAAGCCATTCTGATATGTAGCTTCGTCCCCCTCGCATTCATGGAATCTCTTCTAAAACTTAGATGTAAACCGAGTGTCACGGTTAGACACTATAGACACCGGTACACCATAACGAGTCACAATCTCTTAGATGAACAAATCTGTCAATCTCTCAGATGAATATGTCTCACGGATCGGTAGAAAGTGAGCACTCTTTGTCAGGCGGTCAACTATCACCCATATAATATTCTCATCCTTACGGGTCGACTTAGTCAATGGTGGAGCTATCTTGGAGAAGTCTTGGATGAATCTTCCGTAGTAGCCCGCCAAACCCAAGAAACCACGAATCTCAGATGGCATCTTTGGAGACTTCCATTGCATCACCGTCTCAACCTTCACCGGGTCCTTCATGATCCCTTCAGGATTAACCACATGACCCAGAAACTAAACTTCGCGTAACCAGAACGCACACTTGGAGAGCTTGGCGTACAGCTTCTCCCTTCTAAGCGTCTCCAGCACCTCCCGAATATGTCCGGCATTCTCTTCCTCGCTCTTCAATAAATCAGGATGTCATCGATAAACACAATCACTAATTTATCTAGCACAGGCCAACACCCCCGATTCATCAAGTCCATAAAAGCAGCTGGCGTGTTAGTTAAACCAAAAGCCATAACGAGAAACACGTAGTGTCCGTAACGTGTACAAAATGCTATTTTGGGAATATCCTGCTCCCTCACCTTCAGTTGGTGGTAACCAAATCAGAGATCTATTCTCGAGAACCAACTGGCACCTTGAAGCTGATCAAACAGGTCATTAATCCTTGGTAACGGATACCGATTCTTCACAGTCAGTGTATCCACCTCACGGTAGTCGATGCACACCCTCATGCTACCGTCCTTCTTCTTTGCAAACAAGACCGGAGCACCCTAGGGAGAGATACTCGGTCGGATGAACCTATTATCCAGCAACTCTTGCAAATGGACCATCAGTTCCTTCATCTCGGAGGGAGCTAGTCGATACGGTGCCTTGGCAACAGGTTGGGCACCAGGTATCAAATCGATCTGGAACTTGATCTCACGGTCCGATGGTACACCTGGTGGATCTTCCGAGAATACGTCTGGGAAGTCACACACGACCAGTACGTCAGAAAATCGTGGTACGGATGCATCCACATCTTTCACATAAGCCAGGTAGGCACTACATCCACGTCTCATGTACTTTTCGGCCACCACCATTGAAATTACCTTCAGAACTGTACTAACCCTATCGCCGTAAATCATCACCGAACTCCTATTAGGTGCGGTCAATCGAATCATCTTCTTGTGACACACAATATTTGCCTCATAAGCTGCTAGCCAATCCATCCCTAAAACCACATCGAATCCGCCTAAGGGCATCATGAATAATTTAGTAGAGAACCTATGGCCTTCCAACTCTATGCCACAATCTTCTACCATAACAGAAATCCCGATTGACTTACCAATGGTAGTTTCTACATCGAAGGGTTTATTAATCTTCCTACTCCTAGCGGGCAACTTATCACAGAAGGCAACAAAATAAAACTCCTACTAGCACCAGAATGAAAAGCACAAAGGCACAAGTTCGGTTTACTAGAAATGTACCTGACACCGCGTCAGGGTCCACCCTAGCCTCCACCCAAGTTATAGCGAATGCTCTGGCCTTCGCCCTCCGCCCACCTTCTGAGTCCCCTTCTTCGACCCGGAGCTCTCAGCCCTCAGCTTCTTGCAGTCCTTACTCATATGCCCCTTCTCGCCATAGTTGTAACATTTCACCACACGACAACTCCTTGCCATGTGGCCCTCCTTCCCATACCGAAATCAGGCGTTCGATCCCCACCTATATTCTCCTATATGCCCCTTCTTGTACTTCTCGCACACCTTCACTCCTATCTCGGTTGCAGCCCCCTTACGTCCCTCTACCTTCGCCCTTTTGCCCTTGGGAGGGAAATCGCCACTACCAGCATGTTTTCTACTCCAGTTCTCCCCCCTCCTCTCATCTTCCTTTACAGCCTTGATGACCCCAGTCACCATAGATGGTAAAATCGTGTGCATGACTTGGTGAACTCCCTCAGCTACAGCCTCCTTCACTATGGTCATCAGGTTAACGCTCTCATCCCCACCTCCATGGTGATGAAACTCGGGCTCTTCAGGAGCCGCTTCAGTAGTCCTAGCCCCGTTCCTCATGACACGTGGTCCAACACCACGTCCACCGCGACCTCCACCTCTAAAAGCCCCCGAAGATCAACCACCAACCATCCTCTAAACACTATAAGATTGAAACACCAATACGGTCATTCAAGGTAATAGCTCAGATTATGTCAAGTATAGTAAGTCCCTAATTACAGTGGCCAGTTGTGATTAGCCACTTACTTTACTCTTCATCCCCCAATCATTCCCTATCCAGACTACATCAGTATCCAAATCTAATAAGCACATAAATCAAATAGCACACGCAAGTAATACCGGTTAACTTTATGAAAAAATTAACCTGATGGCACGTAGCTACTTGGCCTGGCATCCCTCCATTCGGTCATATTCTCAGTTTAAGTTTAGGTTTTGAAAATAATTTACCCAATTCTCTTAAACTTTGGCTCTGATACCAACTTGTAAGGCTCCATTCCCGGAGACCCTACAGTTGGTCATTCATAGCATCAATCATTATAAAAACTCATTTAAAATATATAAACATAAGAAAATATTGCATCAGAAGAATTATCAAACCATTTCATGCATTTATGGTTACTTTTGCCAAGTATTACATCGTTGATTAAAATCACAAAAGAGTACTTAGTTGTATTACAAAACAACAACATTATTCTTGCATGAGATGGATGCCAGTCTTTGCTTGCAAAGTAGCTTCAACTCTATGCCACCCTCAGCAACCACATTACCTGCCAACTGAAAATACATATAAAAAGTCAGCGTTGCTAAGTGAGTTCTAGTTTAATAATATAGAACATATACTTTTGTAAACTTCACTTGGTGATCATTCATCATCATACATAATCAATCATTAAGAGATTCTTTATCATTCTTTCTTTTATTATCTTTCACTTTTATTGTCTAGGTTTGCACAAAGCAAGAGCCTATATTGTTGGTTGGCAACAAATGCTGAACCCCTCTCGACAAATGATTTTTTGGTAGCTAACCCATTCGACAGTTGACCCACACTGCTAGGCACGAAGCCTGCTCATGAATACAGGTCCCATTGATTTGGTCAATCCCTAGGATTAGACCCCAGATGTGCATCCTGAATCAGTCACACATCAGTTGAGCTAACGAAAACAAGGTCGTGCACCTCATTCCATTGTGCTTGCATGGCTTTCCATTGTTTATAAGGGCCCGGGGTAACATTCATTAAGTTTCACTGTCCTCTTTTATTTCTTTGTGTCCACTTGATTATAAATAATACTTTTAAAAAAATCACTCTTTTAATAATCACATACCACGAAACATAATAAATATCATCTATAACAGCAGGCCATAAGAAGAGAATCAAGCATTAGAAATATTAAACAAGCATAATCTTTCCTTATACATCAGTACCTGACACTTTAATTCTATTCTCAAAATTTCAGAATAATTCTAAGTCCCCAAAGAAATGCGGATGAACAATACTAATGCGGATAAACAAATGTGGATGAAAGTCTTAAGAAAATATTCTAAGTGCCCAAAGAAATGCTGGTAGAACAAATGCAGATGAGCATAAACAAATGCGGATGAACTGTAGCAAATGTAGATAAAACTGTAGCAAATGCGGATCATCACTTAACAAATGCAGTTGAATAAATGCCCACAGCGGACAGCCAAAGTCCACAGCGGATGACCAAGTCCACAACGGACAGCCAAAATGCCTAAGTGTCCACAGCGGACATGCAAAGTCCACAGTGGACAGTGTCCACAGCGAATGACCAACATCCATAACGGACACTATGTTTACAACCAACTGTCCACAGCGGACTCACAGAGTCCACAGCGAACACCAAGACCAGTACCTATGATGCAACTTATAAAAATTTTCCAGTCCCAATTATTATCTTAACATGAACTTAGTTTAGATCTATCAGTCTAACACTTAGAACATCATAAACATTATACGATCATCAAGAAAATCACATAACATAACTATAGCATCATAAACAACCATACCATACATGGAAGACCATAATTTGCTTCGAAAACATCAGTTAAATATGCATACCATCCCTAAATAAGCAGAAAACATTTAAAAGAGGGGATCTAAAACTCACCTCTAACTGCTTTCGAGTAAAGCTCCTCCAAACCCGAGAGAACCCTGGAGTTCTAGCACCTAACACACCGAAACAAGCAGCCAACACAAGAAACACGTAAGAATCGGTCCAGCAATTCGAACATAGCTGAAAACCAAGCAGAAAACACAAGAAAACCTCACCTACAAACAGCTCTTCCTCCTCTCTCTCTCTCTAGAAACAGATTGCAGCTTCTTCTTTCTTCTGCAGCCGAGAGCAAGATCTAAAAAAGAAGAGGTGTGGGCTGTCATGCTTCTTTTAGATCCCATAATGAGCAAGTTTACCACTTGCATAACTTTAACCCCTTGACTTGGGATATTTCACATTTATTTCTTTTTACTCTTCTTTTCTTTTCCTTTTAGTAAATTTTCGGGTATTACACTAAGGTTTAGAAAATCGTAACACTTTTCGTTCCTGGGTCAAACGACCGTTAATTTATTCCATTAACTAGCTATAAATTAACTATTTTACCCTTCTTCTTCCTCACTTTCTTCTCAGATCACCCACACAACCTTATCTCAACCACCACCACCAATCCACCACCACTCTTGTCACGACCACCACACCCCCCACCACTACTCCTTGTCGCCGCCACCACACACCCCATCTCCATAATCTTCGGTCCGAAGTCCGGTGACACTAAAGATGCAATGGTCGAAGAGGTGGTGGAAGATGTGGGAGAGTGATGATTTGTAAATGGTGAGGGATTGAAAGAAGGATTCAGGGAAGAAGTCTTGCTTGCTGAATCACTAGTAAGTTTTTGGTTGTGGGTGATCCATGGTGGTAGTTGTGGGGGTGAGAGGTGTGTAGAGGGTTACATGTGGGTCGTCGGAGATAGAAGTAGAGTAGGAATCTGGTGGTGGAGATAGGGTGCGTGGTGTGGTGGTGGAGATGGGGTGTGTGGTGGTGGTGGCAAGAAATGGTAGTGGTGGTGGCGCAGATGGGGGTGTGTTGTGGTCGTGACAAGGTGGTGGTGATGGTGGTTAAGATAGGATTGTGTGGGTGATATGAGAAGAAAGTAAGGAATAAAAAGGGTAAAATATTTAGTTTACAGCTACTTAATGAAAAAAATTAATGGTTGTTTGACCTAGGGACGAAATGTGTTACGTATTTTCAAACATAAAGACTAAACATGTAATTTTTCAGTCGCAGGAATGAAATGTGAAATTTAAGCAAACCTCAGAGACGATCCGTGCAATTTACTCTTTTCAATTATAAGAACCAACCAAGTTTATTTATTATTTAATGAGAAAATTACATATATGATTCTTATGGTATGACCAGATTACATCTTTAGTTCTTAGATTTTAATAATTACAAGATTAGTTCAAACTTTCATGTGCACTTTGCAAATTTGATCCCCATAATTTTAAAATTATAAATTTGCTCCAAAATTTGTGTGTGCATTGGAGGTTGGTCCATGATGGTAAATTTGTTAGTTTGTGTAAAATGCATAAAAACTAAGTGGATTTAACGTCAGAGACCAAATGTGCAACATACACACAAAAGTTTGTACTAATATTGTAATTTTTTAAATCTTTTTTGGTTGTTGAGATACTTTTAAGAATCTTTAAAAACTTTAAACTCGAGTGGCTTATATGTAATATATATAAAACTTAATTACTAACCTAGTGATTATTTTTTTCCTTCAAATTTACTTACATGAAACATTTACAAAACTTTGTTATTAGTTAATGAATTTATTTTTCACAATTAGCTCATACATTAGGTGATACCTGAAAAAAAAACTAAAATAATAACTAAGTTTCGTATATTTTTCTTTTACATCATTTTTTTTTTAAATAAAGAACTCAACATTTAAAAGTTTCAAGCAATGAGATAATACTAAAACTTAATTAAGTGGTTCCGTTGCAAGATACAATATGAGTGAACTTAATTGATATCTATTTATGAATTCCGAATTTATACGTACACACAATTTATACCTAGTGAGTGTACTAAATGGGTGAACATCATACACCAACACTCTATATGTCTGTTTTTTCACCGATTAGACTTCTGAAGTAGCATCAAACGAGTTTATTATAAGTTCATATCTCTTTAGAAATTGATATATTCATAACCTCTAGGTTAAAATGTCAGCAAAAATTTTATTTTACATGTAGTAACGAAAAAACATACTTTCATCCAAAAAGTAATTACGTTTTTCCTCCTAAATATGTCGGAAATTAAATGTTTTTTATATCATGTAAAAGTTCACGCTTTAATTAAAAAAATCATTGCATTTAAATTCACATTTTCTTCGAGTTCTTCTCATCGTCCATGATTTAAAGAGTCAAACTCACGTTTTTTTGGTCGGAAAAGCTCACCTTTTACACGACGGATTCCGGTATCCAACGATGAACCCTCTTGACACCCTCTTGGTTCTTCCATTTGCGTTACTAATATACATTAACTCTAATTTATGTTAAAAAAAAAAAAAGATTTCAATATCTCTCTCAGCTCTCATAGCAATAAAAGCTTGAATCCTTCATAAATGCAATTGCATATCCTCTCAATACCCTTTGCATTAACTCCTTCTATGGCTGTCATCTCTTCAATTCTCCAACCTCTTCCTTTCCTTCACCCTCTTCTCTCTCTTACTATACACTCTCTAAGAGTTGTTCATAAATAAATTAGCCCATCATCACTCACATATCGCCTGAAAACCACTATTTTGTTCTCTTGATCAAGTGGTTTCCATTGGCATTGATCATCCCAGAATATCAGATCTTTCAACAAAGCAAGAAGAAGAATTCAGTAAGTTCTTTTACCATCTTCTTTTCGATTTCTTTCGTATGTTATAAATTGCAGGTTTCACTACCAATGTTACTTGGTTGAAGGAGAAACAAGTGTATGTGAAATTATAAAGATTATGATGGTTATTTTGGTTTATTTTTAATCAACTTATGTTTAACACTATTATTAAATTGGTGCTAAGTTTCTCAAATCTGGTCATACACACAGAAAGAGAGAGAGACTTAAATGATTAATCAGTCAATAAAAGGTTGACTTTTCTATAAAAAATAGAGGGTCCTTAATTAAAATTTAATATATCTGTGTCGTTTGTTTATGTGTGCAAACTCTCTCATATTTATTTCTGTCTGAATTTTTTCTTTTTTTCTTTTTTTCTTTTGTTTGATTGTTTAATTTTTCTTTTCTAAACTTAAAAAGATATATATATGAGATTACAAACAATATTATTTCTCCATAACTTGAATAAGTATATTATATAGTTTTTTGTTTCAAGAATTTTGTAATTAATTTTAAGTTTAACCATTTGAGTTAGAAGGAGCCTTGAAAGGGAGATATGTTTCAGCCGGACATGTTTGAGAATCTTCATCATCATCATCATCTTGTTGACATGAGCCATAAAGCACCAGAAAATAATCTTGATATGCTTAGAGATGATGATCATGATAGCAACATGGAAGGACCTTCCGGCGATGATCAAGATCCTAATCTGCATCCAAACAAAAAGAAACGTTACCATCGCCACACTCAACATCAAATCCAAGAGCTAGAAGCGTAAGTTAACGTCATCCATTTTCAGTAATCGTTTTATTTCATTGGTTCGACTGATAGCTGAGATTTAAATCAGCTTATTTTAACAACAATTCGTTTTAGCAGGGGATTTGAACCCACAACCACTTTCTATAAAAACGAAAACTAGCTAGTTTGAGACAAGCTTTAGCTAGATCTTCTCGATCATGATAATTTTGTTTACATCTGATGATGTAGGTTTTTTAAAGAATGCCCTCATCCAGATGATAAGCAAAGAAAGGAACTTGGCAGAAGACTATCCTTAGAGCCATTGCAAGTGAAATTTTGGTTCCAGAACAAACGAACCCAAATGAAGGTAACTTGCAAAAAAACAAACATGCGTAATACTAACATATGATCGCGAATCACTTCATTCTTTGTGTGTCAGTTGTGAATTAGATCTAAGTGTTTCATTATGGCATCCAATAATGTTTATCACTTATGAGCGAAAGTCTCATTATTACTTTCCATGTTATTTGACATGTATAACTACCTCCCATATTATATCCTTATGGTATATACCAAGAATACATTCATGTGTTAACCTTGAGAGGTTTTAATAAAGTATTGATTTCACAAATCATGTATAATCAGATAACTTGAGTAAAGGGAACTAAGAAGCCCAAGAGGCGTGTTGAGTCTAGTGATCATATAGAGGAAACTTGGTCTTGTTGATTATTATGAACAATAATGCATTACGTACTTTGACAATCAAACAAAAATTTGCTACTCTATAATCACATTAATTTGCGTTTATGTATAAGCTTAACAACACTACATTAGCCAGTTGCTCAAAATTTTAATTTCATGTGTGATCATGAGTATATACAATCCGTTACTCGTGTTCAATTGGTTCGAGTTGAAATGTACTTATGTACATAGATGATTTTGGACATCACTTCAATTTTCATATACATTTTAAGAAGCTAGCAAAGTTATACTAAAGAAGCAATATATGAATTCTCAAAATTTGCCTTTTTGCATTTTTCTTCTAAATTAGGCTCAACACGAACGCTATGATAACACACAACTACGAAATGAAAATGAAAAACTTCGAGCAGAAAACATTCGATTGAAGGAAGCTCTCGCCAATGCGACATGTCCAAACTGTGGAGGACCAGCTGCTATTGGAGAAATGTCATTCGACGAACAACATTTGAGGATCGAAAATGCTCGTCTACGCGAAGAAGTATGTCAAGTTCTATCATTAGAAAAAAAACATCCTTACATATCAAGTTGGGTTTGTGTAATTTCTATAATATGTTTCACGATAGTTAACCTTCTATGTCTTTTATTTTCTTACAGATTGATAGGATATCTGGAATTGCTGCAAAATATATTGGCAAGCCAACACTCACCTACCCTGATATTTCATCTCATGGACCGTATCGCACCCTTGACTTACCTATGTCCAATTTTAACCCACAACAAGGAATGTTAGGGGAAATGTTTGGAGCAAATGACCTTCTCCAGTCCATGGCCACGCATACTCAGATTGAGAAGTCAGTTATTATTGAGCTTGCAATTGCAGCCATGGAGGAACTAATCCGAATGGCTCAGGTTGGTGAACCCTTATGGGTCCCAACCTCAGATAACTCATCTCATGAGACCTTAAATGAAGATGAGTATTTGCGGTCATTTCCCAGAGGCGTTGGACTGAAACCAATGGGACTGAAGTCTGAAGCTTCAAGGGAATCCATGGTTGTCATCATGAATCATATGAATCTTGTGGAAATTCTAATGGATGTGGTATATATATGTCCGCTGAATATACAAATCTTATTAAGTCAATTACATTCTTATTCTTATAAATTATGAACTCAATGGTCAAACAATGATTTTTCAGAATCAATGGTCAAATGTGTTTTGTGGCATTGTTTCAAGAGCAATGACTCTAGAAGTACTCTCAACTGGAGTAGCTGGCAATTACAATGGAGCTTTGCAAGTGGTAAGGGCGGTTATACATTTACCTATTAAAATTGCATATCTAAGTGTGCGCATCTATATTTATCTAAACGATACGGTTGATTTTTACAGATGACAGCTGAGTATCAAGTTCCTTCTCCGCTCGTTCCAACACGAGAAAACTACTTTGTTAGGTACTGTAAACAACTTGATGATGTAACTTGGGTAGTAGTTGATGTATCCTTGGATAATTTGCGCTCATCATCGATAACAAGATATAGAAGAAGGCCTTCTGGTTGTTTGATTCAAGAGCTTCCCAACGGATACTCAAAAGTAAAGCTTCTTCGATCTTTACATCAAAGCTTTATAAACTTTGTTAGATGAAACAAACCAAAAAGCAAAAGAAGTGAGTTTAGCTGATTCATGTTTAATTTCCATTTCTAGGTCACATGGGTTGAAAATGTTGAAGTTGATAACGGGTCCGTTCATGATATCTATAAGGTGCTAGTAAACTCTGGTCTAGCATTTGGTGCAAAAAGATGGGTGTCAACTTTGGAAAGACAATGTGAGCGAATTGCAAGCGCAATGGCTAGCAATATTCCTGCAGGAGATGTAGGAGGCAAGTATCTCTCAACTTGTTCACATTCTATTCTTTTATAATATGAAAAATTAACTTCGGAATTTACTTGGTTTGATAAATAAATGTTCTTAATTTGTTCTTTCATTTGATAGTTATAATGACTCCAGAAGGGAGAAAGAGTATGCTGAAGTTAGCTGAGAGAATGGTTTTGAGCTTTTGTAGCGGGGTTGGTGCTTCGACCGCCCACACATGGACCACTTTATCAGGTAGTGGTCCAGATGACGTTCGGGTAATGACCCGAAAAAGTGTGGATGATCCAGGCAGACCTCCTGGTATTGTGCTAAGTGCGGCAACTTCATTTTGGTTGCCAATTTCACCAAAACAGGTTTTCAATTTTCTTCGTGATGAGAACTCTAGGAGCGAGGTAATGAGGTCATTATTAAAATCCTTACAAAATCACATACTTTAACTATATTTTAATGTCATCAATATTGTTTTTTATATCCAGTGGGACATTCTTTCAAATTGTCAACTAGTTCAAGAAATGGCGCACATTGCCAACGGTCGTGATCCCGGAAATTGTGTTTCCCTTCTGCGCGTAAATGTAAGTTTTAAGTACTGAAAATACAACTAATGATATATCCTCATGTAATATTCAACATGTTCTATGTTGTAGAATACAAATTCAAGCCAAAGCAACATGCTTATACTACAAGAGAGCTCAAGTGATTCTACAGGATCATATGTTATATATGCGCCAGTAGATATTGCAGCAATGAATGTTGTATTAAGTGGTGGTGATCCGAATTATGTTGCATTGCTACCATCTGGTTTTGCAATACTTCCTGATGGACCTGGACCGTATGAAGGTGGAGTTCTTGAGGTTGGAACCGATGGATCATTAGTCACAGTCGCGTTCCAGATTTTAGTCGATTCAGTTCCTACTTCCAAAATATCACTAGGATCTGTGGCAACAGTTAATACTCTAATTAAGGGCACAGTTGAAAAGATCAAATGTACGTGCAGTAGTTCTATGAGCAATATCATGGGCACTATAAATGGTAAGAAAGTCACTAACATCTCTTGCTAACATTCATTTTCAAAGCTAGCTATGCATTCCCAATTGTCCCAACTAGCAGCAGAAGGATATCCATTAAAAAGGGGACTAAAGGAACATGAGAACCCGATACCTGCAAACTCAGTAGACTCTGCTAACTTCTTACTAACCAACTTGCGCTATGTCTGCAAGAGGTTTTGGTAGGAAACCAGTGGATGCAAGATTTAAACTTGATACCTCTCCTTGAGGGGAATTCATTGCTAGTTATTATTGTTGATTGTGGTTAATTAACAAACTATGTTTTAAGATCTACTCATTTGTGAACATTGCAGTGCCATAAAGGAACGAGGGGAAAGATATAGCGGGTGATGTTTCTCTTTATCTTCACAAACGGATGGAAGAAGTCAAGAACGCACCTTGACGATCCTTGGACACATCAAGATGGTGTGTGAGTCTGATGTAACATCAGGGGACCATTTTCTTTGTTTCATGGGCTATAGGTTCGGGTATTGACTCTGCCTATCTTGAAGATTATAGAGTAAACTTACACCTTGTCGAGTGAATTCTAGTTTTAAACTTCCAAATATTTCATTTTGCTTTAAGATTTAGTTAAGGTTTTCGAGTTGTAAGGATTTTGAATATGAAGTCGATTGGTAGCATGCTTGTAGCAACTGGTTACAAATGAATTCAGGTTTTTATTTGTTTCTCGTATAATTATTGCGTTTTTACTTTGTTGTCTCCAAACATGCACAAAAAAAACAAGTTTCAAGCTTAAACAAGGTCATGATAATGTATTTTAACTGTAGAAACTGAAGTCTTTTTATAATTTTTGTAAGTTTTTAAGGGTTTGTTAATTGCTGGATTATTTGTTAATCGCTTGAAATTCGTTTTTAGATAAAATTATTTCGTGTTTACTCGATATTCATTAAGATAAAAATCAGATGTTTAAGAACAAAAGCATACATGTTAGAATATTTGCCTATTGATATGACCAATGATCACCTTTTTATATCGGGGAAATCTATACCACCAATTAACCATAGTAATGGTTTGAAAGCAGTTAGTCTCAACCGTTATAGCTATGCATAATCACTTTGGAAGTACATACCTTTCTTTTGAAGTATAGATTTCTTTCTAAGTATCAGAAGTGGACCACTTACTTTTGAAGAATAAACTTTTTTCTAAATAATAAATTTATTATTAAACTCTCCTACTTTCGAAACCTCCTGGACCTCAGTAGCGGCTGTTGCCCCTAGGCTCCTGCTAACACCTGACCCCGTTATTTAGTGGGCTCGCATCCTTGATACCACAGCAAGTTTATAGTACCAAAAATCATAAGTTCATCAAACAAGTGTATGTGCACTTCACACTTGACAATTTGTTTACTTTAATGTTTCATTTTGGCCTCTTTCTTAATTATTAAGTCTATTCAATTTCATCAAAATAGCTACATGACATTAAATTTATTGACATTTTTATTGATATATTCTTTCAAAGTCTTATTTAGATCTTATTTAAAAGTTTGCTTCAATACATCTAGCCTTTTTCGCTTTCGCCTTATGTGGTGTACAATAATTTACAATTCTATCATGATGTTAACCATAAATAGTATTTGTGAGAATCCAAGGATCGATATAGAATTATCAGATTTGATTTTAAAAAGTATTGATCGCGGAATTACCAATACTTGCTGTTTAATTGATTAATGAACTTGAAATTGATCAAACAATATAAAGAACAATCAAAATATAATAATAATCAAACCATGATTGTTCAATAATTAAAATCAATTGATTGTAATGTTTTTGCTGCTATTGATTCTATTGTTGTAATTGTTATATGATCTGATATTGCTTGATCATATGTTAATCGATCTCCCGTTACATGTTCTTGATCTCTTGTTATATAGAGATCTTATTATGTTTCTAAAACACTGCTAATCTTTCGCTATCATGTTGCTATAATTAAGCTAACTTCCTATAGCTATCCGAATTCTTGCCACATTTATCGGCATAGGAGTTCGTGATTTACAATGAAATAAATACAAATAATATTGTTTATGTGACGTGTTATCTTTGCTTGAATTATATGTCTTCTGTCGTCATTAATATTGTTGATCTGCCATATAGATTTGTTGACTTTCCATTGACTACTTGATGATGCGGAATCATTCAAGTGTTAAACAGTCTTCCGTAGGAATTTATTCTTCTGTAGGAAATTTGTATTTCGTAGCAACACTTGGTCTTCAGTGCTTGTTCTTCTGTGATTGTGCTTCCGCAGGAGTTCTTGTACTTGTTCTTCAGCAACAAACTCTCCTTCAGCAACTCCACTTGATCTTTGGACTTGTTCAGCTGTTGTTGTTCTTCCGCAGGAGATCTACGGATGTACACTTAAGTTTTATTACTGAGAACATCTACGGAAGAGAGATTTGTTCATCCGCAGTTGTTCTAACACTTAGTCAATTTTTCCAAATTGACCAAGTCTCATGTTTTCTACAATCACACATATCAATACATATATTATGAGACACATTATAAATTAATGATGTATAATATATCATGCAGTTCATTAACTCAACATGTAATTAATGCATTATATTATATCATCAAAATCTTAATTACAAAGAGTTATTACAAGAGTTTGATCTATCATCTAAACCTATACAAGACATCAGACCTAACAATACTCCCCCTTAGGTTTAGACTCTAGTAATCATGGGTTTAGTTCTTTCAGTTCTTGCACTCTTGCCAAAATCTTGGTATTGAAGTAGTTCACGACATTCTTTTGATCTTCATACTTATAGTTGATCTGTCGTCTACTCATTCTGTTCAAAGTCTTGTATTTCAAGCTCAGGATATCCTCTTCAGTGGTAAGGGTTGCAACAACACTATTGTTAGATACCACCTCCAATTCATCCTGTTCTGAAATTCTTAGTTCTGTTATGGGCTTTATATCTGTTCCAATCAACTGTCCAGCCTCAAACTTCCTCCTCATATGTGCCTTAGCATGCAACTTGTCAATGACTTGAATTAAGTGAACATATAAGCATATTTCATTCTGAGCTGTTTGATCATGCAGCTTTGGGAAGTGTTTGTCATGTAAATATGAGGTGTAGCTTGGGTGCAGGAGTTTGATCTCCACAGGGTCAAATAATCTGATACTTAAGGCTTTCTTCTAGGGATCATTCCTCTGCAGCACCAGCTCTTATGTCTTTTCAACATAACCCCATTTAGTGATAGGGTATGTATACTGATTTCCCTCGATGACTTTGATAGATGCTTCAGATTGATCTTCATAACCAAGTCTTTACACAAATTCAGCATCAACATATTGAGAACTGGATTGATGCCTCTTCTGTCTTAGATTTCTTCTTTTATGTTCATCATCCTCTCTTTTTGCTTCTTTCATCACATCTCCCTTGAACCTGTGACTAAGCTTAGCCACAAGTCCAGAGAAGTCTCTACCTCTTGGACTGATTGGGTAATTTGTGATAGGGATGTTTTGCAAAGTGATGAGATCAGCATCTGGAAGTGTAAGGAGGGTCTCCACCCATGGAAAGTATTGTACAATTCCAGATGCTCTCTTCAGCATAACACAGTCCCATTCTGAATCAAATCTCCAGGCAATGATCTAGTTTTCTTTGCTGCTTCTGGAGTTGTTATTAAATCAAAAATTGTATCAATGTAGCCTTCTGCTCTGTAATCTCTCTGACTGCAGTGTCCAGAGGCCAGATCTTATTGGGAATCAAATCCCTTGGCTCTTTTATTAGATTTTCTGTTCCCCTGTGCACGTCTCTGCTTTCAACTACAATAGGCTCAGCAGAAGCTTGTTCAGATTGTTGTTTGTATGCAGGATTGGGAGCTCCAGTTCTGAATCTCACTCCTGTGTCCAACTCAATTCTCATTACATATTCCATCATGCTCCTGAGCTCACCAACTGTTCTTCCTTTGAGTTCATGCTGCTTGTAATTGTGACTTTGTAACCAGCAGATCATGTTGTATCTTGTCAGTTTGGTTGTGTCATAATGTTCCAATTCCTTCCTGATCTTCTCCATCGCCTTAAACTTAGAGAAGGTTTCATAGTTGCACACAGGCAGCATCATTCTCGTAGCATCAAACTCTTTTAGTGTTTGAATCAGTTTAGACATGTTCATCTTCTCCACCACTTCATATGGAAACCCATTATTAATTAGGTCCATGAACATTGCAGAGTGAGGTCTTTCTTCTAGAATGTCTTTGGTTGTTAGTAATCCAACATCTTCAACTTCTCGAGCCACTTCAGCTGGCTCTTCTTTTGTAAGCTCTTCCCATTCCGCATCACTGTCTTCTTTACTTTGTTCCACTGGGGCTAAATGCTCTGGTGAATCTAGTTTTATTCTTTTTGGTGATTCACCAGCACCTTCAGTTGTTTTCTCTACATTTTTCCTTTTTCTACTGTAAGTGATCATGGTTGACTCATTTTTGATCTGTTCAGCTTCAGATAACTTCTTCTTTAACCTCTCAATCTCATAATCCTTTTCTCTCAGGTGTTCAGCTTGTTCATCAACCAGATCATTTAGGGCATCAATCACCTCATTGTCAATCACAATATCTTCTCTCAGTCTCTTCAGTCTACCTTCTAGTTGACTGATTGACGTATCTTTCTCAGCTATGAGTTTGTCTTTCTCACTCAGCTCCTTCTTCATCCTCTTTAATTTTTCTAATTTCTTATTGCTCTTGAGGATCAGTTTATTGTACTCAGCTATCAAGTAGCCTTTGCTTACATCTATCTCTTCTTCTCTCAAATCCTTCTCATCATAAGCTATTATGTCAATATAAGCACCCTCTCCTTACTCAACTTCCTCAGCCATATCTTCCTTTTCAACTTCTATACAGATCTTTTCTGTATCAGCATCATTGTCAGTATCATAAACATCCTCTTCTAGGTTTAGTTCGTCGGTTGGTGTTGGGCTATCAATGGGTTCAGTGGGTGTGGGTGAAGTGGTTGGTTCTAAAGGTGTTGGTGAAGTGATTGGTTTAGTTGATGTGGGTGATGGAGTTGGCTCAGTTTGACTTGGATGTGTGGGTGTTAGCTGAGTGATCTCCTTATCAACTACTTTAGTTGAAGCAGTGTTGATAGTTGTTTGTGATAGATCAGGGGAGATAGGTTGTGTGTGTTCACTTAAAGAAGATATCAAGTGAACATGTGGTGATAGTAGATGGGGTTCTTGGCGAGGTGATTTGGGTGGTTCAGCTGCTAGTACTTGCCGTTAGGAGTGTGTGGAGGATGCAGCAGATGAACTCTGTTGTTGAGGTTCTTCAACCCATAACAGTTCTTATGGTATGTCCTCAGTCTCATCTAGCACATGAGCAAAGACCTCTATGTCTCCTCCTTGGTACTGCCAGGTTAACTTGTTGAGGAGTGACCTTCCTATGTGACTTTGAACCAAGATATCACCCTCTCTTTCAATGCTCCGTAGTTGATCATTGATGATGAGTTGAATGAATCTCGGAAACATGAACATCTTGTTCTCTTTCTACACACGTATGTGGTCACACAGGCAGCTGAGGATATACTTGGAGTAGTTGTACTTTCTCCCTTCAAATATACCAATAATTCCGAAAGATATATGCCTAGAAAATCTATCCAACCCTGACTTCTTGTTGGACATACACTTTAGATAAGTGTGGCATAGGAATCGATACGGTTTGCATTGCCTGCCTTTCTTGATCTCACCATTGTGGTAGTCACTGTCGTATCCCATCAGACCAAACACTTTCTGAATGTATTCATGGTCGAATACATCAGTGTGACCTTCTTCATCATCTCCGAGTTCCAGTGCCCTTCGGACTGCATGTTTGTCTATTCGCAATTGTTGAGTTTTGATAGTTGCATACACGACTTGTGCTTCATCTTCTTCCTCCACTCTTACCGTGTTCCAGAAGTCGATCATGTGTGTTTGAAAGATAAGCGGGTCTGCAGTTAGTGCATAGAAGAGTCATGTTCTTCTCAGGTAGCGGATGATGGTTCTACACTCGTCTTCCACGTCTGAATTTAGGAATGCGCACACGTTGTGATCCTTTACAAAATGATTAGCCATAGTGGCTGTGATGTTTGAGCGGTGTGAGTATTGTTTGAGTGGAACGATTGATGTCAACAAAGGTGAAAGGGGTTTTTGGATCAAAGGATTTCTAGGTCGAAAGGTGTTTTGAAAGTGAATAGAAAGGCCAACTGTCGAGAAGCCCTGTTTATACTTTTCCAGGCTGTCTAACTTTATCCTAATGATGTGGGACCCATTTACCCTTTTTACCCCTCCGAGGTTATCAATGTCTACAAGTAATTAATATATATGCAAGGCAGAATTTGTGTTGAACTTCCGTAGAATATCTACGGAAGTCAAGATTCCTCTGTTTCAATCTGTCTTTCGTAGAACATCTACGGAAAACAAATATCCTGATTTATCTAGTTTAAATGTCGATAAACTTTTCTTCTAAAGTTGGTTTTGGTTAACACTTTCTTCCGAAGTTAATTTTCTTAATTTTGCTGAAAACTTTCTTCCGAAGTTAATTTAATAAAATCTCTTGAAGGTAAATTTCTTCCGAAGGTATTTTTCTTCCGAAGGTAAATTTCTTCCGAAGGTACTGAAGTATCTTCCGAAGTAACATTTAATTTAACTCTTCTTCCGAAGGTAAAAGTAATGAAAAAATCTTCCGAAGGAAAAATTTAATTTATCTGTATGAACTAACACATAGTCCATTTGTTGTTTGCTGTTGGACCTAATGACTTTGCTTCATTGCAATTGTGCAAAAGTAGTTAAACACTTCAGATATCCTGCAGCCAAGCCAAGTTAGTGCTCAAGTTCCAATTTTCTTCATATCATTATGTTAAAACTTTAAACTCAGTTTCATGCTTTGACTACTCCCCTTAAATTTGTGATTAATCATAAACTTATGTATTTATCAAAAATTTATAAGAGCATAGCATGAACAACAGTTAATTTGTCTGACTAATAATCATAGAGAAAGTAGAATGTTGTTTATAGCTTGTTACATACAAACATAGGATATACTAAGGATCATACTATGATCTAGACATTTTCCTGAATATTATGTGTGAGATTATAGTATACTTGATCTAGTGCTGATTGCACATATGTGGATCCGCAGAAATTCAGTCAAGAGAGTATTTTTAACTTATCATGCGAGTTATCATGTTTTGGTAAGGATTAAAGGTAACAAAGATGAACTCATCATTGAAATGGAGTGTAAGTTAGTCCTCCAGAAGTGAATCAAGTTATCACTTTATCACACTTAAACTATGTTCCGTAGATTATAAGCTCTATCTTAAGATTTTTTTTGAAATCTTATTAATGCTGAAATGATTTGCATACTCTGGAATAAATATTCAGATGATCATATTGGATTCTTTTAGAGCAGTTCTTTTTAGAACTTTTGATGATCAGCATCAGGTCACCAGGTCTTTACTCACGTAAAACAAAGGTGACCTTTGACCCAGGTCTTAGCTCACGCAAAACAGAAGGTCATGATGCGCAAAGATAGAGGTTATAAGGTGTTACAACATAGTAAGTGTGCGTGGGTGTTAACATGATCACATCCGGATTAGACTTACTTGAATGCTTCTCATAATGACTTGGCCACTCTTAGTCACCTTGACTTTATGTTGTGCATGACATTGTTTAATTTCAACTCAAGCTGAACCTATTAACATATCAAACACATCTGATCAGTAGGTAGTTGTTAATTAAAGATCAGGAGTGAATGTCAAGTTATAGTGTACTATCATGTCCTTAGAATATCACTGCCTTATGTAGTTATTTTTTTTTAAATGTATGCCTTTCTCATATGATTACAAGTAATGGACAAATATTTATGTTGTTGTTATGATCTAATCTAAGTTGAGCATGCCTAAGGACTCAATTAAGAAATTAATTCTAACTGACTCAAAGGCTTTAGTGAACAAATCAACAAGTTGATTTGTTGTGTCCACTTTGATCAACTTGATTAGACCCTTTTCTGAACAATCCCTCAGAAAATGGTATCCAATTTCAATGTGTTTAGTTTTACTATGTTGTACTGGATTGACTGTGATGAACATAGCAGCTGAGTTATCTATGTAAATTGGAGTTTGAAGAAAACTGTAACCATAGTCAAGTAATTGGTTTTGCAACCATAGAACCTGAGAGCACCCAGCTGAAGCAGCTATGTACTCAGCCTCAGCTATGGACACTGAACCATTAGTCTGCTTTTTGCACTACCAAGAAACAAGTCTTGGTCCAATGAATTGACACCCTCCAGTTGTTGATTTTCTGTCGTTGTTACAGCCTCCAAAGTCACTGTCTGAGTAAGAGTACAGTTTGAAGTCTCCTTCTTTGGGATACCACAGTCCAAGTGCTGGTTTCCCTTTGAGATATCTTAAAATTCTTTTCACCGCATTCAAGTGAGACTCCTTTGGATCGGCTTGATACCTAGCACGTACACACACAGCAAACATTATGTCAGGTCTACTAGTAGTTAAGTACATTAATGATCCTATCATATATCTATATAATCTTTGGTCAATAGACTTCCCTATTGGATCCGGTACAATTCTCTCAATTGTTGATGCTGGTGTTTTGCATGATGAAGAGTCAGTAAGGTTGAACTTCTTCAGTATTTGAAGCACATATTTCTCTTGATTGATGAAGATGCTATCTTGTTTTTGATGTACTTGTAGACCTAAGAAAAAAGTTAATTCTCTGATGGAACTCATTTGAAATTCAGATTGCATCAAAGCTTCAAAATCTTCACACAATCTCTTGTTGGTTGATCCAAATATGATATCATCAACATATATTTACACAACTAAGAGATCTTGATGTTCATGTTTGAGGAAGAGTGTCTGGTCAATTGTACCTCTTTTGTAGCCATGCTTCAGTAGGAATGAAGACAATGTTTCATACCATTTCCTTGGTGCTTGATGAAGACCATACAATGCTTTATCAAGCTTGTACACTCTGTGAGGGTAGTGAGGGTCTTCAAAGCCTGGTGGTTGGGAAACATAAACTTCTTCATCAATTTTGCCATATAAGAATGCACACTTTACATACATTTGGAAAACTGTGAATCTCTTATAAGATGCATATGCTAGAAATACTTTATAGCCTCAATCCTTGCAACTGGCGCAAAGACTTCATCATAGTCTATTCCTTCTTCTTGTGTATATCCTTGTGCTATTAGCCTTGCTTTGTTTCTGAAAATTATTCCTCTGTCATCTAGTTTGTTTTTGAACAACCATCTTGTGCCAATAGGATATTGGCCTTCAGGTAGATCAACTAGATTTTAGACTTTTTGCTTCCTGAATTGCTGAAGTTCTTCTTGCATTGCCTCAATCCAGCTATTGTTTTTTAGAGCTTTAGTTATGTTAGAAGGAACTACTTGTGATAGAAAGCAGGAGAATAGACAAGTACTGGCAGCTCCCCCTTATCTTCTTGTAGTTCTGCTGTTGAGTTCACCAATCATGTTGTCAATTGGATGATCCTTATGAATTCTAACCATTGGAATAGTTTGAAATTGGATAGATGAATCCAGGTTTGTGATGGACGGATTCTGCTATGATGGTGAGTCAGCAAAGTGATCTAACTCCTCAGTATAGTGATCTTGCACAGCTGAATGATGTTTTGCATAGACTTGTGTTTCCGCAGATGTGAATATACATTCCGTAGCAGTTAAAGGATCAGCTGCAGAGTCTGTAATTGGTGTATCTGCATGTGGCAGTGATGTTGGGATGTTTTCTGAAGTGTGAGGAACTTTAGGGAGTTTTAGTGCATCATCTGCAGAAGTAGGAACATCTACGAAAGTGGAAGGAACCTCTGTTAAGGGAGGTACTTCTGCTGAAGTAGATTGTACTTCTGTGGATATAGAAGTTCCAAGTCCATTAGACATGTCTTTACTTGTTTGACCAGGATCATTGTGTCTTTGAATATCTATGTGAACTTGTCTTGGTGGATCAGCAGTCAATGGTACACCCATGTTTGGAGGAACATAAGGATAACATGTATCTGTAGCACCTGTCATATTGATATAGCTAGTGTTAAATGAGTTAGTTAATGCATCTATATCAAACTACCAAGATGATCCTTTCACAGACTGTGTAAACAAGGATTCATCAAATGACACATTAGGAGTTTCTTCCATAATGTTATCATGTGGGACATATACTCTATATGACTTAGATGTTGAGGAATACCCAACAAAGAAACCATCATATGCCTTTTCAGAAAACTTTCCTAATTGTTCTTTAGTGTTTAAGACAAACACATGACACCCAAAAGCTTTAAGATCTCCTATGAAAGGTTTTTTTTTAAACAAAAGTTCATAGGGTGTTTTGTTATGTTCTTTGACTATTAATGTCCTGTTTTGAACAGTGCATGCTGTATTCACTGCTTCAGCCCAAAATGTTATTAGTAGCTTTAAATCAGCCAACATTGTTCTTGCTGCTTCAATTAGAGTTCTGTTTCTTCTTTCAGTAACTCCTTTCTGTTGTGGAGTTCTTGGGGCATTAAATTGCCTAGCTATGCCTTTGTCCCTTCAAAATGAGTCTAAGACATAATTAATAAATTCAGTTCCATTATCACTTCGTAAAATTTTGACTTTTAGATCAAGTTGATTTTCTATCTTGGTGATAAACTCCATTAATATTTCTAATGTTTCACTTTTGTGTTTTAAAAAAATACCCAAGTGAATCTAGTGAAATCATCAACAATCACCAAACAGTACTATCATTTTCCAATGCTTAATACATTAGTTGGACAAAAAAGATCCATATGCAATAACTTCAGTGGTGTTGTGTTAGTGTTAATTGTTTTAGATTAATGTGTCACTTTGTATTGTTTTCCTTTAGAACATGATAAACAGTGATTAGAACATAAAAATTCTTTCTTAGGAACACCAATGACTAAGTCATTTTTCACTAGCTTATTCATGTTTTTCATGTTGGAGTGAGCCATCCTTCTATGCCTCAATTGAGATTCATCTTCTGATGATTTAGAAATCAGGCATGTTTCTTTACTTGTTATGGTTGTGTTGTTCATGTCCAACACATAAGTGTTGCCTTTTCTTGGTGCTTTGAGAAGGATCCAATCTTCTGGAATTTTGTAACCTGGCTTGAGAATGTAACAATTAGAGTTATCAAAGAAAGTAGTATAGTTTTGATCACAAATTTGAGATACACTTAGTAAATTAAATTGTAAATTTTCACAAAAATTGACTTTTTCAAATTTGAGAACTCCATTGGTTACCATTCCTTCACCAGTGATTTTATCTCCCTTCTTATCCCCACCAAATGCTACATATGAAGCATTTTTATGTTTGAAGTCATGGAGGAGAGAACAGTTTCCTGTCATGTGTTTGGAACAGCCACTGTCAACATACCACTTGTTGTCAGTCCTCCTTAGATGTTCCTGCAAAACATAATGAGCTTAATTAGACCAAGGAGCCCAAGCCTTGATGGTCTTGGGCTTGCCATTGTTATCTAATATAGTAACTTTCTCATGAATGTGCCTTGATGTTTCTAAATTAATTTTAATATCAGTTGAATCATTATGTTTTGTTTTGGGTGAGGATGATTTTGGTGATGATGTTGAGGTAATTTTATCTTGATTCATAATAACTTGGTCAGTCATTCCTTCCTTCAGTGCCTTCTTCTTTGATCCTGATGTTGAGGATTGCCCAGAAAATGTTTCTGCATCCTTTGATTTAAACTGTGGTACATGATTGCCTTTGTCAAAGTGATCAAAGAAGTCATCATCTTCTTCAAGTGCTACCTTTTTGTGAGGTGTTTTGCTTTGAAATTGTTGTTTGTCCTTCTTTTTCTTTGTTTGCATCTCAGCAGCTGTTATCCTTATCTTGGAAGTTTTCTGCTTTTGTTGTTGCTTCTTTTGTTTTGAGACTGTTGAATCATCATCCTCGAAAGATTGTGAGTCTGATTTAGTGGTCTCTGCTAGCTTCTTCTTGAGGATCTTTGTTTTCTTCTTTTTATTGAAGAAGCATTCCTGAGTTGAGTGATTGTGTTTGTTGCATATTGCATAATATTTATTGAAGTAACAATCAGATGTCATGTGATTGTTCATATTACATATTGAGCAATAGTTGCTGAAGTAGCACTCTTCTGTGCTGTGATTGTGCATATCACACCATTTACAGTACTTCTCTTCAGCTTCATATCAGAAGCAGCCTTTACCTTTGCTTTTTTCTTACTCAGTGCCTTCTTTTGCTTCTTCAACTCCTTCACCTTGTTGATGCTGGATGAAGCTTCAGCAGATTCTTTCTTATTCCGTATTTCTTCTACGGATGATTGTTTATGAATTTTCTCGGATTTTACAGCTTTCTCAGACTGCTTCCGTAGGAGATCTGCTGAAGTGAATTTGTTATCTTCCGAAGCTCTTTTTGCTGATTTTCTTTTGTTTTGTTTGTTGAAAGCAAGAATGCCTTCATTCAGTTGACCAATCCTTGTGTAAATGGTCTTCAGCAGACTTCTTTGTTTTGGTGGGTAAGGGAACTTGATTTCATCCAACACTTTAGGAATTAGATGTTTATTTAAAACAGTTTTACCATTACCCAAACCAGTATTAGGAGGCTCATCATTATCCTCATCCAGATCATCACAGTTATCATAATCAAATTTTGATTGACTTTGTTTTGAAAGTTCTGATTTTGATGATTCAGTTTCAAATGATTCAGTGTCATCAGTTACATCATTATGATTTTTATCTGTTGACTCAGATTTGGTACTAGGCACAAAGTGATTAGATAAGCTGTTAGTCATGGACTCAGGTAAAGGAGTGTAATTATCATTTACTGGTGGTGCAACAGCATGAAATCCCAAACCTGATCTGTTCTTTTACTCAATATGAGAGTTTAATACTTTCTCATACTGCTGTGATGACAGTTGGAATTTTTGAAGTTTCACTTCAGTAGATGCATGATCTGACATAGACTTAGTTAAAGAAATAGTCAAATGCTCAACTTGTGCTTTCAAATTGTAATTTTCAAATAAAAATTTATCTAAATCCTTTTGTAAAGAATTAATTTTGACTTGATAAAGTTTATGTTCTCTTACATGTGATTCATTTAAAAGTAGAGTTTCTTTTACTTTATCAGCTAACTGTTGAGCATGTGTTCTATATCTTTCAACTTCATCAATACAAGTGGAAGAACATAACCTTTCTCTTACCTCTGTGGCCATTGCTGGAACTTTGTTTTTCCATGTTAGCCATCAATGCTTGATTTTCCTCCGGTACTTCCTTTTCGTACATGCTCCAATCACAAGTATCATCCTGCAAAATAATTAAACCAGATTCTTTAGCATTGTTAGTACCTGTAGTATTGCTTGTTGTTGGTGGGGATGAATTGGTTAGTTGAGCTTGTGTAAAACTTCTTTGACTAGGATGTCTTGGGTCATTTGATTGTTGTTGATTGCTGTTACACTCCCTTGAGAAGTGTCCATATAAATTGCACTTAAAGCATCTTACTTTGGACTTGTCAACACCAATTTTAGTTGATCTTCCTCCTACAGACAGTCCTTTGTTCCTTTTCATGTACATCTTGGCTCTGTAGGCGATCATGGCCATTTGCCATTGTAGATCCATCCCATTGTAGATCCATCTCTTCTACCTCATCAGGATGAATTTCTTCTAGATCTTGTTGACAGAAGAGGGCAGGAGTCAAAGTGCTTCCCAGATAAGCCTGAAAGCTTGAACTAAAGGCTGCAAAAGCAGCTTTCTATTCTTCTAATTCCAGAACCACAGTAATTGGTTCTGTTGATTGTTGTTCTTTTTATTCTTGGAGTCATCAGCTTTTCCTTTGGGCTTTCTGTGCTGATTGTTTTGAGTACTTGATTTGGAAGACTTGGCAGCATAAAAGCTTGTTTCTTTTTCATGTTCACTCTCATCACAAGGGTTATCTTCATCTTCATTGGAGATGAATGCACTTTCGGCATTCTTTAACTCTTTGAATTGATAAGGTGCTATAGGTGCTTTCACACTCTTATTTCTGGTCTTTTCATCTAGCTCCAAAGCTTCAACCTTCGCCACCAGTGTGTCTAGTCCTATTGCCTTCAAATCAATAGTGTTCTTGAACATAGACACAGTCTGTGTCCAACTTTCTGGTTAGGCATGAAGCATCTTTTTGTTCAGCTCTTCATTGCTGTACTTAAGTTCAAAGATGTTTATCTCTGTAACAAGTTGCATAAATCTATGCAATCGTTGAGGAACTGACTCACCCGCAATATGATGAAAGGTTTCATATTGTGAGCGAAGAGTATCCTTCTTTATGCTCCTAATCTCGTCACTTCCTTCACACAGTGTGTGCAGTATTTTCCATAACAAGTGAGTTGTTTTATATGATTCACACCTGATCAAAAGATCTTCAGGTAAAGCTATAGTAAGCATACTATAGGCTTTGATGTCAATCTTGACTTTCTTAGCATCATCAGGTGATAGATTTTTCAGACTTATGGATTGATTATTATCCTTATAATCCGCTCCTAACGCGGGTGGAATATAAGGTCCTTCAGTAATAGAACCCATAAATCAGAATCTGTATAATTAACATGATTCATGAACCTGATTTTTCAAGTTTTGAAATCAGATCTGTTTTCCAGTTTAGGAGGTTGATAGGCACCAACAACTGAATTACTCATGTTAATTAATTTTGAAAAAGCAACAACTCTGTTTTAGCAGAAATCGATTAAACAAATCAAACCGATAGATCAATTGATCTGGATCAATGAGCACCAGGCTCTGATACCACTTGTGAGAATCCAAGGATCGATATAGAATTATCAGATTTGATTTTAACAAGTATTGATCGCGGAATTACCAATACTTACTGTTTAATTGATTAATGAACTTGAAATTGATCAAACAATATAAAGAACAATCAAAATATAATAATAATCAAACCACGATTGCTTAATAATTACAATCAATTGATTGTAATGTTTCTGCTGCTATTGATTCTATTGTTGTGATTGTTATATGATCTGATGTTGCTTGATCATATGTTAATCGATCTCCCGTTACATGTTCTTGATCTCTTGTTATATAGAGATCTTATTCTGTTCCTAAAACACTGCTAATCTTTCGCTATCCTGTTGCTATAATTAAGCTAACTTCCTATAGCTATCCGAATCCTTGCCATATTTATCAGCATAGGAGTTCGTGATTTACAATGAAATACATACAAATAATATTGTTTATGTGACGTGTTATCTTCGCTTGAATTATATGTCTTCTGCCGTCATTAATATTGTTGATCTGCCACGTAGACTTGTTGACTTTCCGTTGACTACTTGGTGATGCGGAATCATTCAAGTGTTAAACAGTCTTCCGTAGAAATTTATTCTTCCGTAGGAAATTTGTCTTCCGTAGCAACACTTGGTCTTCAGTGCTTGTTCTTCTGTGATTGTGCTTCCGCAGGAGTTCTTGTACTTGTTCTTCAGCAGCAAACTCTCCTTCAGCAACTCCACTTGATCTTTGGACTTGTTCAGCTGTTGTTGTTCTTCCGCAGGAGATCTACGGATGTACACTTAAGTTTTATTACTGAGAACATCTACGGAAGAGAGATTTGTTCATCCGCAGTTGTTTTAACACTTAGTCAATTTTTCCAAATTGACCAAGTCTCATGTTTTCTACAATCACACATATATCAACACATATATTATGAGACACATTATAAATTAATGCAGTATAATATATCATGCAGTTCATTAACTCAACATGTAATCAATGCATTATATTATATCATCAAAATCTTAATTACAAAGAGTGATTACAAGAGTTTGATCTATTATCTAAACCTATACAAGACATTTAGACCTAACGGTATTCTATGTATGTATGTGTGTACGTGTATACTAAATAGCGTTAATATAGCACCCATAATAAAATCATCTATCTATCCAATGGATTCTTCCTTCAACTGTATTTGTGATCCATATTCTGTCAAGATGTTTAAATTCTAGTCAATATCGTTATGGATCTGTCCATATATCTTAATAAGAGGCAAACATGTATGATCCCAAAATGAATAGAATAACTTGTTTCTTTTAAAAACTTTTATGGGTCCGTTTGCTGCTTGTAAATAATTAGTCGTAAACCCCGTCATAGTAGGAGTTAGATTAGGGACAAAAGAGTAATAAGTTCCCCTGTCAATCTGTCATCTAGTCCTTTGAGGACCTGATTCACCTTTTTTTCCGTTCTAAAAGAGGATCTAGCAAGGTCACTAAGTAAGACACTAGTTTTCTTTTTACATAATTGGGGAACATGTAAAATTAAACTTCACACACGTAAATTAAAGAAGAGTTTAGATAGGGTTAGCTTAAGAAGTTTACGGTTTGTGACTCGCTCGAAGTCGGTTCGTTTGTAAATATGTTGAGCCGGCTTTGCTCAGTTTTTTAACGAGTTGAGCCCGGGCCAAGTCTAGCTCGGTTTGTGACACGTTTGTTAGCTCGCTCGTTTAAATTGAAAACTGGATTATAATTTTTATAAAAATTTAAACTAAAACTATGATATATTATTTAAATATACTATAGACATGATTATTTTAACATTTTTCATTTAAAAGCTAAGCATAAAAATTAGAGAGATTATCAAGTACCAATCTTGTGTCATTGATTCAAATAATCAAAATAAACATATAAAAAATATTATATATAAATATGGATATTTGTAAAAACCAATAAAATTAGGTTTTTTTTATAATAAACAAGTTGCTTGTAAGCCAACTTTGCTTGGCTAGCTCGTTCAAAAATGAGCCAACCCAAGCCCGAAATTTGAGCTCGTTAAGATAAACGAGTCGGCGTAACTAGACTTGTTTTTAAATGCGTCAAGTCAGATCAGCTCAACTCGTTTACAACCCTAGTTTTAGGGTGTCACTATATAATTTTGAGAGTAAATTACATAATTCATCCTTTTGTATACTAGTAGTTATGGATTATATTATTTATTTTTAATAATTACAGAGAACATCCTGTAATAATTTTAATATTTGATATTTTTTTAAGACGGGTTAATGGTTAGTTGTTAGTATCACCAAGTTAGTACAAATCACTCATGATCATTCGGTATTCCACCAACAAGGCCCACGAGAAACCGAGAAGGGTAAAGAACTTCAACGACGGAAAAGTTGTAAGCGAATTTGAAAAACACTTCATCGGCATATCACCCACAAAGAGAGTTTTTTCCCAAAAGGGTGTAGTTGGTAATTTTATTTACCAAAATGATGTAGTTGTAAAATATTTACCAAAATAGTGTAGTTTTGATTTTTTTGTTTCTCACTCCTATTATTATTGGCTACTTATTAAATGTTATTTAATACTTATAGGATAATATCTTTAAATTTTAAAAACAGTTTTTTTTAAATTAATTTTTTATGGTCTTCCTGAAGTTCTTTTTGAATTTTTCTAAAACTCTAAGAACCTTTTCTAAAACGTTAGATTAGAGTATTAATTTAGAAATATTAGATTCTGTGCAAAGTATAATATCTATAAGAACGTTTTCTAAATTGTTACACGAATGAAAAAAATTCTAGAAAAAAAAGTATAATAGAAACGTTAAAAGCAAACGAAACTTAAATAAAATTATATTACATCTTCAGTTAAAATGTTGCATGAAATAAAATATATTTTTATATTAATACAATAATCTAACATTTGGATTATTTTCTTATAGTTTTAGAAAAAAAACTTAAAAAAATTTCTGGAAAATTATAAAAAAAAAAGTTCAATTTAAATAAAAAAACATTTTTTAAAATTTAAAGATATTATCCTATAAATATAAAATAACATTTAAATAAGTAGCCAATAATATAAAAGTGTGAAACAAAAATTTTTTTTAAACAACACTATTTTAGTAAATATTTTACCAACTACATCATTTTGGTAAAAAAGTTTTTAAACTACATCATTTTGAGAAAAAACTCCCCACAAAGAACATCTTCGGATCTATGTCGTAATCTTGTCGATGGATTAGAGACATTATCTTCAAATAATTCGACTGAGATATCACTTAACCTTCTTGAATTAACCAATTCCTTGCAAGTCTCCCACTCACTTTTTCAATCTAAAAGATTTAATTTATCACTAGTATCAATGGGAGTCTCTCCACCACCATAACCTTCCTATTTACCTCTAGCTAGAAACAAGTAAATTGTGCCATTTATCTAACCAAAATGCTACATTATTATCATTTCCAACATTACATTTATTAAATGTAATCATGACGGGTTACGACCCCGTCATGATTGCAAACCAAATATGATTGTCTTGCCATAAAAAAGAATATAAAAATCCTTTTGACATCCTCACAACTCACGCTCACAATGGTCTGCCAACGACTCAAACATGTTTTCGATTAGACGGTGGCATATAAAGAGCCATTATAAAAAACTTAAAGCATGCTATTCATCATCCTTTAAAAATCATGAGCCAAACAACAAATAATCGAACCATCGCCGGAGTAAAGTAACTCTGAAAACAATGAGTTGAAAACTATTTTACTACGCGCCTCTTCCTGAAACAAATGTGAGAAATAAAAAGAAGTTGTGACATATAAAGAGCCATATTAGGATCACAAATAAGAGAATAGAAAACTTAGGTGGTATAAACCCAAAACTTTAATGGTTAAAATAGAAAAAAAAAAGTTTACGATTTATTTTCATTCTCTATTTATAATAGATTCTCTATTAATAATAGAGTAATAACAAAGGTGTTGGCGATAGATTAATATAGAAAATTGGATCAACTAAAAATGTGATGCTTAATTATCAAATTTAGAATTATATCATATATCATATTTATTTATTATACATTAACAAAATTGTAATACTGTAAATTAGTGATGCTTATATATCAAATCAATCAAATTTAGAATTTTAAAATACATGGATCATATTATGTTATGTTAAATAATTTTATAATTTTAGAATGTGTAATATTTGCAATATCATATATCATATTGATTTATTTATTATGCATTCGAAGATTAAGAGTTTATTACACAAATAATTTATTTCTGAAATAAAAAACTGTTTATTTATAGTATTTTTTACAACTTATTACAATAAATATCATATTTATATAATATTACTTAATTAATTTATAAATCATTAATAAAAATGGACGATAAAAGATGTATGAACAAACACCATGCATGAGTTTGTTTATAGAAAACAATGAGTATTATGTTGCTTGAAACATGACTTGCTATTCGATAAATAATATAAATCAAAGTAAACACAACAACACATTAAGCCGTCAAAACATAAATATCCATGAAACTTTATATAAAAACAACGAAACATTCATGTTAAGCAGGGGAGTTAGCTATAGATTTCTCAGCTATTACTTGTCATTCTAGAATATATTTCTTATTATGTACTTTTGGTTCTTTTTTATTTTCTTTTATTATGAAAAATAGCACACATACGTTGCATCACCATGGCTCATTAGTGAGCTGTCACCGTTTTTAAACTGCACACCATGATTCCTATGAAAAATGACACATATACAGATTTGCTCTGTTTTTTATAAAGGTGTATTACCAAAGGGCTTGTAGTCCAATGGTATTTGACGTGTACATAGTGGTGTTCTTTCTCATGAGGTTGGGGGTTTGAGTGCCATGGTGGACAATAGTATAGATTTAGGAGTAGGATTAGATGGGTGTGTGTGTTTGTTGTTCTAAAAAATCATAACGTATTAATATCCATATACGTTTTGTTAGTTTACCCTCTAATGAAAACCATGTTTATTATTAAAAACCATGAAAACCATCTTTAGCTAATCATATAATATATAAATTATTTATTTTTTTACTTGTTAAATTATTCTGGTTTCTTTTACGATATTAAATCCAGTGCTAGTTACTCCATCTTCAGATGGACCACCTAAAGTTCAACTATTAGTCATGTAGCAGAGTATTAATTCCTTGTGTTGTGCATTTATCATACTTATTTTCTATGGAAATTGTATGTACAGGAATGCATACAATATGGAGAAAAGCTGTACTCTGGAATTGTATCAACAATGACTGTACATTTAAAAGAAATAGCTGCATCAGTTGAAGCATCTCAGGGACCCTTGTTTCTTGAAGAACTAAACAGAAAATGGATGGACCACAACAAAGCATTACAAATGATAAGAGACATTTTAATGTACATGGACAGAACATATATTCCTAGTACACACAAGACTCCAGTTCACAAGCTTGGTCTTAACATGTGGAGGGATAACATTATCCACACTATTAACATCCAAACGAGGCTAAAAGACATACTCCTGGAGATCGTGCAGAAAGAAAGAAACGGAGAAGTAATCGACAGAGGTTTAATGAGAAACATAGTCAAAATGTTGATGGATCTTGGTCCTGCTGTCTATCAACAGGACTTTGAACAGCCTTTTCTTGATCTTTCTGCCAATTTTTACCGAGCTGAATCTCAGATGTTTATTGAATGCTCTGATTGTGGGGAGTATTTGAAAAAAGCCGAGAAGCGTTTGAATGAAGAAATTGATCGGGTGGCGCATTGTTTAGATGCGCAAAGTGAAGTAAAGATAACAAACGTGGTTGAAAGGGAAATGATTGAAAGTCAAATGAACCGTTTAGTTCACATGGAAAATTCAGGTTTGGTTAATATGATTGTGGAGGACAAGTATGATGATTTAGGCCGGATTTATAATTTGTTCCGCAGGGTGCCGAATGGATTGACATTAATACGGGATGTGATGACTTCTCACATTCGGGAAACAGGTAAGCAACTGGTTATGGATCCTGAACGGGTTAAAGATCCCGTGGAGTTTGTACAACGCCTATTGGAAGAAAAAGATAAGCATGATAAAATCATCAATCTTGCGTTTAACAATGATAAGACGTTTCAAAATGCTTTGAATTCTTCATTCGAGTATTTTATTAATTTGAAGCCGAGGTCCCCTGAATTCATCTCCTTGTTTGTGGATGACAAGCTTAGAAAGGGATTAAAAGGAGCGAGTGAAGAAGATATCGAGGTTGCGCTAGATAAAGTAATGATGCTTTTTCGTTATCTACAAGAAAAAGATGTATTCGAAAAATATTACAAGCAACATTTGGCAAAACGGAAAAAGTATATCTGAAGATGCAGAGAGAAGTTTAATACTGAAGCTAAAAACCGAATGCGGGTATCAATTTACTTCAAAGCTAGAAGGTATGTTCACCGACATGAAGACTTCTCAAGACACAATGCAAGGGACCCATGTTAGGTGATGGACCCACACTCGCAGTACACGTTCTCACAACCGGGTCGTGGCCTACTCAATCAACCACCACCTGAAATCCTCACTGTCTGACCTCGGGACCCACAACGGACGAAGATTAACATGGCAAACAAACATGGGTTCTGCAGACATCAAAGCAACCTTTTCACGAGGCCAAAAGCACGAACTGAATGCTTTTCAACAATGCAGATGGATTGACTTACAGGCAGTCGAGATACCAACAGTTGAACTGAAACGCTGTATGCAGTCTCTAGGCTGTGCAAAGGGAAAGAATGTTTTGAGGAAAGAACCAATGAGCAAAGATGTAAGTGAAGATGATGACTTTTTCTTCAACGAAAAGTTCTCTAGCAAGTTTTATAAAGTGAAGATCGGTACAGTGGTGGCACAGAAGGAATCAGAACCCGAGAAGCAAGAAACAAGACAGAGGGTAGAGGAGGACCGCAAGCCACAGATCGAGGCGCCGATTGTTAGGATTATGAAAGCACGGCGGGTGTTGGATCATAATAATATCGTGGCGGAGGTTACGAAACAACTGCAGTCGAGATTCTTGCCGAATCCTGTTGTGATAAAGAAACGAATTCATTCTTACAAATAATCTAAAACCCTACATGAAAGTTTTGTAAAACAGAACAAGTAGCGCAACACAAAGCAACCTTGTTGTACGAAGGATACGTACCAACGTCACATTCATTCTTATAAAAATTTTCCTTCTTTTTTTTTATTAAATTATTATTTTAATTACAAATAATATTATTTAAGTTTTTTTTAGATTAATAATGATTTTTTAATAAATTAAGAAAGATGTCTTTTTATTAATGTTATTTCTAAAGAAACAAATTTTTATAAAATAATTTTTTTCTAAAACATCAAACTTATTTAAAAATATGAAAAATTTTAAATTATTTATTTTTAAAAAGTAAATTTTATAAACAAAAAATAAATAAAAATAAGAGTTACAATAAGGAAATTTATAAAAATGGCAATTTTTTTAAACAAAATGTTTGATTTTTTTTTGAATTTTTTTTAAAAGTTGATATCGTTGTTTTATTACCTATACTTTTTACTCCTTCATAATTTAAATTATATCTTAGCTTAGAATATTATCTTCTAATTAAACAAAATTTCGTTATATTTAATATTTTATTTATTTAATACACGAGTTTATTAAAGTTAGTATTTTATAATTAAACAAATTTTTATTATATTTTATTTATATATAAGGCGTCTTCTTCTGCGGTGCATGGGGTTTCGTGATACGCATGCTTGTCCCATACTTCCCCACGCCGCCGCTGCTCCTCCCAACCTCCGCCGTTCACCGTCGCACCACCACCCTCCATCTCACCATTCTCGTTAACTCCGTCGTCCATCTCTATCTTCTTGTTTAATTCTGAGATTTCAAAGCCAAATTCCCCTAGAAAACCCCAATCCATCACTCCCCAAATTTCACACAATGAATTCTTCGATTAAACACTCTACACCCTCGTTCTCATGCTCAAATCCAATACCCAAAAAGGGTTCTTCTCTAATCCCATCAAAGATCCAATCTTTACCTGCAAAACCCTTCAATTTGAACATTGTTAAACGTTGTTCAATCACCCTACAGAAGCCCCTTTACGTCTCCCACCTTCAAGATTTTGGTGGGTCGATCGAAAAAGGGGACAATGGGATCGTGTGCAATGCGTATGAGGCTGATCATTCGCAGCCATTGGAGATCAATCAATCGGAAGCTGGTGTAAAGATGAAAATTGGGTTGTTTTTTGCAACTTGGTGGTCTTTGAATGTGGTGTTTAATATTTATAATAAAAAGGTTTTGAATGTTTTTCCATTCCCTTGGTTGACATCAACTCTTTCTTTGGCTGCTGGATCTTTGATTATGTTGGTTTTATGGGCTACTAAAATCGTTGAACCTCCAGAGACTGATGTTGAGTTTTGGATAGCCCTCTTTCCGGTATGTAGTTATTAACTTATTATTTAGCTTTAATTGATTCTTTATGATTATCACAGTTATTATGATTAGAAGAGTGTTATATTGCTATAATATATTAAAAATATATTAATATGCATGCATAAGGGGGTGTATGGATGCACTTTTGGAGGTCTTTATCAATGATTAACAAGTAGAATTAGAATCAGATAGTAGTTATATTGCTTGTTAATCTAGTTAGTCACCTGAAGAAAGATATGTAATGTGATTTTAGGGGGTAGTTTGTGATTGCTTATTGGTTTTTTAAGCAATGCTCTTATTCTTTTCTAAAATAAGCAGTAATTTCAAACTGCATATTCAACTAAAAGTAAAGATTCACTTCAATTAAACTGCATTTTTCTGTAATCTTTGGGGTAAAAGTTGTGTTATTTCTGTAATTGGTCTGCTGGGACTGTTCTATCTTTTGTGAAAGATGTTTGATTTTCAATTCTTCAGTGTCAGTCATCTTTAACCTTGACAATTTAGACTTTGACGTGAAAATCAAATGAAGTTTGTTAATCCAATTAAGATCTTAATAGATGATAAAACCTGCATCAAATGAAATCCTTACATTGGTGTTTGGTTTCTTGAGAGTTTTTTCATCTGTAACAATTATAAAACTTGATTGTGATTAAAGTAAAATGTTGTCGTTGGCCGATTTGGGACTTAAAAATCTTTTTCCACATATCAAATTTATGAAAAAACTATATGTTAGCAAGAGAAATGGTCTAAAGGATGATCTACTACATAGTTCTAAATGAGATTTCATTTTAAATATGCAGGTTGCTTTAGCACATACAATTGGTCATGTGGCAGCTACTATAAGTATGTCAAAAGTTGCAGTGTCATTTACACACATCATCAAGAGCGGTGAACCTGCATTTAGTGTACTTGTTTCAAGATTTCTTCTTGGTGAAACGTTCCCACTTGGGGTTTATTTGTCACTTTTGCCCATCATTGGAGGCTGTGCACTATCTGCTTTAACGGAGCTTAACTTCAATATGACGGGTTAGCAATTTCTATTTGAATGGAGATAAATTTATGTTCATTTTCTTGCACGGTTAACTTTTTGAACCACCATACTTGGCCCTTCATCACAAACGCTTGGCAAGAAAGAACGAATTTGGCCAAAAGTTTGCCAATTATGCAAGGTTGTCCAAACTAGTTATTCTTGGCACGTATTATAGTCTTGTTCCTACCTTTTTGCAGCGAAAAACCATAGTTAGCCTACGATGATTAAAACCTTAACCTTTCCTTATTTGAGATGCAAACTTTGAGTTACACATTTCTTCATGTTTGTGCTTCTTTACTTTAGGATTCATGGGGGCAATGGTATCGAATTTGGCATTTGTGTTTAGAAATATATTTTCGAAAAAAGGAATGAAGGGCAAATCTGTTAGCGGGATGAACTACTATGCTTGCTTGTCAATGTTGTCTTTGGTGATTCTAACCCCTTTCACCATCGCTATGGAGGGCCCACAAATATGGAAAGCCGGTTGGCAAACTGCGTCAGCACTAGTCGGCCCCAACTTTGTATGGTAAATTATCGTCATTTTCCCACTATATCATATTAAGTTTATCTTTTTTTATCATGCTTTTATATAATTACAACTTGCTGATTATGGATTTGCACTTGTAAATTCAGGTGGCTGGTGGCACAAAGTGTGTTCTATCACTTATATAATCAAGTATCATATATGTCTTTGGATCAAATATCACCTTTAACGTTTAGTGTTGGAAATACGATGAAGCGGATATCTGTTATAGTGGCTTCAATTATTATCTTCCGCACACCCATCCGACCAGTCAACACGCTTGGAGCTGCTATAGCTATCCTTGGAACTTTCATTTATTCCCAGGTAAATCACCTTCCTTCTTAAAGTTATTAAATTTAGTAAATTCTGTTGTAAACTTTGATGTGTGGTGTTTTAAAAGCCGACTGGACATTGTCAGTTGAACCTCCAGATAGTAAGAAAATTAGTTATAGTTCATAATTGTGCAACCATTGTGAGTAGAGGGTGTTTGGATTTGTGTTTTTGATTGTGCTTTAAACTGATTAGTTTTTAGTGCTTCATTTACATTTTCTTATTGTTGATGATTCTTGTTGTAAAAAGGATAACTAGATATGTCATTTTTTAAAATTTATTAATAAGAAATTTATTTAGAAATAGTATTAGTAGTTGATGAAAGATAAGTTTTTCTATCTTAACTTAGATGTTTAACTATATATAAAATGTCATTTTAAGTTATTCTAACGTTAATTCAGTTACTTAACCACGAGAATTTGTCAAACACTAAAACAGATTGTCACAACTTCAGCCAACTTTAAATCACAATCATTTTCAACACGCACATCCAAACACCCCATCCTCTTCAGAACGCACATCCAAATGTCATTAGCTTTTCTACAACTGGGAAAACTTGGGATTTTGAAACTTTGTTGGGATCGTTTGGTTACAGAATGTGATTGCTTTTTTTATGAGCAGGCAAAACGGTAAAAATGGTGTTTCAAGATGCTTACACGAGTAGATTTAAAGACGAAAATAGTTGTTTGTCAAAGACCCGATGGAGATGGAACAGCAGATAGATCCATGGCTCTTTGGCATGTTTTCCATAAAACATATTTCAAGTTATCAAGGCGGGTTGCGACATTTAGATAGGAAAATAAGATGATCTTCTTTTCTGCGACAAAAGTTTTTGTTTTCTGCCTCTTTACTCTCGGTTTAATATTTTTTTGTTGATGGTAAATGAAAACTTTGATGAATGCTGGGTGTATATACATGTATAGCCTTGTAGTTATCTTCATATACATGGAGAGATTCACCACCTACGATAGGAAACTGTGGAGACTCGCCAATACTTTCGAGTCATTATGCGCGTGGTCCAAAACTATTATCGTGTAGTATTGCTTTTGAGAGAGACCGTAGGTTTGGATTCGTCGCGATAAGCATGTCGGGTTGTTCTTCTTCACTCTAGGCTAGCAATGTGATTATTAACATCACAAACAAGCCCCAAGTGGAGCTTGAGTTAAGCTTGCTGCAGCTCGCCCAACAATAGCGTCTTTGTGTCATTTCCTTCGTGTCCCTTAACATTGTTGATATGAGTTTAGAACGTCCAAAGGAATGTATAATAGAGAACGTATAGATGAAGACACCGTTCCTATGGCTCTACTTGTGACGTTTTGTCTACAAGGCTTGAGAAGGCAGACAGTTCGGGTATATTATGGTGGTAAATGATATATTTCTTGGGTTTGAATCATGTTGGGTGTTATAAGTAGTTAATAGGAGTAGTTAAGTGCCAGTCAAGCAAATTATATGACGTTTTGGTCCCCTTTGACTTTAATAATATTAATATTTACAATATTATTTTTCTAGATTTGTTCATCTTTTATTTATAAAAAGTTGATTCTGTTAACACAGTAAAAAAGTGAAGAAATAATAAAACTTGCACAGGCATGAGTGTGATCATTATGCCAAAAAGGAAAAAAAACATCTCATTATTCACTTTATCAAAGGCAATACCACTTTTAAAGAAATGGAATATATTGCATCTCACGTACAAAGCAAAAGAAATACATTACACCAAAAGCAATCTTTTCCGACATTAGATAACCCCCATGAACACCACCTCTGCCACCACCATCTTGCCGGAAAAAATGGGCGGCGCTGATCTTGTTCCAGTTGAGATAGGGGCGTGTGGTACGGTGGGAAGCCTCGTAATGAAGGAGATAGAGTACTTTAGAAGACTCGAGTCTAGCTTTGGTGGTGGAGGTGGTGATGATGGAAAGTGTTCGATTAAAAACTCTACAAAACATGACAAGCAACGCGGTGATGGTAGTGGTACTAACTTTTGGCCAAGTTTTGGTTTCTTGACCATCATATGGCGAAGGGGGAAGACCAATCGTGGTGGTAATGGTCGGTTTTTGCCTAGAATGTGCACCATGGTGCATGTCGCTGTGAATCGCCACCACAACCACCATAGGTTAAACAAGAATCCACGATCTAGTTACCGAAACCTTAAAGACGACATTAACCAATTCGAGGTTTAAACAAAGTCTTACAATTCAAAATGACATTTATTTTTTGTTTCAAAATATGTTTGCAAATATTCACCAGGTAAAGAATATATGCCCTTTCTTTTTATATGCTCATTCTTTGCTCAAAGGGAGATCAAAAGGTAACTTCTCTACTAACTACACTATGCTATACTAACGTGTATTTTATGCATCAAAAGTTGTACATTTATTTCCGGTTGGTTCAACTCTTGACAACTATCCATCAACACTACTTGGTTCATGGTCATCTTGAGCAGTGGCTAGGTACTCAAGAGCCACAACAACATCACTCATGTATGGCCTTGTGCTTGCTTCTTCTTGTAGACACATTGATGCAATCGCAACGGCTTGATGTAGACACTTCAGTGGGTAATTACCATTTAGTAACGGATCAGCAACCATTGGAATCTTATTATGTTCTTTAAGAAAAGGTTTTGCCTGTAAGTCATGTATTAGTTGTATTTTAAACAAAATGTTAAAATGACAAACATACGAATAGAGCCCCATTTTTCGTGGGCTCACATGTACACAGGCGAGTGTTTTAACGACAATGATTGATCTTTAGTAAAACTTACCCATATAATGAGGTTTTGCTCCTCAGTTGGTCTTTTGTCATCGATGACTCTTCTTCCCGAGATTAACTCCAGAAATACAACCCCGAAGCTATAAACATCTGATTTTGTTGTTAATGCTCCGGTCATTGCATATTCAGGACAAGAATAACCGTAGGTCTCCATCACTCTAGTGGAGATATGATCTTCTCCTTCTTTCGGTCTAATCTTAGTTGGCCCAAAATCCGAGAGCTTAGCATTCATATCATCATCAAGTAATACATTTAACGGTTTTAGATTTTGATAAATGACTGGAGGGTCCGCCACGTTATGGAGGTATTCGAGCCCTTTAGCCACTCCTTTAGCTATCATCATCCTTGTATGCCAATCGAGTGGTGTTTTTTTCTCATCCAAATCTTTACACGAAAAAGAAAATATATCAAATCAAATGATACCGTGAATAAGAGAACAGACTTGAAAATAACGATTTCTTTTCAAGTGTGTTCTCTTTTAACGTTAAATTAATAAATTAACTGTTGTTGAAATCAGTATTACCAAAAAGGTGTTCTTCTAATGAACCATTCTTCATGTATTCGCAGACCAACAACCTTTGATGCCCATTCATACAATATCCGACAAGATTTACAAGGTTCGGGTGGTGAACACGACCGATTGTAAGAACTTCGGCTAAAAATTCTTTATTTCCTTGTACTCCAATCATATCAAGTTGCTTCACAGCCACAACCTGCACGAGCCCAAAATCTCAAACCACAAAACACAACATCACACGATCTACAAAAAACATCATTATACAGTATAACATTTCGACATAAAGAGAACAATAGAGAGTAAGAAATATGCAATACTTGGTTTTTGTCTCCGAGATGGCCCTTATAGACCCTCCCAAACCCACCTTTGCCAACGAGCAAATCGGGGTTGAAGTTTTCGGTCGCGTGGGCCAGGTCACGGAACGTGTAGACATTCGCAACGACGTCTGAATTCCCATGCTTACGTACCTCATCGGCTACCATCTTTTGCATGCTATTTTCTGTTCATGCAACCATATAAGTAATCTAACATGGCAAATGACATACAAACATGTAAAACACTAACCTGTTGGTGCTTCATTTTCGACCTCGCGAGTCATCTTGTCAATTATTTTTTTATCTCAATCTCCTAATTTGTATGCACAGATCATATTCTGTCTTTGATATCCTGTTTTGCCCAATTCTACCGACCTCTTTTCCCATCGGAAACTAGATTATACGACGATCTCATCCACTCTTCAGGCACCCAGATGCCACATCTGAATCAAAAACTAATGATACATACAAAAGATTGATCAGGTTGACAAACAATACAAATGTGAGTTGTGGGAAAATGAGAGAGGATGGAGAGGAGAATTCGGAATATTAGTTAATGATCTACATTGTTGGTTAACTAACTATTTTATTTATCGTTTTATTAACTACTTTTATATCTGTTCTTAAGCGAACATCTCGGTGGCAAGGTGTCTATCATTTATCAAAAAGGTCAACGGTTACTTTATATCTGTATCCAAAGGAAATATAAGTAGTTGAAATTAGAAAGTTAGCACTTGTTCTAAAAGAAGCTGCTTTTATATCTTTTTAGCGAAAGATTGTAATTTAATGAATAAGAAAATATTAAGCTGTATAAAGATACAACATTTTGTATAAAGATCCAACATTTTGTACAATACCTGATTGAAGCATTTTATCAAACAGTTGGAAGGCATTTTCTAACATCCCACCATGACAGCAATAAACAGTGGCTTGATGTTGGGCTTACCGAATGAGTTAATCACAGTAGTTATTAGCATCGCTCATATTATTTCTTAGCTAATAAACAAGAAAACAGATCGTATAACTGTATAAAAAATCACATTTTGACCACACGTGGTCGAGGGATTTTTTCAAACAGGTGGAGGGTATCATCAAAGAAACAAATTGAGCGAATAAGTGGTGAAATCAGGTTCAAGATTTTAACGAGAGATGATGAGCTTGAAAATTGACGAAATGATGCGAATAATCGACATCTAATCTAAAGAGCTAATAATCGAAACAAGTGATGGTTAAAGATGAAAATTGAGCAAAAAAAGGGTTGAAAAAACATAGGATCAACAGGGTTTGAACCTGACGTGAATCGAACACGCAACCTTCTGATCTGGAGTCAGACGCGCTACCATTGCGCCACAGATCCTGATGCTTTACATCTCTGTCGGAATATTGATATCCAGATATTACGGGTCTGGTTATGCACAAATAAGGTAAGCATGGTTGGTTTGGTTCGGTTTTTGCCTAAACCAAAACCAAAACCGATATTTCGGTTTCTAGTTTTTAAAACCGTTCGGTTTTGGTTTTCACTTCGGTTTCGGTTTGGTTTCGGTTTTGCTTTTTGGGCTTTAAGTTTTTTTCGAAAAAAATTAGTCAAAGTATTTAATTTAAGCTAGAAGTTTTGGGTTTACATCATTTGTTGATCTTTAAACATAATCTCTGTATTTTTATAAATTACTTAACATTATAATTAATTGCAATTTATGAATATAATAACAAAAAAATCAATAAAACACATTAATCTACCAAACAAAAAATTTTAAATATTATTTTTGAAACCTAAATATTCAATCTATTCTAGATAGGATAAATTAAATAAGTAATTTATAGACTAGTCATGTTTAATAGTATACGAATACACCTGTAAATTTACAAGTTTGATTTTATGGTTTCAGTTCGGTTTTTTAGGTTTCTGTTAAAAGCAAAACCGAAACCAAACCGAAAAAATCGGTTTTTAAAAAACCATCAAACCAAACCGTCGGTTTCTAATTGGTTTCGGTTTTTTTGGTTCGGTGCGGCGGTTATTTCGGTTGCGGTTCAGTTATTTCGGTTTTTTGCACACCCCTATGCACAAGTTGTTATTAGATAAATAATTATCATCTTCCAAACTTAATACATTGAAGGTTTAATCTTGATAACTATTGAGATTAGTTCTATTAATTGTTTAGTGAAGTTTATATTCTATTAGGATTGTGTTTGTTTGTTTGTTTGATTATTTAATAGAGTTTGTGTCGAGTTAAAGTAGTGTTTGTTTAGATAAATAGAATTTAAGTTATAATTATAGAGTCGACTAGTGATTAATCATAAATCATGTTATCATGTGTTGATTCTAACGTGTATATATGGTATGAGAAAATGATAGTGGTAGATGTTATGGATTACTATTCATTGTTTCCCTTATTAAAAGGATATTTAGACTAACGTGTACCAAAACTATGTCATATGTAAGGAACAATTAACACTTTATTTTAATCCGGATCTTGACAAGAACAGTGTAAAAATGCTTATCTATCATTTTTTTTTACAGACTCTATTAATAATTATGTTATTATGTAATATTAATGGATATTTTTGTTTGTTTGATTAGTTAAGATTTTATTAATATATCATTTTCTATGTTTTTTTTAACTATATTATCATCATCGTATTGTATTATTTCAAAATTAATCTTAAAGTCGTCTTGTGTGGATGAAACTGAAGTGGGAACATGATGAATGAGTCTAGCCAAATTAAGGGAAGTTGGAGCACGAGATCGAGATATATATCTTGGTGTGGTACTGTGGTATACAATTTAATTGAATAAGATTATTCTAGCCGTCTCATCTCAAAATTTATACAAATCTGTTCAATTCAACTTAAATTTTATATGAGCTAATTTTAACCGACCAATTTAATTTTTCAAGCATGTTTTGATCTACAAGCTATTGAAACAGCCCGACACATAATGAATTTTACGTGGGTCCCGTTTCAAGAGATGGTTAACTCGGAAAGTGAACCAATATTCAAATTAATGAGAGAATATTACCAGTTCATTTGTACCAGGGGTATTTCCTCTGCCGGTGTGCCAGGACGTTCCGATATACTAACTTTCTACAGATTAAAAAAGAAGGATTATAATATTTAGTGGTTTGGTCAAGTGTATGTGATTCCATTATAGGTGGAAAAATGAACAGGTTGGAAAACAGTCTGGTTTGTGTGATTCCATTAATGGTTGTCTTTATATTTTACACTCCAGTGAAACAAATTGGTACCCCCTGTGGGCAAAAAGTTGAAAAAGAATAATACTCATATATTATACTAAATCTCAGAATTTCTTTACAGTTCACAATCAACTTACAAAGCATCATCAAATTATATGCAATTAAGGACAAAGCTACCCTTCCACATCTAGAAAAAAGATTTCTACATGAAGTTGTGTCATTACTCCTGTAAATTCCATCGATCTGATTCTCATCGCCTCATTTCATCAACTGCTGGGGCTGCAAATCGCACTTCTGCTGGTCGGGCTACTACAACAGAGTCATCAGCAAATAGTGTTTTGATAAATAACGGAGTTTTTAGGGGTCGCCTTCCAGTCATTTTCGGATACACATCCTCAAGGAAATAGTATGCATGACCAGCAATCATTCCCTGTATTTTACAACATATTAATGATCTTTATGACATCTATATGACTTTCACCTCATAATGTCCTATTAAAAGATGTCACATTTATTCGTGGCAGGTTTTGAAAGTACAATCATGATGATTGCTTATTTGGGTCCACATGATTGCAGTATTAGAGGGTACTTTCATATTTGACAAATAATCAAGCATTTTTTTGAAACTACATTTCAATAAAAAAAAGTTCTGCAATTTTTATTTTCATGGGACCATAAAGTAGTAGTATCTATGTAGAGAAAGACCAGCCAACAGCATGAAACACATAACAACAAATATCAGGGACTTACAAGCAGATCAACCCAAGCACTAGCACCGACAAGAACAGAGAATCCCAATAGAACCTGCAGGTGGATGAGAAAATTAAGGATGAGTAATACGAAAATGAGTTTCATATCCCTTCATCTTCAAAAAAGAAAGGACCAAATTAACACCTTTGTTTCTAGGTGCAAACTTCTTATAATCAAGAACATTACAACATTTTATACACCTCAAGTTCAAAATATGTACAAGAACTTCAAATTTAAAATGGGTCCCATCTTTACTTCTTCCCAGATGAAGTAGATGGAATCACAAATGTATAGGATTAAGCAATTTAAACATCTATGTATGAAAGATCAAAAACGTAAATTAGCACAAGATGAATAACTTTAGAAATCAAAGATTACATAATGACAGGAACTCACCCATGGTAAGTAAGCTGCTGTGAAAGTAAAGAGGCCCAAGAAGCTCATATGAATATATGGATTTTGCTTGCTCCATACATAAACCTGAGAAGCAGAAGAAAAAAAAAGAAAATTTTACACACATATAGCTCTATGATGTTTCAAGAAGTTGGTAATTGTAAAACATAATTGAGAATTACCATCATAAAAGTTAGTGAATTGCTAAGAAATATAATCTTCGCAAAAGATTCTGACACATAAGGTATCATCCCTCCAACAAGTACAATAGTGGTCAAGACGGTTGCACCAAATAAAAGCATATAAAAGAAATCCGCAGTCCTTCCCCTGAAAGAATTTTCTTCTAGAAGTTTGCAGTATCGAGCCAGAAAGAACATGTGAAACAAAAAGTCCAAGTCTGTAAAACAAAGAAGTTATAATGTCAGGGAAAGATGATGAAAATGCATTTGTAATAATTTATGTATTCCTAGAAAATGTATCATGTATACTGTTTGTCAGAACTGATCTTCCCACATGCCATGACTAAACATGTGCGATTTTAAGTGATTACTGTCAGATACTCAGATAGTAGTGCTCAAAGTTGGAGATGATTAGGTAATTTTCATTTATCGCAAATCGCAATAATCAGTTTTTGACAGCAGCTCATTACCTGCCAATCTTATTATTTAGACATTATGACTAGAGATCATAAGAAAAATAATCAGCTTTTGCAAATTGAAGTTGCAAAATCAACTTAAAACTCAAATGCACATCCATCATATGGATGCACATTTATAAGAATAGAACATAAACGAAAAATCATAGGCAAATTCTTGATAGTGGGTGTTGTTTAAACATGGTTGATCACAATTTACAAAACTTGTTTCTATGACAAGAAAAATCCCAAATTGGTTGAGAATTTGTAAAGACACTTACCCATCTTCCGGAAATAAAGGAAATTGGTGATCAGCCGCCAGACTTGGTACTGCTTAACAACAAGGTTAGGATTCAAGTACAAGTTATACGGGGAAATGATCTGCACAGAGGTATACAAAATCAAGTTAAATAGGTATTCTACTATCTTTAAGCCTTTGCTATCATATTAATCTAAAATGCAACACATAAAATCATCAAGAACATGAGTAGATGCTTAGGTGCAGCTTCATCAATGGTCCAACAAACAGATTCCATGTCACTTTGTAACTATTATAAATGATTAATGGTACCCATAATCACAATTCACTCACACAACATATTTGTCAAAAGCACCAGGTGCACTCAAAGTGCAAAAGGCGCAAGGCGCTTAAAAAGCGAAGGCTTTTTGAAACAAGGCACATAGTAAAAAGATACCATTTTTAGGGGTTTTAGACATGTTTAGGCTTATTGGGCTAGTTTTGATTATTTTAGGTTGATTCCAGGCTTGTTTAAGCACAGTGTATTTGCTTCACACTTGTTCAGATGATTTTTTGCCAGAATTTGGCCAGAACTTAGCCTGAAAATGTATCTGAGAACCTGAAAATGGAGCTTTCAAAGCGAGGTGCACGGCTATGATGGGGTGGCCTAAGGGCCAAGGCGTGCGCCTTGTGGGCTTTTGACAACAGAGCCACAAAGTGGGTTCATGAGCCCTATTTTCCAATACTTTTATCAAGCAACAAGCTCCATACCAACCAATAAACACATAAACTGTAGAGTAAAGGTCAGCCAGTTGAATGAGCCTAAAAGTAAACGGTTAACCAACCAGAAATCGTTTAATTTAACTTTCAAATTAGATAAAGAAACAACCATAATTGAGAATCACTCCTTCAAATGATCCCCTCTACTATTCCATCCAATTGAATTCCAACCCAATGCACATAACAACTAGAAATCTTATATATCTTACTCCATAAAACCAAAAACCATACAATTTCATTCAATTTCACACAACCGTCAAAAAATTCACAAACACAATGCCACAATTCATCGTAAGCAAACAGATCCTGAAACCTAACCTTCACAACATTGACACAATCAAATCATCCAATCGAACATACACACCACACATCCCAAAAATGAAAATCAACAAAATCAAACAAACAATCAAACGATTAATCACAACACAATCATCTCCATACCTCAAGGGAGCAACCGATTGTCGTAACGATTGCTGCAGTGAGATACGAGCGAGTGATAACAGGCATCTGCTTGTACCAATCCTCAACAGCTTGCGCCATTCTTAACAATGAATTCCTCAAAAGAAAAAAAACACTGAAACAAGCGATCTGAATTCCTCAACAGCTTCGAATCGACGATGAGCGATCTGATGAATGTAAGTAGTTGTACAATTTAGAGAGAGAAAGTGGTGGATCTTAGGAGTTTTAGAGAGAGAAAGGTACAAGCAGTGATGCACGATGGGCTGCTATATAAAAACTTTCAAAGAAGGTGGATTCTAAAATTTTTTTAAAACTTTCAGAGTTGTTTGTATGGAGCGTGAGGAGCACGTACCAATAGCAGATGGTTGTGACGTGTCGGGACCAATCACATGGGTCGGAAATACGACCATATATCATTTTGAGTTTTGACTCCTATGTGTCAAAACAAACAGGTTTCCAGACTTATCAATTTGTCCACATCACACGTGTAACAGCACATAGGAATAATTAAGAGTGTTCATAAGTCGAATAAATAAAAAATATCACTGTTAGTTTATATATTTGGTAGATATTTTTTTGTTTTATAATATTTTTATATTTTTTTAATGTTGTTGTAAGTGAAAAAAGATAAAAGATAATGACAAAAATATAAAAATATTATTTAATTAAAAATAAAAAATAGAGATATTTAATATAATTGAAGTGATGGAAATGGGGAATGAGACGTGAATGGTTTAAGTTTTTTTTTTATTTTCAATTTTTTTTGCTTTTCTATGTTTCTCATATATTTTCCTGTTAGTATTTGTGATACGGTACAAGTGACGATACTTTGTTATGTCGGATGAGAAAACAAGGATTTTACCCTGGTTAGAAGAAAAAAAATAACCCCATACATCCTGAGGGGGTGGTTTTTCTGAGTTGAAAGTAGGAGGTTTTGAGAAATGATTTCCATCGCATTTGACTCTCTGCTATTATAAATTTAAAATCATTTGGATATTTTTAGAATGTCCAATTAAAATAACGTATAAATTTTCTATTAAAACTTTTACACTATAACCTTTGATCCCTTGAAAAGATACATTTTTAATAGCACAACTTGATAATAGAAGAGTTATTTTGATTAAAAATAATGGATGACAAGTTTGACTATTTTATTTTTTAGATATATTAAGTTTACTCGTTAAATGATTTGGAGATAACAAACTAGAGGTGGGCAAAATACCCGGGTACGGACCCGACCCGGACCCGGGTACGGGTACGACTCGGTATAGGGTGTAACCGGTTTGGACTCGGAAAAAACCGTAGGGTTGAAACCGGGTATATTTTTCTAGATTTTGGTAGAACCTGACCAGACCCGGACCCGACCCCATTGAATCCGGGTTGGACCCGGTTTTGACCGTTTTTTTTTTTTTTAATCTAGCCATTAATAACGGCTATATAGCAGTTAGCCCCGATTTGTTACTGTTTTTTTGTCTCTTTTAGCCTTATAAGTTAGTATAAATAGGTGTGGGTTGATATGGTTTAGTACCCAAGTCTCAAACGGAAAAACATACGCAAAAAACGCAAAAAATACTCTCGTTTAATCTCGTTTTACACTTTCACTATCTCGTTTTACACTTTCACTCTCTTCGATCTTGATATGGCTCAATCACAATCTTCCGTTGGTCAAGGTTCGTCAAACTCTCCAACCGTCGTTCATGTTTTTGCACACAATCGTAACATGGATGTTTGGTGCAATTGGGATATGGCTGAGTTGAGTGACAGGTCTGTAAAGGCTCGTTGCAAGTTTTGTGGAGCTTTGGTTGCTAAAGATTCTAACACGACTTTAAGCAAACACATTAGCAAGAAGTTTTGTAAGTCGTTGAAAAGTAATCCGGATTCGTAACAGACACAATTGGGTAGAGACGGTGGAATCTTTAATTACGATGTTAATACGGTTCAAGATCGAATGGCGAAGTTCGTGATTCAAGAAGCTTTGCCTTTTAGTCACTTCGACAGTCCTCGGTTGACCAACTTAATTCGAGAGACGCTTCAACCTCGTTACACCCAAGTAAGTCGTACTACACTTAGACGTTATTGTTTAAAATTATAGAAACAAGCAAAAAATAATTTAATTGTATTATTTGAAAATTTAAATACCGGTGTAAACTTAACTAGTGACGTTTGGTCGGCTCCACACGGTTTACCCGAATCGTACATTTGCGTCACCGCTCATTGGGTGGATCCCAATTCATAGCAATTGATGAAACGTACGATTGCATTGATCTTTTTCCGTATCCACACACCGGAGAATTTTTGTTTTACTTTTTAGATAATGTAATAAATACTTTTAAATTACAAAATAAACTTTTTTCAATTGCATTTGATAACGCCTCTAACAACACAACCGCGGTTGAAAAATTAAAATTAAAATATCTTCCAATTGCAAACGGTGATTTTTTCCATACTCGTTGTGTTGCACATATAATTAATTCAGTAGTGCAAGACGGACTATCCGGAAAATATGTTGATAACTTTACTAAAGCTTTTCGATTTATGTTACATGACGTTTTTAAAAAAAGTAGAAGAAGATATCAAGATTATAAATAACTTTGTAAGGATACGGAATTTAGATTTTTAGGTCCTAATTGGGATGTACCTACTCGGTGGAATTCGACTTGTCACATGTTTGAATGTGCTTTAAAACAAAAGGGCACTTTGAAAGCTTTTCATAATAGTCTTTCGGATAATGGTGAAGCCGACCCATTTCCGGATGCGGGTTGGGAGAATCTTCAACGTCTATCCGAGTTTCTTGAGGTTTTTAAAAACTCAACAATAAAATTATCGGGAGTTTATTATTCCACTAGTTATTCGGTGCTTCAAGAATTATATTTTATGTCTTTGAATTTTAAAAATTTTCAAAATAAAAGTAATATGTTTAATCAAATGATAGAACCAATGAAAGAAAAGTTTAAAAAATATTTTAAGGAGTTACCACCCGTTTTTACGTGTGCCGCCGCTTTAAATCCGTTTCTAAATTTTGCGGGGGTTGAATGTTTAATAGATGAGATAAATGACAATTTGGATTTGCATGACGATAATTTTTCAAACGAGGCAAAAGAAAATTTTAATGAAAGTTTGAAAACAATTTATAATTTTTATTTAAATAGATATGGGCCTAACGTAAACATAACCATGCCAAGCGGATCAACCTCAAGTGCTAGTACCTCGGTTAAAGACCCTGTTTTGACTATGTTGAATGTTGTTCGGGATGTGACGGCTAAACGTCAAAGGGGTAACACTCCAACAAGTGAGCTCGGTAGATATAGTGGAACGGATTTTATTTCCACTATGACTACCTAAGATTATCGTGCATTCGATATTTTGGCTTGGTGGAAAGGAAAAGAATCTCAATTTCCGATTCTTTCTGCTATGGCCCGTGATTTACTAAGCGTCCAAGCTTCTACGGTAGCTTCGGAATCTGTTTTTTCTCTTAGTGGCAGGGTAATATCATTACGGAGAACAAGACTAACTTCGAAAGCAGTGGAGATGTGCATTTGTTTAAAGGATCACTTAGACGCAATGGATCGTATACAAGACCAAACAAGCCTCGAAGACGAAATTACACTCGAAGCTAAAGTATACGATGAAGAGGTAGAAGAATGAGTATCTTCTTGCATATCCGATGAAGAATTAACATTTGATCAAGCATCTCGTAGAAAATAAAATTAGACGATAACTTAAATAAAAGTTTTATGGTATTTTTTATTGATTCATTTTATGTATTTTTAAGTTGTTTTAATATTATTATAGAAATACATGACAATTAATTTATGTTATTTTATTTATTCATTTTTTATTGATTAAAAGAATTTTAAAAAATCACAAGTGTTCAGGCGCCTAAACAGTGCCCATGCGCCTGAACAGTTCTCATGCGCCTGAAATTTCAGGCGCATGAGAACTGTTAAGGCGCATGGGCACTGTTCAGGCGCATGGGTGCCCATGCGCCTAAACACTTGTAATTTTTAACAAAACCCTAATTGTACCCGGTTTTAGACCCGACCCGGACCCGACCCGACCCTACCCGGGTATACCGGGTAGGGTTTTCATGATGGTGAACCCGACCCGGGTTCGTACCCGGGTTCACCAATACCTGGGTACTAAAAAACCCGATTGAGCCTAACCCGGTTTGTACCCGGGACCGGGTACGGCCCAAAACCCGAAATGTGCACCTCTAATAACAACTATGCGTCACTATTATTATTCGTATTTGACATATTAATTCCTTATATGATATTTAAAAAATAAATCATCTAAGTCGTTTATATTTGGAAACTATAAAATGTGATAAATATATAGTTGTGTAAGATAATACGTGGATGTTTACTACGTGAAGGAATTAAACGATCATTTTAAGTCATCTTAATTATTTAAAGATTTTGAGTTTATAATCTTAATTCTTATAATTTTATTGTAAACTAGCTTTACCGTCCGCACGTTACGACGGCATTTACGCGGCGTGATAAAATGTAGATTAACAATCGACCCAACTTGTTTTCGGATAAAATTCACGTCGAACCGTAAAACAACTCAAATTTATACTGTTGAAAAAAAACGTTTTATAGTTGACTCACCTCTTTTTCAAACAAAATTATGTTGCACATAGATTGTAACATTCTTGTAAATATATAATTTAATAAACAAATATCAAAGTTATTATAAATAGATAATTCAATAAACAAATTTTATTATTATTTAATTATTATTTTAACTGTTCAATTGAAGATGAATTAATATAAAATAGCAGGTGAAACGCGCGTTGTAGCAGGGTGTTACAATTTGTAATGCTTAACTCTGACGTTTCGTACATTATATCCAGCCCACGTGAAAAACGTCATGTCAAAACGTTAATAAAAATAAACATGTCTCAATGAAAATCAAGAATTCTATAAAATATCATATTTTAAAGTTTGCCAAAAAAAGAACTGTATAAACAAGGAAACTTTGAAATAGTTTTGACAATTTGTATGTCGGTGCTTTGATTACTTGTAAATAATCACACACAACTCTTTTTTTTATAATGAAACTTTCGAAACATAGATAAAAATAAGTATTTCAAAATATTACTTGTAGAAATCATATTTTAAAAGTCATTAGAAAGCTAAATATTCTAAAATTAACTATTAATACTGAAATATTAGTTATCAACATTAAAATAATTAATAGAGTTGAGCTCGATTTTACTACTTAGGTTTGTTAAATATTATCATTTTCTTTCAAAAGATTAAAACATCAATTTACCTCCAAAAGTTTCATAAGTTGATTCAAATTTAGTCCAAAAGTTTCATTAATTGTTTCAACTTTATCCAAATAATAAAACTTTTAGAGTGAAATCGAAACACTATATAAAACTTTTGGAATTAAATTGATGTTTTTAATTTTTTGAAGGAAAATAATTAATTTAGTCAAACCTTAAGGAACAAAATTGAGATTAACTCTAATTAATAAAATCTAGAATTAAGTTCGATTTTGCTCCCTGAGATTTGAAAAAATAATCATTTTCCTTCACAAAATTATAAACATCAATTTACCTTTAAAAGTTTCATAAATTGTTTCAAGAATAAATTACTATTTGCATCTGTGACATTTACCCATTTTAACCACTTGCATCCTTGCAGTTTCAAAATTGTCGTCCACCCCCTGACGTTTCATTTTTATTTCCGTTTGAGTCTATCACACTAACGTCGTTAGATTTTTCCGTTATTTTTTATAAAATGACAAAAATACCTTTATTTATTAAATAAATAGTAAATTATCATTTGCATCCCTCACATTTACCTATTTTAACCACTTGCATCCCTGCAGTTTCAAAATTGTCATCCGCCCCCTAACGTTTCATTTTTATTTTCATTTGAGTCCAACACACTAACGTCGTTAGATTTTTTCGTTAAATTTTATAAAATGACAAAAATACCCATATTTATTAAATAAAATACCCCCATCCACACCCCACACCTTCAATCTTCTCTCTATATATATATCTCTCTCTCTCTCTCTCTCTGTGTGTAAAGTTTATACTTAAAGGCTGATGCAACCAAAGTAACCAAAGAGCTCTCAGTATGCATGCATGAAGTACCGAGTTAAGTTACTTCGAAAATTTTACACAACTCAAGGAAATAAGCTAAGTATAAAAGATTTCGAAGCCAAATGACCAAAATCTTCCGAAGTCAAAAATGAAATCTTCCGAAGCTTCAGAGACAAAGTCTTCCGAAGCCAAAGACTGATTTCTTCCGACGACAGAGAAGACATGCTTTCTTTGATCACCTTTTTGACAAAGCTGAACAACTTCAGGAAGACCTCTATCCACATAGACAACAATAGTGTTATCTTTATCACAGAGAATAGTCAAAGTTAACACAAATGAATAATATGCTTATCTGTTCACAAAAGTTTTTGATGAGCAGAGATTTAAGTATCTTATATCAGCTGTTAGGATGATTAACTTTGAGTAGATTTTTCTTAAACTAAACTCAAGTTTATGTTTAATAATATGTGTGTCTTAAGTTTTCTATATCATCACTATATAAGCTCAGTTTACTTTGGAAGAAACTTTTCAAAATGATATCCCTTAGAATCTTGAGAATTTTGGATGCATTTTTCTTCGGAAGACATCAAGTTGTATTCGAAAAAAAGTTATGTCTTCAAAACAAATAACTACTTCTGATAACTTAACATTCGGAAGAAATTTGATTATATCTTCCGAAGCTTATATTTGTCACTAAGTACTTATACGTATTGAAGGACTATTTTCTTCCGAAAGCAATTAAGTCTCGGAAGACTTATTCTCTTATTGAATAAGATTTCTGATATTTGATATCTTTCAAAGGAAAATCTATCCAGGAAGTAAAAATACTCTAACTATTTTTCTTCTAAAGCAAAATTCTTAGAAAATTAAGGAATATCTTCCGAAGCAAAAATCGACTTCGGAAGTTTTTCTCAAATCTTCCGAAGACAAATTACCTTCGGAAGTTTTAGACTTCCAAGAAAACTAACTTTTTGGGCACCTTTTCTGAGGTGGGACCGACTTTCGGATTTCAAAGTTTATCCGTTGGCATTAACTTTGTCTTAAATCCATACCATATATATTTGTACAACGGTTCCCCCTCTTTCACTATTCACCTTCATCTGCTATATTCAAACCCTAAATTCACCCACAAACCGACCTTGTTCTTACCTTCCTTCATCCTAAAGCTACTTTAAATGGCCAACCCTGATCCACAAAACCAGCCCGATTTCTCTATACAACTACACAGGCAATATAATCAGGTTGCTCTGTTAGTATCTGAGAAGGATCCTGGATTCTCAGATGTTTTGCCGTTTCTTGGCTCTAACAAACTACTTCACCTCCCTCACCATAAATCCTCCACTATATGAAGATCAACTTTTGGAGTTCTGAAGGACCTACCAAGAGGTCATTATAGATGGGGAGAAGGCACTGTCTGCTACAGTACAGGGCAGGACACTTTTCATCACTCCAGCCACTATCCGTACTCATCTAAGGCTGGATGATGAAGAAGGCAAATTGTCCTTCCCAAAATCTGCTGTGAACCAGTCCTTTTGGCAAATGGGCTATGAGGGTGATTACTCAATAAGAACCTTCAAGAAGGGGAAGGTCTCCTCCCAATGGAAGTACCTCTTCCATATGGTCATCCACTGTTTATCAAACAAACATGGAGGTTGGGATCAAATTCCAGAAGACCTTTCCTATATAGTCCATGGATTGGTACAAGGGTTCAAGTTCTGGTACTCACAATTTGTTTATACTAATTTACTTGCTAACTTGAACTCCTTAAAATATTATATGTTCCCTCGATATGTCCAATACATTCTTAACTGTGAACTGGGCTCACAGTTGAAGGGAATAGGTGATATTTTTAATTTGGGACAGATGAAGCCCGACATCTTTAAAACAATAAGAAAACCAACTATTGGCTTCTTACGGGTAGAAACAACCCTAGTCCTAAAAATGTTAGAGCTCATTGCTCAAGGTGATAACTTAGCAACACCAGCTAATGTTGAACCCATACCTTCCACTTCTGCACCACCCACACAGCTACAAATCACCATCACCTACCAAAGAAAATCCAAACGAACCCCTGCACAAACTACTCAACTTGTGCAGGCTCCCGGACCTAACCTCTAGCTTACCTATGCAAGAAGGTGATGCTACCAAAAAGGAGGAGAAAGTCCTATCTACAATCACAGAACCTGGGAGTTCTTCTCAGAGCATGGAAATAGAGGACTCACCACCCTCTCTTGCTCTTGTCCATACTCAGCAACCTTCTCAAGTTCACCTTGATGTGGGCTCACTCATACAAAGTCTATTTAAGGAGGTTATAACAAGGGCAATGCCAACTCCATCTCACCCAGCTTATAATCCAATTATGGGATGGAGATATGATGATCAGAGGAGAGCCCTGGTAATCTCTAGATCTCAAGGGCAACAAGAGATCTTCAACTTCTACACCCTGATATTCTATGAGAGCACTTATCTAGTTGACCCCCTACTTGCCAACCCAAGTCAAAACAGGCAAGCTGTAAGGTTGGCTGATAAGATTCAACAAAGGGTGATTGAAGAGTTCAAGCTGAGAACAAGACTATATAGATAGAGGCTAGCAGGAAAGACTGTTGGTCAACTGGATGCTGAGGTAGACCCTAAGATTAGCTTCGAAGGGGAAACCTTGGCTGAAGGCCTAGTAGTTAATCCTGTGAACCTTGAGATAACAGGAACTGCTTCAGCACCTATTACCCTCAGTGAGGCACCAGGTGGTGAAGGTGTCTCACAACCTCTCTCTGGCCGGAGCTTAAGTGAAAAACCAAGTAATGAAGGCCAAATCTCTCTCCAACCTGAGTCACAAAGGTCTGTGAGTGACAAAGGTAAAAGGAAGATGACTCCTTAGGAGATTGAGGAGGAGGAAAGAGAGAGGAAGAGGAAGCTAAGGGTAGGGAGTTCAAGTGGGTCCTCAAGCTTCATGGAAGCTGGAATCAGGGCTGCACCCAGACCAAACACTCAAGATGATGAGATAAGGGCAGTCATATTGAACTACCTGGGGACCAGAAACTATAATATTGATGAACTCATCTCTCTTCCCTTAGAAGAGTTAAATGAACTGGCTGACACTGAGATGTCAAAGGAGAGGAAGGAGGCAGAGGATGCAGAACTACTCGTCATGATCAAGGAAGAAAAAAGGATGAAAAGACTCTACAAGCATGCTCCTACTCTCTCCCTGGTTCAAGAAAGCCCTGAGACAGAGGCGGTGGCAACTGAACAACAACCTCAGGTAGACAAAGAAGTAGACAGACAAAATATGATTAGCTATATGAGTGCCACAGGACTCTATCAGGCATCTGCACTTCTTCCCTTGTCCTATGAATACATAGAATTTGAGTACCTTAAGCAGCTCGAGCAACAAGTAATGAAGGAACAAAAAGCTGCTAAGAGGAAGACGAGGGAAGAAGCTGCAAAGTCAAGAGCCATCATCCAAAAGAGTCTAAAGAAATCTGCTGATAGGCAGAGGATGATGAGCTTCTTGAAGCTGTATAGATTTTTCAAAAGGAGGCTTGGGCCAATGTCTCTATCCACCATGGATGAGCACATTAGGGTGATCAAGCAAAAGATTAAAAGGGGTGAGCTCATTGACTTGCATTCTCCACCAAGTCAGGCTGCACCTGAAGTTGAGGTCAAGGTTGAACCATAAGAGATAACACAACCTGGACCTAGTGCTAGACCACAAGCAACTTCATCTTCTGATCCACAGTAGGGTCCTGATCCCTCTCCTTCTGAACCTGTGAGGGAAGAGAACCCATCTGAGAAAGACACACAAAGACAACCTAGTGCTATAGGCCACTCTTCTCAATTGAAATATGGAAAGAGGAAGAAAAGGATGGCTACCAGAAGGGACAAGGAAAAGAAGAAGAAGTCCAAGGCATCCATCTCTACACCTCAAGATGGGTCAAAACATCCTGAGGGTGCTCAAGAAGAGGCTGCTCAAGAAGAGGCTGCTCATCCAACTCCTATTCAAAGAGAGCCTCTTGCTGTTGAGAGACCCATCTTGTCCTGGACCTTTGCTGCTAATCCGGACAGATGGTATGTCATTAGGGATCAAGGAGGTCAAGCTGTCTACTTCTGGCAAGACATACTTGATCTTCTTTTGCATGATCTCTATGACATGAGGAGATACTATGAAAGTCTGAGGGATCCTAACTAAATGATGAAGAAAGGAATGGTCTTGATCCTGATGAGGACTGTCAATAGATAAAGTAAGCTCTTCTGTTTTTGGTAGCATCAGTCTAGGGGGAGTTTGTAAGGTTTATACTTAAAGGCTGATGCAACCAAAGTAACCAAAGAGCTCTCAGCATGCATGCATGAAGTACTGAATGAAGTTACTTTGGAAGTTTTACACAACTCAAGAAAACAAGCTAAGTGTAAAGCTTCCGAAGCCAAATGACAAAAATCTTCCGAAGTAAAAAATGAAGTCTTCCGAAGCTTCAGAGACAAAGTCTTCCGAAGCCAAAGACTGATTTCTTCCGAAGACAAAGAAGACATGCTTTCTTTGATCATCTTTTGACAAAGCTGAACAACTTTTCGCTGCCACTTTGAAGACTCACCAACTTATATGAGTTGGTGAAAAGGTTCATGCTTTTGTCAACTGTAGATTATGGTCACCGGTCTGTAACTTTATACTTTTGTACCTTTTATCTTTTTTGTAATACATTAGGATATGCCTTTTGACTCTACATTGATCTTGTTGTTCTCTAGATTAGTGTTTCAAGCGGGCTTTCAAAGTATAACCGGCTGTACGATGTAGTATAAAGTGTCTTAAGTACTTGTATCTTTCTTTATGTTTTATAACACTTGTAAGAGAACTTAAGAGCAATATACATCATTCTTGAAAACGAATATCATCTTGTTATTGTTCTTGTTCTATCTCATATTTGCTTGTGTTCTTAGCATCATTATCTATACAAACCCGGTTCCCTATTTGATATGTTAAGTGTTCTAACACCCTCCTTATTGTGAAACTGTTGCATTCACACCCTCCAATGGTCCTACACTCTCTCTTCTCCCTTTCTATGTCCACCACCATTGCCACCGCAACCACCTCCGTCACCGCACTACCGCCATCGCAGCACCACCACCGTCGCCGCACCACCGCCGACGTCACCGCACCACCACCGCCACCTCCACGACCAGAAGAACCACCGCCACTCCTATCTCTTCTCTTCTCTTTTCCTCTTTGTGTGTGTGTGTGATCGGTACTCCACAACCACCAAGATGTGAAATTGATGTTCTACATAAGTAGATCTAGTGGTGGAAGGGTAAAACATGGTGGCCAAGGGTGTTTTGGCAAAAATCACAGATCTAGTAATGATGGGTGGCTACGGTGGTGGAGACAGGGGTTTTGGTGGTGGTGATGGGTGGTTGTGATGGGGACTACAGTAGTGGTGATAATGGCTACGGTTGTGGTAATGGGTGTCTGCGGTGGTGGTGGTTATGGGGATTGCGGTGGTGGTGATGGGTGACTACGGTGATGGGTGGCTGTGGTGGTGATGGTGATGGGTGGTTGTGAAGGTGGTGATGGTGATGGGTGGCTACGATGGTGGTGATGGGGGCTATGGTGGTAGTGATGGGTGGCTGCGATGGTGGTAATGGGGGCTGTGGTGGTGGTGATGGGTGGCTGCGATGGTGGTGATGGGGGCTGCGATGGTGGTGATAAGTGGCTATGATGGTGGTGATGGGAGATGTGGTGGTGGTGATGGGGCTACGGTGGTGGTGATGGGGGCTATGGTGGTGGTGATGGGGCTGCGGAGGTGGTGATAGGGACTACGATGGTGGTGATGGGTGGCTGCGTAGGTTGTGATGGGTGGATGTCATGGTGGTGACGGGAACTGGTGGTGGTGGTGGTGGTGGTGAGGGTTGTGAAGATGATGATGGGCAGTTGTCATGATGGTGATGAGGGGTAGTTTAGTCTTTTTAAAAACAATTTTAACATGAAAACTAACGGTGTCAGTTATCTGGACTCAAATGAAATAAAAATAAAATGACAAATACTCAAATGGAAATAAAATGAAACGGACTCAAATGAAATAAAAATAAAATGACAAATACTCAAATGGAAATAAAATGAAACGTTAGAGGGCGGATGACAATTTTGTGACTGCAGGGATGCAAGTGGTTAAAATACGTAAATGTTAGGGATGCAAATGGTAATTTACTCTTGTTTAAATTTCAGTTCAAAAATTTTATTAGTTGTTTCAACTTAATCCAAAATAATAAGTTTTTGGACTGAAATTGAAATAACTTATGAAACTTTTGAAGGTAAAATGATGTTTTTAATTTTTTGAAGGAAAATAGTTAATTTTGTCAAACCTTATGGAACAAAATTGAAATTAACTCTAAAATCTAACAATGAAAAGAATTTGAAAGAAAGAAAAGATATAAAGCATGAATCGTTAAAAAAATCGAACTGTGTCAATTAATTATCGCTATTAAAATATTTTTTAATCTAACCAACTAAAAGAATCTAAAAAAAGAGAAGGTAAGCAGCTGTGAATCTTTAATAAAAAAATAGGCGCAGATAGGGCTGCAAACAAACTGAACTTTCAACGAATAGTTGGTGAACCGTTCGACGGGAAGTTCGTTTATATTCGTTCGTTTAGTAAATGAACGAACACGAACAAGAAAATTCCGTTCGTTTAGTTAAATGAAACGAACATGAACACAAGCCGCGTTCGTTCATTTATGTTCGTGAATGTTCGATAATGTGTTCGTTTATGTTCGTTAATGTCCGTTCGTGAACGTTCGATAATGTGTTCATTAATGTGTTCGTTTATATTCTTATTTTTGTGTCAGTTATTTTTATGACTATTATATCAAGTATTTTTTGATATTTATGTTAATTACTTATTTATTTTTGATTGATTTTGTGTAATGTTTGTAATAAAAATATAAATTTTATTCTAAAATAAATCTATAATCTTTGTATTTGTTTGTGTTAATGAGTTTCTCGATGTTCGTCATGTTCATGAACAGTTATTTGTGTTTGTTTGCTTTTTATTGTGTTAATTTGCGTTCGGTAAGTGTTCGTGAACAGTTCATGAACATGTTCATTTTCTTAATGAACGAACACGAACAAAAAATCTCGTTCGGTAAGTGTTCGTGAATAGTTTATGAACAAGTATATTTTCTTAACGAACAAACACGAACAAGGTCTTGTTTGTGTTCGTTCGGTTCGTTTGCAGCCCTAGGCACAGAGCATAGACCTCATGGAGTCATAGGTGCGTAGCAACTTAACAGAAGAAACAAAAATCAAAGGCTTGTGCGTCGAGCCACAGACTTCATGGGTGGAAAAGCCTACCAGTTGAACAATCCAGCTTTTGTTATTGCAATTGAAATTGAATAACATTTATTTAGATGTGAAATAGTTGAATTAAAATTTTTTAAATTCATAGATGTTTAATACTATATATAATGTAATTTGTTTGTTCTTTTTACATAACAAAGATAGAACAACTAACAGCCTCAAAATTCAACTGACCCAACCAGAATCACCTAATATGTCATAAAAGCTATTAACCAATTCAAGCAATCCATGACAAACGTACACCAAACCAAATCCATACACAATATACTTGTTTTGATACATAAAACTTCACAACCTTATATTCGAATGCAATTTGATAGCTTAGCATTTTGATAACTTGAATAATTAGAAGGGTAACATCTCACAAGCAAACATAGCAAACCTGTATAATCTCGTTCTTTATAGGGTCTGTTGAAAGAATGAACCTTATCTATAATCCCGAAAGAAACGTCATCTCAGCATGCCCAACTCCATATAACTTTTCCCTACTATATTGTGACTTTTATGCAGCTCTTAACACCAACTATCCTATCTTCTAAAATTTTGAGACTTCCACAATTGAAAGATAATCTTGATCCTGTTACTTTGCAAATGCATAATTAAAGATGAAAAATGACCGACTAACTATGATAATCTGTTGGTTCAAATGCAAAATATGTACTTTGCTAAAACTTTAATGCAGATTGAAAGTAACGATAGAAAGACGAACCAAACGAGATATTATCAAATCATTATTTATTCCATTGTCAAACAAAGAGCAACAAACACTTCAAAACAAACCATAGTAGTCTTTTCAGTTTCACCACAAACAAAGATAACATGTCAGTTGCCACCACGCAGACGAAGCACAAGGTGGAGGGTTGATTCTTTCTGGATATTGTAGTCTGCAAGAGTTCGCCCATCCTCAAGCTGCTTCCCAGCAAAAATAAGCCTCTGCTGATCTGGCGGAATACCTTCTTTGTCCTGAATCTTCGCCTTCACATTGTCGATGGTATCTGAGCTCTCAACCTCCAGGGTAATGGTCTTGCCAGTCAGCGTCTTCACAAAGATCTGCATACCACCTCTGAGACGAAGAACCAAGTGAAGGGTCGATTCTTTCTGAATGTTGTAATCTGCAAGGGTCCGACCGTCCTCGAGTTGTTTCCCAGCAAAGATCAACCGCTGCTGGTCTGGTGGGATGCCCTCTTTGTCCTGAATCTTAGCTTTCACATTGTCGATTGTATCGGAGCTCTCGACCTCCAAAGTAATGGTCTTGCCGGTTAACGTCTTGACGAAGATCTGCATACCCCCTCTGAGTCGGAGAACCAAGTGAAGGGTTGATTCCTTCTGGATGTTATAGTCTGCAAGGGTGCGACCGTCCTCGAGCTGTTTTCCAGCAAAGATCAACCTCTGTTGGTCTGGCGGAATGCCCTCTTTGTCCTGAATCTTGGCTTTCACATTGTCTATGGTGTCAGAACTCTCAACTTCAAGAGTGATGGTCTTCCCTGTGAGGGTCTTAACAAAGATCTGCATTCCTCCTCTCAATCTCAGAACAAGATGGAGTGTCGACTCCTTCTGGATGTTGTAATCGGCTAAGGTACGGCCGTCCTCTAGCTGTTTTCCGGCAAAGATCAACCTCTGCTGGTCTGGTGGAATGCCCTCTTTGTCCTGAATTTTGGCTTTCACGTTGTCGATTGTGTCTGAGCTTTCAACCTCAAGGGTGATGGTCTTACCAGTTAGGGTTTTCACGAATATCTGCATCTGTATATTCAAGAATACGAACACAGTAAGAATCAAAACAACAAATTTCTCTACCAGCTAACAGAGAGATGTATCAGATCCACAATTAACGACCTTATACATAAAACAACTCCTCAAATCTAATAAAAATTACGAGTACCGATTAAAACACAAAAATTCTCAATTATCAAACCACGATCAACATCACGATTGAGACGTTTAAAAAAACTGGTTACAAAAACGAAAATCAGCCAAACGATTTCAGATCCATCGTCAACAGTTCCACAGTCTCAACAAAATTTGATAATCCGATGAGATATATCAAACAAACAAACCAACGATCACAAAATTCATAATCTCACAACAACATCAACAAAACAAGAACAACATATATCAACAAACACAAAGCCTTACTCCTGAAATCAATTTCTCAGATCTAACAATTCCACAAGTTTCGCTTAAACTACCGCAACCAAAACCTCACTCAATGGTTCATGAATCAATATCTTGTCAAAACATTCGCAAATCGGTAACACGATAGGGAATCTATCAAGTAACTCGTTAATCAGATCACTAATTGTTAATCAAACATCCAACGATCATACAATACATAATCAATAACAGCATCAAGAACAAACATTATAGGAAGAGGATAGCAACATACCTTGAAAGAATCGAAGAGCTTGAATTGAGATGATATCGCTTTGCTTTGGGATTTGTTTGTTACGAGATGAAATCGACGATGGGTATGGAGGGGTATTTATAGAGCGAAGAATAAAGAGTCGGTCAAGGTTGGAAAGTTAAGGTGACGGAGATTATAGAAGACGATGGAAGGAGGTTGTGACACGTGTACGGTGAAGATGATAAGTATTGCTGTCATGTTGTGCACCACACGGCGGGAGATGAATCTTGATTCTAGAAGGGGTGCGTAGCTTCTGGGGTGTGGTAATGTGGACTTTCTTTTGTTTTAAGTTATGGATTTAGCTTAAATCTTTTTCATAAGCAAAGGACATTTTAGGAATTTAAGCAATATGATTTCTTTTGTATGTATTATTGGTGACGTAAACTCGTGCATTATGATGAGGACGTTGAAGCAGCGGAAAATCTGTAACGCTAAGTATAAAAACAAAATTTTATATCTAAACGTACATAGAGAAAATATCATAACGAATAAAATAAGAATGATAAAATGTGACATTTTATATTTAAAAACAAAAAAATGTAATAATTTTGATGACATGTATATTTGTGTCAACGTGTCACAAAACTCTTATTTTCGAATAAAAGTATCAAACAAAACAAGACAGAATGAACATTACATCGATTAACAAGATCAAAATACGGAGCTAAAGAAACTCATGAAAATAACACGATGATGTGAACCCTAGAACAGATACACACGAGAAAGATGAAGAAGATGAACTCGTGTCTTAGGGATTTTCATATTAGTTATCAGGTAAGAAATCTCTTGATTGACGAAATGAAAAAGATGAGATGATAAAGATTGATGTTTCTTTTGAATTCCTCTCGTCTTTTTTTTTATATAAAACCAAAATGTGTGAACCATTTATGGTGTACTCTTGTTCAAGGCTTCAACATAACATCCACAATCCCACCGGTCCATAAACAATAAGCTCAATGCATGAATCAAGCTCATTAATCATACTTACATGCAACAATAAAAACAAAATTATATATTAGAACTAAATCATATTAACATGTTTGTTATTGAATTGAAGTATTCATACATTATATTATATATATTAAGAGAATGGGGAAAGAATGAGAGCACTCGCCTCCTTCTTCTCTCCGATAACCACCTCATACTTGACGGAGGAAGAGGCGAACTGTGAAGGAGTATGAGAAGATGATTCATGTGCAGATTACTAATCAGGATGATTCAATAATCGAGACTAGATCCATCAAGAAGTCCATTGCGCAGATGTCGGTTGTTGATAACTTGCCTGTGGATAAGCATGAGAAGAGGCTGAGAGCATCGTTTAAGGTGAGTTTTAGGGCTTCGACTCATTGATTCGGCCATCATTATCTTCAACAATCCGCTTCAGTACCTTAATTTATTCGTTTGTAATTACGAGGTTCGATTGTTAACGATGAATCTATGTTTTCTTTCTTTCTTTCTTGGTGGGTCTCATGGTGAAAGTTCTATTGTTTTTCTCTCATGTGCAGGCTTGTGAAAATTTGTGGTTTTGGAAGACTTGAACAACTTTGAAATCCCAATCTGTTTTCATGATCTCTATACCTGATAATATTCTATTTTGTTTCCACGGATCATAATTATCATATATGATGATGGTAAAATGTCACAAGTAATATATAATGCATGATGAAGTACTCATTTTTAGCTTTTAACTTATTATCTTATTACCTGATGTTGATTCTTCATTATGTAATTGTAATACTCTAAATAAATTTAAACACCCTTTAATCTGGTTGAATTTTTATGCTACTAAATGCTTGAGCTGTATAGTTCTAATTCCATTTGATTTGAAAATGAAGATATCATATAATGTGGACTTCTATGTCATTTCATGTGCCTTAGTTTTGTAATTTGGTCTTTCACTCTGGTGTGTAGTTTTGGTGTCAAATAGATTAATAGAGTTTGGTTACTCTAAGTAGTCATGTTTTTAAGGGTACAATTTGCTCCATTGTGCGCAGGCCTTGCAGTTTGTATTAACAGAATGCAAGCTCAATGCCAAGATTGTTGACATTTATGAGAAAGGAGATTCTTATATACAAGAGTAAGCTTTTTTTATTTTTTTAAAATTAAACATGAATGTATTGTTATAGTCAATTTCCTGGAGTTTATGTGTACATTGTCTGTTATATGTAAAGAAGAAGATTGAAAGGGGTATAGCATTCCGGACGCGTTTATATATGAACGATACAATCTGAAAATTTTCCCCTCTTGCCACTGACAAGATGGTGTCAAAAGAAGGTGACATCTTGAAACTATAAGTATTAACTAAATAACGGGTTTGTTTGCTTAGATCTAATGACTCAACTTAAGTTTATTATTATTACTATGAATGTGAGCAAATGGTTGTTTTTATTTGTTACAGTGATAACAGATACAACGTGTCATATAGATGGTATCATAGTTGTGGTGGGGCACACACATGTTTATTACTGCCCCAGCTGATGTTATTGTTACTACTGAGGTTGCACTAAGGCTTGTGACACTGTGAAAAAAGGTAAATCCTTTGTCATATTTCCCTGAACACTTCTATAAAAAAAACCTTTTTATCGGCTAAACTTGAATATACATATGGATATACATTCCATATAGGTGAGATTGTTAACAAACTATTGATGGTTTACATATTTCAATATATGGGCTACAAAGATTATACATATACAGGTGAGGTTTTTAACAACTCATAAATGGTTTTCATTTTTTTAGTTTTATAATACATGCTCACTTCTAAGCTTTGCAAAGACAACAAAAATTTGACTGGGACTACTAGATACACAAGTATGAATACTCAACTTCGAATTGGTATTTATTGCTATATATCCATGAAAAATACACTCTTACTTAGTCTTGTAAATATCGACAATTTTTTATTGCTTGATGATGTGGAACAGAGCAAGAGGGATAATTTAGAGTCTCCTAGATATGTTTTTATGTATTTCTTAAGAGGGAGTGATGATCTTTTTCATTTTGTATTCGTTCTTAATTGATTGGGCTTGTCTTTTTATTCTGGTTGATTTTGCAGGACCAAGCAAGTTGTATCCACATAAGTTCATTTACTATTTCCAGTTAAGAAGCATTGTATTAAAACAAGTTGGTTATACGCAAGGTTACACTACAAATTTGCAGGCTTATCTTCATTTGCCATTATTGTTTCTCTACTGAGTTTTAGTCCTCAAAGGTAATCAAAGTTTTATTAGATGCTTTGTTTTTTATTGAACTTATTGTGCTTCTAACTTTATACGACAGTATTGTCTTGTATTATAATGCTCTATTCTTTTTTAGTCTTGTGTGTGCTACATTTGTCTGGCAAGAACTTTGCACCATCTAAATCTTTATAGTTTTTTGACTGAAATATGTTATAGCTGGGGATATATACATATACACACATACACACACACACAAATATATATATGAGATGTGTTTGATAGGTAGCAGGTAAAATCTTAACTTCCTTTTGGTCATCAAATGTCTGAACCACCCATAGACAAATTATGATAAGACTAAGCTATCTGAGGCAAACAATCAATCTATTATCCAAGGTAATACAAATGCTCTATTATCTGTCGTACTATTTTTAACAATGGATTTTGAGTTCTGATGCCACTAGGGACGACCATACAAACTCCATGCTACTGGCCAAGAGGAAATTGTTGTTCCGGTACATTCATCATATGTTTAATTATATATATAATTCTAATAGTAACAATATCAATTCTTATTTTGACATAACATGATATCTAACTATTTTACATCCATATTGCAACATTGAATCAACTTGTGCTGCCCACCTACAACAGATGTATTCATAAACTTTCATCATCTAGAAGGTTAGTTCTAAGGTCCTTAAATCACCCATGAATCAAATGTGGATTGGTAATGACATCTATTGTGTAAATGAATAATACATTTGACTTTGCCTTGAAGATGGAGGCCTTAGTTGTAATTAGGATAGATTTTGTTAGCATCTATTAAGAATATACTAAAGATTTTGTTACTTGCAGGTTGATCTTGAGTAAGCAATGAGTAAGTCAAGGGACAAGAAATCACAAAGTAATAGAATGCTTTGCAAGAAATGAAAGGACAATTGGATGAAGCACGCAATCAAATTATTCATGAGAAAAAAGAAACAAAACATGCTATTGAACAAGCTCCATAGGTTGTAGTAAGCTATCTGAGACAAACAATCAATCTATTATCCAAGGTAATACAAATGCTCTATTATCTGTCGTACTATTTTTAACAATGGATTTTGAGTTCTGATGCCACTAGGGACGACCATACAAACTCCATGCTACCGGCCAAGAGGAAATTGTTGTTCCGGTACATTCATCATATGTTTAATTATATATATAATTCTAATAGTAACAATATCAATTCTTATTTTGACATAACATGATATCTAACTATTTTACATCCATATTGCAACATTGAATCAACTTGTGCTGCCCACCTACAACAGATGTATTCATAAACTTTCATCATCTAGAAGGTTAGTTCTAAGGTCCTTAAATCACCCATGAATCAAATGTGGATTGGTAATGACATCTATTGTGTAAATGAATAATACATTTGACTTTGCCTTGAAGATGGAGGCCTTAGTTGTAATTAGGATAGATTTTGTTAGCATCTATTAAGAATATACTAAAGATTTTGTTACTTGCAGGTTGATCTTGAGTAAGCAATGAGTAAGTCAAGGGACAAGAAATCACAAAGTAATAGAATGCTTTGCAAGAAATGAAAGGACAATTGGATGAAGCACGCAATCAAATTATTCATGAGAAAAAAGGAACAAAACATGCTATTTAACAAGCTCCATAGGTTGTAGTATGAATTTGATCTTTTACTTTTTGTTTTTAAAGAAAATTCTCTCTTTTAATCTAGAAAGCAGAAGGTGAGTTGAAACATGTTACTAAATTCTAAATGTTTGCGTGTTATTGGTAATCTTTTTCCTTTGCTTGCAATATGATATTCTAGAGTATATTAGCTTGCCATTTTCACTTTTTTGGTCTACAAAGGGTTTTAACGTATTAAACCATGAGGTTTATATTTCATTTGTTTTGAAGATTTGGGTATTTGAGTTCATTTTGAATTGTACAGTTTAATCTTTCAGTTAATATTCTATGTATGAGATGCAAATGCGTTTTTCTCCTTCGATATTTCATTCATCAATGCTTCTCATGAACAATTCTGATCTTTGGTCGATGTTAAGAGTCATTTGACATTGCACTGACTAATTTTGTTTGTTGATATATTAGAAACATGTAACAAGATGATATTGTTGTTTTAGTTGGTACCACAACCCAAATTGGAACATGGATATGAGATTCTTATCAAGTTGATTAGATGATCATTATTTGTAGTAATAATTTTGTGATTTTAAAATCTAAAAAGTTCAAGATTTTAGGAATCTAGTTTTGGTACTTTCTTTAACCCAAATGTCATTATAGTGTATTGTTTCTAAGTTCTCTTCAAAGGATATTGATAGGTGAAACGACGGTGGTGTTTTCACAGTTTTCATGGTGGTTGTGGAGCGGAAAGCATCAAGATACAAAATTCTGTAACAGGCCCTCCTACAATTCATCTACATAATCTGACGTAAATATGTTGGAATTGGACAACCTAAAGTTCCAATCAGTAAATATGGCATCAACATCTAAAAGAGTAAAACGAAAATGGTAAGGTCAAAGAGAACATAAGGTTTATAAAGAGTATGATGTTATTTTGGTTCCGTTAGATGGTGGTTGTTTATTAGGATTAAAATCATATGATTCTGATTGGTCAATTGGATGGTTAGAACTTAATGGTGCTGGTTTTTGTTGTGATGATGATGATGATGATTCACATGTAGTTTATGGAGTAGCATGCCGCAAATCAAGAGCTTTTCCTCTAGCAATTGGCAATGTTTATGGGAAATATTACTCCCTTGGCAGGTAAAAATTCACTCTTCGAACAAACTTTTTTGTTTTCTGTTTATCATTTTATTGATTAAAAGTAAAAAATTTGTTCCAAAATCAACAAACAATGGATTTCATTGTGACATTGTTTTGTTGTCCTTTTAATATAGTTGGTTATTTTTACTTATAAGTTAAACGAGTTGTGCGCTTATTTAGAGACTCTTTTTAATAGTTGGGGGGATGTATGTTTGTAGGACCCATTAAGATTTAGTTGGGGGTGATCTTGAACGGCTATTATATTCGTTTAGAATGAAAAAAATGCCTATGATATTATATCATTACATTATCCGGCCACCGGAAGGGTATAAAACTAGTTCTAATAATAACGAGAAGCTGCTACGTAGCAAGCCTAGCTTCATTGATTAGTTGGTATTGTTCAATAAACAATACTGTTAAAAAGAACCAACGTTGCAGATTATTGTTGTTTATATAATGTGATGATTAAGATATATTACTTACTAACATTTTAAGTTTTGTTTACTATGTATTTATGAATGAAGTGATATGTATACATGAAGGGATGACAAGAAAACGCTAATAATCGAATTATAATCAAAATAATTGAAAAAGAAGAACAAACTAAAATAATCAAACTGGTTGAAAAACCGGTAGTTTGGTTATGACGTTTTCAATAACCAATTTCATGTTTATGTTATGCTTATTATAAATATTATGAAATCAGAATTGACTCAATCCCAGGGATATTAATACCAGTCTTGATATTCTTATTTTTATAAATAACTACGGTTGAAACCCATGCTTTGCCGTGGGGTTTTGTCGACGTGGAATCAATATTAACGCAAAAGACTAAAAATCATCAACTTGTTTTGGGTGTCAAAATGCTATAATAGTTTTAAACAAACGGTACATTGAGTCTAGTTAGATACACTTTATTCCTGTAATTCTAATTCTCGTGTTTTCTTCCTGAATCTATGAGCTTAACCTCATACATCTACGGTCGTGGAAAGATACTTGCATATATTCGGTTATGTTGCAGTTATGAGACCATAATAAGATTAAAAACATATGCCTGTGATTACAAAATAAAGAATCAAGAATGCAACAAAGACATGATGAGGCTTGAACGTTTGGTTGCCGTGGTGGAGCTTGAACAAAAGTATTGTGACAACCGGTCAAATCAGGTTAACGTTAGTATGAAACTAACTTAGTAATAATTTTATATTTATTAATATTTGTGTTTGACTATTTGAAAACTTAAGTTGACCCGATTTTAACGAACCTCAAAATCGGTTAACTATTTGAGACGAATAATAATAATAATAATAATAATAATAATAATAATAATAATAATAATAATAATAATAATATAATAATAATGATATAATAATATAATAATAATAATAATAATAATAATAATAATAATAATAATAATAATAATAATAATAATATAATAATAATAATAATAATAATAATAATAATAATAATAATAGGAAGAATATGATATTCCTCACAATTTAAATTTATTAAATAAATGGACTATTCCAGAAAGAAATTTTAATTTTCCAGATAATTGGGTACTAGATAAAGTAAGCCCATCTCAACAATATATGAATAATAATCCAATAAATATTTCACAAACAAATGAAGGGTCAGTTCAAATACAATTTGAAAATAATAGAATAAAATATGAACCCTCTTTGTCCAAATCAGTGTCATCACACTATTATATTTCTCCTGTAGATTACACAGTTAGAAGTCCTTCTAGTGCATCAACATCTAGAATTAAGGAAGAATTTCCTGAAAGAAAAATAGATGAATTAAGAATAAACTCGGATAATATAGTTCGAGGAATAAGAATAGATCCGGAACTAACCGAATCAGAAATAAATTTTGTATAAATATGAATCAAAAAGAAAAATTAGATTTCACTCCGGGATCACCGGTAAGAGAAGAAATTTCTAAAGAATTTCTCCAACCCAAATGGGAATTATTTAGAACATAGTTTTTCAAAAATTTTGAAAAAACAGATAAAGAATATTTTAGAGAAGAATATTATAATGAACTAGATGAGAAACAAGAGGTTATACCTTTTGTTCCATGGTTTATTGAAAAATATACTAACAGTATTATTTCCGTTATAGAAAGAAATTTTAATATAAATGGAAATATAGTTTCAAATGTTTTCCCTCCTACTAATGGTTTTAAAATTGAAAAACAAGGAGAGGAAAGATATTATCAAGCTTTTCAAAAGCTGCTGGAAGGTGAAACCTTGCAGACAACAATTTCTCATATAAATGGTTTAATAAAACAACATAATTATTCAAATCTGTATTTGATAATAATTGGAGAACAACTCCAAGATATTTCTAAGAAAATGGATAAAATACTATCTCATTTCAAAGAAAAACAAAATGTCATAGTAAATGACCAAATAAAAATAAAGAGTCTATTGCTACTCCAAGCATTCAATTACCTCCTAAGGTAACAGATTTTAAAATGAAGTCTGAAGAAAATTTAATGCAAACATTAAATGATTCAATCAATATTTTGAAAATCTAAAAATAAATACATTAACAGATTTTGAAGATAGTCTAAAAGAAGATGATTATAAGCAAAAGATTAATGATGAAATTATGAAGTTATCTAAGTTTGCTGATAAGCCAACCCAGAGGATGTATTACTATCCTAGGCCTACTCCACAGGATGTTCTAATAGAAGAACAGGAATACGTAATTAGTAATTCGTATAGTGGAAAAATGATCTATGAATGGAACATAGATGGTCAAACAGAAGGACAGATTTATAATACTGTCCATAGGATGCTTATGTATAGCACTATTTGTCAAAATAATAAGAATACGACTAAGACAATAGCCCAAATGATTATATCAGGATTTACAGGCTAACTTAAAGGTTGGTGGGATAATTATCTATCAGATACAGATAGACAGGAGATCCTCAATAGTACAAAAGAGGATAATGGGGTTGTTGAAAACAACTCAGTGTATACTTTGATAGTTAATATCACAGAACACTTTACAGGCAGATGGTTTGATAATTCGGAGAATATTAGAACTCTTCTACAAAATCTTAAGTGTAGAACCCTAACATCTTTTAGGTGGTATAAGGATACTTTCCTAAGTAGAGTAATGGAACTCCCAGAGTCTAATAGCTCACATTGGAAGTCAAAATTCGTAGATGGCCTCCCATATCTATTTGCAGAAAGAGTTAGGAATAACCTAAGGAAAGGAGGAATAAGTATAAATTATGATATTATACTTACGGCAAGTTAATAGGAACTTGTATCCAAGAAGGTTTAAATTTATGTAATGAAATTAAATTAAACCAACAAATTAAAAAACATTCTTTAAATGAAAAGAAACAATTAGGTGAATTCTGTAGTCAATTTGGTATAGAAGGAACCTCTAGTAATTCTAAAAAAATTAAGAAATCTAATATCTACCAACATCAGAAAAGAAAAAGGAAAAGGGAAGATAGAAAGAATAAAAGGATTCAAAAATACGAGGAAAATAAGCCTTCGTATAAGACTTATAGGTCAAAATTAATCTGTAAGAAATGTAAAAAAATAGGTCACATAGCAAAAACTTGCAGGGTTAGGAAAAAGCTTAATAAGCTAGAAGATGAAGATTTAAAAAATCAAATCTCAAAAATATTATTAGAATCAGATACTGGATCTGATCAATCTTCTGATAAAGATTTAAATATTTTAGAAAATAAAAGTCTATACTCTTCCTCTGAAAAAGAAAACTGTTGTAAAAATAATTATTGCAATAATACTTCAGAAGAAGAAGAAGAAAATATTTATAAAATAATTTCACAATTCCAAAATATGGAAATAAATGTATTAACAAGTGAAATTATAGAATTATTAAAAGTGGTAGATGATCCACAGATTAAAGAAAAAATAATCTCTTCGTTTATGGGAAAACAAGAAGAAGGTATTTCTTGTACAAATTCTAAAGAATCAAAACCATTTTCTCTGGCGGAATTAAAAATTCAATTAAATCAGAGAAATAAAGATAAAAAACCTGTTGATATACAACAATTACAAAGAGAAATTGATAATTTAAAATCTAATATAAAGATTTTACAACAAAATAATAAAGAATTAGACAATAGAATAATATGTCTAGAAAAAGATAAATTACATATACAACCAATAGAAGAATCAGAATTATATCTAAAAAATATAAGAGAAATTATTACTTCTCAAAAATAGCATGGGAAAATTAAACTACTCATAGGTAATGACTTCTTGATAGAAGTAATTGCACTCTTCGATAGTAGTGCAGATTTAAATTGTATACAGGAAGGATTAATTCCTACAAAGTATTATTATAAAACTACTCATACATCAACAGAACTACCATGGCTCTGATACCATAGAAGGCAGGACCTTGTATGGAAAAGAGAGGAAAATCATAAAACTCAGGCGAGGGCAGAAGATCAAGAGAAACAATGGAACATTGGTGATTTTACACAGTCGTTATCCAGGATGCTAACATGTGGTCAGTACAGGTCTCACCCTAAACGCCCCACGCCTTCTTGGCTTTTTGGCTTAACGGGTTCCCTGGCGGTTGACCGCCCACATTAGCATCTTAGATGGGCTGTAACCCTATCCCACAATTACTCTTAAATTTTTACCTTCATCTGGGTTTTAAGATCTCTTTTTTATTATGATAATCTGTTGTGCATGGTGATGTTCCAACACTTATGTGTTTAGTCTCTTATTGAGGCGATCATACACAAATATAAATATAAAAGTAAGAAAAGAAAATTACCAGAAATAAAGGCTGGGTTCTTCAAACTTTAAAGCTTCAAATATTATTATTGAGAAATGTTTACAAGAGAGAGAGAGAGGTGGTTCTAAAACCGGTACCTACAACTAAACACTAAGTCCTCTTTATATAGAGGCTCTAGCACCGCATATTATAGCGAATATTCGCTTATAATTGCGTATGACACATTTTTGTATTACAAGTCAAAAAGTAAATAGTAAAAGCTACAATAATGTAGCATACAAACAAAATTATTTGTCGGCCAATTATGAAGATGAATTATTGATTCTTCTTTTCTTCTTTGTGGGGCCTATTGTATCCTTTTGTTTTTTGTTTTTTCTGGTGTATTAACCGGACCGAATTCTTCATCTAATTCTGCCATCATCTTGGCATAGGCTTCATCGTCCATAGATTCATTTTCATCTTGACTGTCCTGGTATAACTGGGAGTCTTCTTCTTCCATTTGTGAAGAACTTGATTCTATTCTTTTTGAAGATGATTCATCTTTTCTTTTGAAGTTCTTGGCTATATCTTTCTTAACTTCTTTTAGATAATATTTCATCATCTCTTGGTCACTTATATCCTCTGTGCCTTTAATCATTTTGATTTTTCTAACAATGTGTTGGAATGGACTCGGAGATTCCCTCTGATGCTTTATCTGCTGCTGCTTTTTATATAGATCAATTATTTTTTGGATTTGATCCAGAGTATCCTGGCATTTAATTTTGCCATCTTCTTCTTTATCCATCATTTTTTTCCAGAACTTAGTCATATAAGCTCTTTTTAAACAAAAAATGTTTTCACTGGTATAACTAGTTTCCAGAATCCATTTCCATATCCAAGGGATACTGAACTGGATAAAATAATGTAAAGAGGCCATTCCCTCTATAAAAGTATTATTATGTTGTGCCTATATTAAGGCTGGAGAAAGCTCTACCCATTGGGTATATAAATTTTTAAATTTATTAGATTCATTTATAAAAATATCAATAGATGGACCGTATGACTGCCACCATTGATAAAACCATGCTGGTATTTCTGATTCATAATTTGTATGACAAATTTTTATGAACCATGAGTGTTTATGATTAGGGTTTTCATATAAGAACGCCCTTTGAAAAGCTTTAACATAATCCCAATAGTTATATCTAATGGGAGTTTTTGTTTCAGGGTGTAAAAGTTCCTTGTCTTTTAGGGGTGATGTCCCCCAAGTTTCCACAGATATAATCTGCTTAATAATGATTTTACTAAAGCTATGAGCTTTATTATTCCCAGTATAATGGGTAATTTCGCAGGATTCTGCTTTTAATATTTCTTCATAATATATTCGAGACTTGTATGTCTCGTTGGATAGTATCCCTGATCAAAATATCTCTTGACTATGAGCCAAGGTTGATCTTTCTATTTTTGATCTTTATGATCTAAAAGAAGTATGACTTCTTTATTGGGTGTATTAACCCATCCTTCATCCTCACTTTCATTAATGAGGGTTTTAGCATATGATGCTACTTCTTTTGGGTTATTTCCCTGAGAAGCTTTAAAGGCTAAAAGTTCCTTTATTGCATCTTCATCAAGTGTATTTGATGAAGTTGATGCATTCATTGATGCATTGTTAAAAGCTATAAGCTTTTTGTTACCCATTTGATGGATAACCATGCCTGCTCCTCTTCCCCTATAAGAGGAAGATCTTCCACGGCCTCTTCCCCTTTCCCAGGGGATCATACCTGAAACCTTTAACATAAAGATTAGAATAGAAATATTAATCCACAAGAAAGTATTATTTCTTTATATTTTAGATCCTTGAGTTGTTTATTTAAGGATCATATTCCATATTCAATTTGTTTAGTAGCATAATTTTTAGCTTTATCCGATATAAACGAATTTTCTTTTATTTCTCGAATATTATCATATAATCCTATCAATTGGATTTGAATATTAATTGTTCGTTCAATAATTTCGAACACCGCTATGCGCATAATTCCTCTTGAATGACTCATTAATTTAAATATTCTCTGGTAAGGAAATCAGGTAAACTGTTATCAGTTCCCTTTTTATATATAATTTCAAAATCAAAAGGTGCGAGATGTGATTGCCATCTAGCAAACATCTGCTTAGAAATATCATGTTTAAAATCTTTATTAAACATGTATTTGGCTGCATTACAGTCAGTTTTAATAATAAACTTTAGTTGTTTTTCCAAGGATTTTATTCCGTATTTAATTTGCTCAATAGCATGGTTTTTTGCCTTATCTGACAAAAACGGAATTTCTTTTATTTCTTGAATATTATTGTACAATCCTATTAATTGGATCTGAATATTAATGGTTTTTTCAATAATTTCGAATATTGCTATGCGCATAATTCCTCTTGAATGACTCATTGATTTAAATATTTACTGGTAAAAAAATCAGGAAGACTATTATCAGTTCCTTTTTTATAAATTATTTCAAAATTAAAAGGTGCGAGATGTGATTGCCATCTGGCAAACATCTGCTTAGAGACATCATGTTTAAAATCTTTATTAAACATATATTTGGCTGCATTGCAGTCAGTTTTGATTATAAATTTCTTCTTAAATAAATCATCTTGAAATTTTAAAACACATTTAACTATTGCAAGAATTTCTTTTGCAACAGTTGCATAATTCTTCTGGCTTTCATTCCATTTTTCAGAATGAAACCTGACAAGATATTCTTGTTTGTTGATTGGAGATATTTTTTTAATATTCCTCCATAGCCTATATCGAGGCATCGGTTTCAACAATTTTCTCCCATTCTGGGTTTGTTATTGTTAAGCAGGGAAGGTTTTTAACCTTTTGCTTAATTTTTTGGACTGCTTTAGTATGATCAAGAGACATCTTTGGTCTGGATATAACTAAACCATTTTTTAAAATTATATTTTTAAATATTTCTAAATGTTTGAAATGAGTTTCAATATCCTTTGAGAATACAAGGATATCATCTATATAAACAATAATAAATTCACTATAAGGAATGAAAATGTCATTCATAATATTTTGGAATTCTGAAGGGGCATTTTTTAATCCAAATGACATGACATTCCATTCGTAATGCCCAACAGGTACTGTGAAAGCAGTTTTATACCTGTCTTTTTCTTCAATTTGTATTTGCCAATATCCTGACTTTAAATCAAATTTAGAAAATACATTTGATTCATATAGTCTGTCTAATAAATCTTTTTTATTAGGTATAGGATACCTAATCCATTTTAATACTTTATTTAATGGTTTATAATTAATAACCAATCTGGGTACGCCTCTTTCTGTTCGGAATGTTTATTAACATAAAAGGCTGTACAAGACCATTGAGATTTTGAATCTCTTATTAAATTTTTGTTTAAAAGAGATTTTATCTCTTGCTTACATAATTCCATATATTCAGAATTCATTTGACAAGGTCGAGCCTTGGTCGGAATCTGACTTTCATTAAAGTTTTCTTCATATGGAAGTGAAACAATATGTTTCTTTCTATCCCAGAAAGCATTGGGATGATCATTACATATTTGTAGGCTAAATTGGTGTTCTACAAGTTTAATTTTTTCTTGTAATTTTGAATTATTTAATCTTTCTTGAATATTTAAAGAAAATATTTCTTTTTGTAGAAAATCAATTTGATTTATTTTTGCTTTTAGCAAATCATCTTTTAAATTGTTTAAAGTTCTTGTTATTGGATTAGAAATAAATTTAAAAATAATTTCTTTTCCTTCATACGTACCAGTTATTCCAGTACGGTCTACGTTTTTTAAAGGAAATATTTTATTAAAGAAAGGACTTCCAAGTATAACTTGGTTTCCAAGATTTTTTACTAATAAAAAACCTGTATTAATGCAAGTATTATCTTGACAAATAAAGCTTGAGGGATTTTATAATTTACCTCCAATTTTCCTTTCCAGCATGGCTGAGGGTATGAGTAGTTTTATAATAATACTTTGTAGGAATTAATCCTTCTTGTATGCAATTTAAATCTGCATCACTATCAAAGAGTGCAATAGCTTCTATTAAGAAGTCATTTCCTATTAGTAATTTAATTTTTCCATGCCATTTTTGAAAAGTAATAATTTCTCTTATATTTTTCAGATATAATTCTGATTCTTCAATTGGTTGTATATTTAATTTATCTTTTTCTAGACATATTATTCTATTGTCTATTTCTTTATTATTTTGTTGTAAAATCTTTATATCAGATTTTAAATTATCAATTTCTCTTTTTAATTGTTGTATATCAACGGGTTTTTTTTATCTTTATTTCTCTGATTTAATTGAATTTTTAATTCTGCCAGAGAAAATGGTTTTGACTCTTTAGAATTTATACAAGAAGTACCTTCTTCTTGTTTTCCTATAAACGAAGAGATTATTTTCTCTTTAATCTGTGGATCATCTATCACTTTTAATAATTCTATAATTTCACTTGTTTATACATTTATTTCCATATTTTGAAATTGTGAAATTATTTGATAAATATTTTCTTCTTCTTCTTCTGAAGTATTATTGCAACAATTATTTTTGCAACAGTTTTCTTCTTCAGAGGAAGAGTAAATACTTTCATTTTCTAAAATATTTAAATCTTTATTAGAAGATTGATCAGATTCATTATCTGATTCTAATAATATTTTTGAGATTTGATTTCTTAATTCTTCATCTTCTAGCTTATTAAACTTCTTCCTAACCCAGCAAGTTTTTGCTGTGTGACCTATTTTTCCACATTTCTTACAAATTAATTTTGACCTATAAGTCTTATACGAAGGCTTTTTTTCCTCGTATTTTTGAATTCTTTTATTTTTCTATCTTCCCTTTTTCTTTTTCTTTTATGATGTTGATAGGGATTAGATTTCTTAATCTTCTTAGAATTGCTAGAGGTTCCTTCTATACCAAATTGACTACAGAATTCACCTAATTGTTTCTTCTCATTTAAAGAATGTTTTTTAATTTGTTGGTTTAATTTAATCTCATTACATAGATTTAAACCTTCTTGATACAAGTTCCTATTAACTTGCCGTAAGTATAATCATCATAATTTATACTTATTCCTCCTTTTCTCAGGTTATTCCTAACTCTTTCTGCAAATAGATATGGGAGGCCATCTACGAATTTTGACTTTCAATGTGAGCTATTAGACTCAGGAGTTCCATTACTCTACTTAGGAAGGTATCTTTATACCACCTAAAAGATGTTAGGTTCTACACTTAAGATTTTGTAGAAGGGTTCTAATATTCTCTGAATTATCAGACCATCTGCCTGTAAAGTGTTCTATGATATTAACTATCAAAGTATACACTGAGTTGTTATCTACAACACCATTATCCTCTTTTGTACTATTGAGGATTTCTTGTCTATCTGTATCTGATAGATAATTATCACACCAACCTTTAAGTTGGCCTGTAAATCCTGATATAATCACTTGGGCTATCGTCTTAATTGTATTCTTATTATTTTGACAAATAGTGCTATACATAAGCATCCTATGGACAGTATTATAAATCTGCCCTTCTGTTTGACCATCTATGTTCCATTCATAGATCATTTTTCCACTATATGAATTACTAATTACGTATTCTTGTTCTTCTATTAGAACATCCTGTGGAGTTAGCCTAGGATAGTAATACATTCTCTGGGTTGGCTTATCAGCAAACTTAGATAACTTCATAATTTCATCATTAATCTTTTGCTTATAATCTTCTTATTTTAGACTATCTTCAAAATCTGATAATGTATTTATTTTTAGATTTTTCAAGATATTAATTGAATCATTTAATGTTTGCATTCAATTTTCTTCAGACTTCATTTTGAAATCTGTTACCTTAGGAGGTAATTGAATGCTTGGAGTAGCAATAGATTCTTTATTTTTTGTCTGGTCATTTATTATGACATTTTGTTTTTCTTTGAAATGGGATAATATTTTATCCATTTTTTTAGAAATATCTTGGAGTTATTCTTCAATTATTATCAAATACAGATTTGAATAATTCTATTGTTTTATTAAACCATTTATATGAGAAATTATTGTCTGCAAGGTTTCTCCTTCCAGTAATTTTTGAAAGGCTTGATAATATCTTTCCTCTCCTTGTTTTTCAATTTTAAAACCATTAGTAGGAGGGAAAACATTTGAAACTATATTTCCATTGATATTAAAACTTCTTTCTATAACAAAAATAATACTATTAGTATATTTTTCAATAAACCATGGAACAAAAGGTATAACCTCTTATTTCTCATTTAACTCATTATAATATTCTTCTCTGAAAAATTCTTATCTGTTTTTTTAAAATTTTTGAAAACCAAGTTCTAAATAATTCCCATTTGGGTTGGAGAAATTCTTTAGAAATTTCTTCTCTTACCGGTGATCCCGGAGTAAAATCTAATTTTTCTTTTTGATTCATATTTATACAAAATTTATTTCTGATTCGGTTAGTTCCGGATCTATTCTTATTCCTCGAACTATATTATCCGAGTTTATTCTTAATTCATCTATTTTTCTTTCAGGAAATTCTTCTCTGATCCTAGATGTTGATGCCCTAGAAGGACTTTTAACTGTGTAATCTACAGGAGAAATATAATAGTGTGATGACACAGATTTAGACAAAGAGGGTTCATATTTTATTCTATTATTTTCAAATTGTATTTAAACTGACCCTTCATTAGTTTCTGAAATATTTATTGGATTATTATCCACATATTGTTGAGATGGGCTTACTTTATCTAGTACCCAATTTTCTGGAAAATTAATTTCTTCCCATTTAATTTTTCTTCTAGTTGTAATATTTGCTTTGCTAAAATTGGTTTCTATTAGAATTGTTTCATTTAATGGTTTATCTACCATTTTACAATGAGGATTAAGCGTAAATAAAGGCTTATAATAAATTCTATAACAGATACATATTACCTCTGATCCTGGTACATAATTGTAGCCATGTGTTTTAACATTCAATGTTAAAGCATCTAAAATATTGACATCAGACAATGATAATTGTAAATTAGGATAAATATTAAAATAGACTGGGCCATGAGCCAGAATTGATTGAACAATTCCCATAAGGGATTGTTTCCAATTTAAGTTTTCTAGCATCTCTAAGAGCTGCTACAAAACTTTCTGGTAAGCCTTCTAAAGTTAGAGGCTTAAATTCAATTTGCACAAGACCTATATGAATAAATTTGTATTCTTTTTTATATTTATGCAAATCTCTTTTTGATAATAATTTTATTATCATTTCATCTTGGTTAAGGAAAATGTTTCCTCAGTTGTTTTAACAACTTGTTTTAATCCCAATTTTTCAAAGGTTCCTAATTTATAAATTAGTTTGTAATCAATTTTTGGAATAGTCCATTTATTTAATTAATCTAAATTGTGAGGAATATCATACTCTTTCTCCATATTATTTTTAACAGTATCTTCTGATTTTAAAATATTCATATTTGAATATCAGATTTAAGTGTTGAAACATGCACTCATACATCAACAGAACTACCATGGCTCTGATACCATAAAAGGGTTGAGAATTTATTATAAGCCTTTATTTACGCTTAATCCTCATTGTAAAATGGTAGATCAACCATTAAATGAAACAATTCTAATAGAAACCAATTTTAGCAAAGCTAATATTACAACTAGAAGAAAATTAAATGGGAAGAAATTAATTTTCCAGAAAATTGGGTACTAGATAAAGTAAGCCCATCTCAACAATATGTGGATAATAATCCAATAAATATTTCACAAACTAATGAAGGGCCAGTTCAAATACAATTTGAAAATAATAGAATAAAATATGAACCCTCTTTGTCCAAATCTGTGTCATCACACTATTATATTTCTCCTGTAGATTACACAGTTAGAAGTCCTTCTAGGGCATCAACATCTAGGATCAGAGAAGAATTTCCTGAAAGAAAAATAGATGAATTAAGAATAAACTTCTGATTTTAAAATATTCATATTTGAATATCAGATTTAAGTGTTGAAACATGCACTCATACATCAACAGAACTACCATGGCTCTGATACCATAAAAGGGAGGACCTTGTATGGGAAAAGAGGAGAAAACCATAAAACTCAGACAAGGGCAGAAAATCAAGAGGAATAATGGAACGTTGGTTATTTTACACAGTCGTTATCCAGGATGCTAACATGTGGTCAGTATAGGTCTCACTCTAAACACCCCACGCCTTCTTGGCTTTTTGGCTTAAGGGTTCCCTAGCGGTCGACCACCCACATTAGCATCTTAGATGGGCTGTAACCCTATCCCAAGATTGCTCTTAAATTTTTCCCCTTAACTGGGATTTAAGATCTCTTTTTTATTATGATAATCTGTTGTGCATGGTGATGTCTCAACACTTATGTGTTTAGCCTCTTATTGAGGCAATCATACACAAATATAATATATAAAATAAGAAAAGAAAATTACCAGAAATAGAAGGCTTGAAAGCTTTAAACTTCAAATATTATTTCAGAAGATTTATTATAAGAGAGAGAGAGAGGTGGTTCTAAAACCGGCCTTCTACTAAACATGTTGGACCAAAAGAACCAATGAGCCTGATCAGAAAAACTACCCCAAAACCACCTCAACCACATCCAATGATGCTCCCAGAAGGAGGAGAAGTGTTGAGGATGGAAGAAGAAGAAGAAGATGATGAGAAGACAGTCTGCCAATCTCTGCTGTTCTAAAAATACCTGAGCCCAGAAGTCAACAAATGATCACACCAGACTTTTAGAGGCAAATGGTGAAAGTTAAGATTGAAGAAGAAGAACAGCAGAAACAGCACGATGAGCAACTTTTGAAGATGGTTGACAAAGAGTTTTCCTCATCATCTATATACAGCCATGAAGAAACACGCTCAAAGGCTGTATGCTCTCAGGCATACCTTTCATATCAAAAGGAGAGAGTAAGGATTTGGCCAGACCCCAGGGTTTAGTTCTAGAATTCATAAGAAATCCATACAAGTAGATACAATGCCATGTGTGACATCCGGTAATTTTCCGTTACCAAACTCCGTTTGTTCCGTTAAGTCTTGCATACACGTGTCGGGAGCACACACTAGTTGTCGTTGAACGTTGGTGACTTAACAGTAATCAGTAATGTTAAATTGATGATAACTAGTTAACAATGTGATTATTAAGTTATGCTTATGTGATTTAGATGTTAACTGCAATTTTATCGCGTAACGTGAAAACGTGCATATTTATTCGTGTGTTTTGTGATAAATGGGAATTATGCATGATTGTTATTTGTGATTAATAATAATTGTGTTTAGTAGTTAAAAACTATTTAAAATCTATTCAAAAAGCTTAATTTTTATAAAATACAAAATGCAAGGGTTTAAAGGGTATTATGCAAAAATTATATTTTAAAACACAAAACCCAACCCTAATCCCACCCCATCGGCCGCGACCTCACTCCCTCTCCTCTCCCTTTGCGATTTCGGCCAAGAACACCCACAAAGCATCGGTTTTGGATCGATTTCAAGCTCCACAACACATTGGAACATCGATTCTTGTTTTCTTTCGCGAATTAAAGGTTAGTTTTGGTGTTTTCATGCATTATTGGTGTTGGCCGAAACCCTAGTTCGAAATCTGCAATTGGATGTTAATTCTTGTTCGTTTGGTGATGTTATGATGTTAGTTAGGTTGGTTGATGCTAGTTAACGTTGATTATGCAAGAAAGTTTGGATTTTGGTTGTTTGTTCATAGGGTTATCTTGGCCGTGAGTTTGAGGCAATTTTGGATCAAATTGGATGTTGAATAATGGTTGTTTGATGTTGTGATTATGTTAGTTGTATTGTATATATATTAGTTAACGTCGATTTTACAAGAAAACCATGATTTGGGTGCATTGTTCATAGGTTACTAATAATAGTAACTTTATTTTGCATGAATCAGTGATTGGTTGATGTATGAATGTTATGGATGTGTTTGTGATGATGATTAGATGCTAGATTGTTGATATGAATGTTAGGAATTCAAGAATGCATGTTGTAGTTCATACCTTACTAAAGATAGTAACTTTTGGGTATGAAAGTTGATGAATCATGATGATTAGGTGTCGTTGATCATGTTTAGATGTTGTCATGGACTTGAAATAGTATATAATTGATGAATTCATGAATGTTGTGTGAGTTTGATGAATTTGGGATGAACTTTCCCAAAAGGGAAACTTTAATTGTGCAAATCCTTGAATTGGATGATTTGAGCATGTTTGGGATATTAGGATCATGCTAGTGTGTTCATGGATGGGTTCTAAGGTGACTAAATGTGTTGTTTATGTTGTATGAATGTTGATTTGGGTTGTTATCTGTTTTGGCCTGTTGTGATTTGCATGATTTGTATGATATCTAGTTATATGATGATCTAGGTAGTACATGTGGTGGTGATGTGCTATATGTAATCAAGTGGTATGTTGATCATGTATGATATGCTGTTGTGTTAGTTTAATGAATTATCACCTATAATGTCACCAACGGGTCCAACGGGTCAACTGGGTCAAATGTGTCTTGTATTCTTAAACCTTGAGTTCCTTGGTTTGTAGAGCACTTAGGGTTTCGTGTTGTTTTTGTGCACACGTACTTATGTACTCTTGTATTCTAGGTGACCTTTGAAGGTTGTCTTTCCTTCTTTCTTTCAAGTTAAACTCTAAGTTAATTCTTGCGCATACCAGGTGAGTTCTTGCCCCACTCTTTTTACATAATCTCTTTTGGGGGAGATGGCATACTGTTTACAAACGCTTTTATTTATGAGTGTGTATAATATTGATATAGTGTTGTTTACCATGGAAAGTCCTCACACTTTCGGATTGTTAATATTGACTAGCGGGGAAATTTTGGGTAGTACTACTGGGTCTGACGAGCCCCACCTGTGCGACTCGAGGTCAAACGGGTGCAATTTTGTCCTATCACATATTCGTCACGACCTGGTAAGTCGTGACGGGAGGCAACAAACGTATCACAGTCAGCTTCAATCGCGAGATCACTATGATTAATATTTTTATGTTAATAGACTAGCTATCTATTGCAATACACTACTTATGCTCTGAAAACTATTGATTGGTTTATATTTTAACGCAAACTCTTGAACTCACCAACCATGTGTTGACTTGTTTAGTATGCTATTCTCAGGTTAAGGTTGCCAGATTGCCTAGGAGCACGCACGTCAGCATTGTTGAGTTGTCTACATTTGCATTGTTTACAAATTGGGATTATTTTCATTTTATACATTTGTGTTTGGGGCGCGTTTGTTTTGCGCATTCTCGTTACATATTACTTGTTTTGGGTTTTCCAGTTTTAAAAACGCTTCCGCAGTATTTTAAACGTTGACTCTGGTTTTGTTTATTAATCATATAGAGTCGTTCTTGGTAACTAATGACTGAGATCCTGGTATGTCACGCGCCTCGCGGTAAAACCCCGCACGCGGATTTTGAGGGTGTGACAGATTGGTATCAGAGCCATTGGTTATAGGGAACTAGGTTGCATACACACACTAGACTATAACCGCACAGTTGTTAGTTACTTATCGTTTACTCTCCTTACTGTATACTCATTGGCATACGCAACACGTACTTCGCAGCATGGCATCGTCGTCCAGGAATTTAGGCAAGAGACCTGCACGATCTGAATCACCTCCTACATCTCCCGTACCTGATAGGGGATCTAACTGGCCACGACATCCTTATCCTCGCGGCGAGATAGACTGGGATCAGCCTTTCGTACCTCCTGAGCTCGATCCTCCGCGTAACTGGGATTTCTACCCCACTTACATTAACCGTATGGCTTATAGAGAACGCGTACCACCTGTAGCACCTACACGACCTAGGACTAGGTCATCAACCGCCTCTACTTTGCCTACACTTCCTACCTTGAGCATCCCTCTGGAGCAGGCATTTGCAGCCCTAGTAGCCACACTGGACACAGAGCGACAGCGGATTAGAGGACTCACTGACGAGAACTCTGCGATACGATCTGAGATGCGTCAGCTACGTTACCAGGTAGATACACTTCAGGAGCGACTTTCGATGGCCATTGGTGGACATCATACTCTGGCAGGCAACGTGGTAGCACTTAGTGGGCGCATGGATGCACAGGATCACCATAATATGGAGATCGATAATAGGTTTGCTGATTTAGAGGCACAGCTAACAGCACTTCAGGTTGCTGAAGCCCCTGCACCTTTAATGGACCCTGATGAGGAAGAATACTGCCCCCGAAATGAAGTGCAGAAACTGGCGATTGAGTTCTGGCAACTCAAAATGCAAGGCTCAGAAATTGAAGCCTACACGACTCGTACTCATGAGTTAGCCACTTTATGCCCAGGGATGGTGAATGAAATGCACAAGAGGGTGGAGCATTATATACGGGGATTGGTGCCCGAAATTCAAAGTATGGTAACTGCTTCTAACCCCACTACCATACAACAAGCAATCCGAACAGCCCACAGGCTGACTGATCAGGCAGTTGAGCAAGGACGATTACCTAAACGGGGTGCGGTGGCAAGCGTGCCCGACCAGAAACGCAAGTGGGATGGTTCAAGCAACAAGGGATCGTCATCCAGTAGCCAATCTCAACCTCAACAACAGCAGCAAAGTCAGCAACAGCAACAAGTTTGATAACAACCGAAGCTTCAACCAGGCGCACTCAAATCAAGGACCCGGCGGGTATGGTGGAAGACTGCCGAAGTGCAACCGGTGTAACTACCACCATGTGGGTCGGTGTGATAACTTCAAGTGTCAACGTTGTGGGAAGATTGGTCATGCAGCCAAAGACTGTCGGGGTGAACTGATGAAGAAGCCTCAACAATCGCAAGAAACTCCGAAAGGTTGTTTTGAGTGCGGAAAAGAAGGTCATTACAAACGCAACTGTCCCCAACTTAAGAGGAATGGTAATGGTAACAACAATGGGAACAGCACAATAATAACAACGGAACAATAACAACAACAATGGTAATGGCAACAACAATGGTGGAAACAACAATGGAGCCAAAGGAAGAGCCTTCGTCATTGGCTCAGGTGAGGCTCTAAACGATCCTACAACAGTAACTGGTAAATTTTCGGTTAATGGTTGTTTTGCTACTGTATTATTCGATACCGGAGCCGATAGAAGTTTCGTGTCCACTAGGTTCTGTAGTCTTTTAAGTGATATGCCCTCAACCTTAGAATCTAAATACACCGTAGAGTTAGCTGACGGTACACAGATTCACGTAACGCATATTCTTAGAGACTGCAAGATAGAGCTTGCTGGTCATACGTTCACCATAGATCTCATGCCTGTTACGTTAGGAAGCTTTGATGTGGTAGTAGGCATGGATTGGCTTTCCGATAAACAAGCGGAAGTCATATGCCACGAGAAAATCATAAGGATTCCCACTGGTGAAGAAGTCCTTACGGTCAGAGGTGATAGGAGTGGTGCAGTGATAGGCATCATCTCATTCATGAAGGCGCAAAAGTTGTTACGAAAGGGTCGACTGGCCATATTGCACTCGTCACAGATAAACAGACTGAGGAAAAGAAGATAGAGGATATCCCCGTAGTTCGTGAGTTTCTCGAGGTGTTTCCGGAAGACCTTCCTGGATTACCGCCTCATCGTCAAGTTGAATTCCAGATTGAGTTGACTCCAGGAGCCGCTCCAATTGCGAGAGCACCGTACCGGTTAGCTCCGAACGAACTGCAGGAATTATCCGCTCAACTACAAGAGTTGTTGGATAAAGGGTTCATCCGACCGAGTTCGTCGCCCTGGGGAGCGCCAGTTCTATTTGTGAAGAAGAAGGATGGTACATTTAGAATGTGTATCGACTATAGGGAACTGAACAAGGTTACTATCAAGAATAGATATCCCTTACCTCGTATCGATGATTTGTTTGATCAACTGCAAGGATCAAGCTATTACTCCAAGATTGATCTGAGGTCTGGGTATCATCAGCTGAGAGTTCGAGAAGAGGACATCTCGAAGACTGCTTTCCGTACACGATATGGTCACTATGAATTTTTGGTCATGCCATTTGGGTTGACGAATGCACCAGCAGTATTCATGGACCTCATGAATCGCGTGTGCAAACCCTATCTTGATCAGTTTGTTATCGTCTTTATTGATGACATACTGATATACTCAAAGACCGAGGAAGAACATGAGAAGCACTTACGTTTAATCTTGGAATTACTTAGAAAGGAACAACTGTATGCAAAGTTTTCTAAGTGTGATTTCTGGATACGTGAGGTACAATTCTTGGGTCATATTGTCAACGAGAAGGGAATACATGTTGATCCTGCTAAGATTGAAGCGATAAAGAATTGGTCTGTTCCTAAGACACCGAGTGAGATACGACAATTCCTTGGATTAGCGGGATATTATCGATGATTCATTGAAGGATTCTCTAAGATTGCACAACCTCTCACAGCTTTGACTCACAAAGGAACGACGTACAAATGGGGTGAGAGTCAGGAATCTGCTTTTCAGTTGCTGAAACATAAATTGTGTAGCGCACCAATATTAGCGTTACCGGATGGTAGTGATGATTTCGTAGTCTATTGTGACGCTTCTATTCAAGGACTTGGATGCGTCCTGATGCAGCGGAATAAAGTGATAGCATACGCCTCTAGACAGTTGAAGATTCATGAGAAGAACTATACCACCCATGATTTGGAACTGGGTGCGGTAGTGTTTGCCTTGAAGATCTGGAGACATTACTTGTACGGTACCAAATGCACCATTTACACCGATCACAAGAGTCTTCAGCATATCTTTGAGCAAAAGGAGTTGAACATGAGGCAAAGACGCTGGGTGGAATTGTTAAACGACTATGATTGTGCTATTAAGTACCACCCAGGGAAGCAAATGTAGTTGCTGATGCGTTGAGTAGAAAAGAGACTGCTAAGCCTCGACGTGTGCGAGCTCTGCAACTAACGATTAGTACGCAATTACCTGAACAAATCCGTGATGCTCAAACTGAAGCTCTGAAAGTAGAAAATATGAATTTAGAAGGGTTACGAGGAATGGAAAAGCAATTAGAAGTAAAAGCGGATGGAATTCGTTATTTCATGGACAGATTATGGGTACCTCTACATGGAAATCTGAGAGATTTGGTCATGAGTGAGGCTCATAAGTCCAAGTATTCTATACATCCTGGATCTGACAAGATGTACCACGATTTGAAGGCGCACTATTGGTGGCCTAACATGAAAGCAGATGTAGCTACTTATGTGAGCAAGTGTCTGACCTGCTCGAAGGTTAAGGTGGAGTATCAGAAACCATCTGGATTATTACAACAACCCGAGATCCCTATGTGGAAGTGGGATCAAATATCAATGGATTTTATTACTAAGTTACCTCGTACTTCTACGGGTTGCGATACAATATGGGTTATCGTGGATCGATTGACAAAATCTGCTCATTTCCTAGCGATAAAGGAAACAGATAAGATGGAGAAGTTAACCCGACTTTATCTGAAGGAAATCGTTTCGAGGCATGGAGTACCAATCTCAATTATTTCTGATCGCGATTCTCGTTTCACATCACACTTCTGGCAGTCATTGCAGAAAGCTTTAGGTACACGATTGGATATGAGTACTGCTTATCATCCACAGACTGATGGTCAAAGCGAGCGTACTATACAGACTTTGGAGGACATGTTACGTGCTTGTGTGATTGATTTCGGGAATAACTGGGAAGTTCACCTACCGTTGGTGGAATTTTCTTACAACAACAGTTATCACACTAGTATAAAGGCAGCACCATTTGAAGCTTTATATGGGAGAAAGTGTAGATCGCCAGTTTGCTGGGCTGAAATTGGTGATAGTCAATTAACGGGTCCTGAGTTAGTACACGAGACAACTGAGAAGATTGTTCAGATAAGAAACCGCATGGCAGCAGCGCGAGACAGACAGAAAAGCTATGCTGACAAGCGACGAAAACCCTTGGAATTTCAAGTTGGTGAAAAGTTTTATTGAAAGTCTCACCATGGAAAGGCGTAGTTCGGTTTGGTAAACGAGGAAGCTAAATCCGAGATACGTTGGACCATTTGAGATAGTGGAAAGAATTGGTCCAGTGGCTTATCGACTAGCCTTACCTGATTCATTGAGTGGAATCCATGATGTATTCCATGTTTCAAACCTAAAGAAATGTTTAACGGATGAAACGATGGTCGTACCACTGGAAGAAGTTCAAGTAGATGAACAACTACGCTTCATTGAGGAACCGGTCGAGGTGATGGATCGTGAGGTGAAAACGCTTAAGCAAAGCAAGATACCCATCGTCAAAGTTCGTTGGAACTCGAGACGTGGACCAGAATTCACGTGGGAATGTGAAGATCAAATGAAGCTTAAGTATCCTCAACTATTTGAAAGGACGATGCCAGCCGGCGAAGGTATTGATTAAATTTCGGGACGAAATTTCTTTCAACATGGGGATGATGTGACAACTCATCCAAAACTCACACGATTTCGATTTCCTTGTGCCAATGCAGTAGACCAGTGATGGAACACTCACCATGTAACGCAATTTTCGGGACGAAAATTCTTTCAACATGGGGATAATGTGACATCCGGTAATTTTCCGTTACCAAACTCCGTTTGTTCCGTTAAGTCTTGCATACACGTGTCGGGAGCACACACTAGTTGTCGTTGAACGTTGGTGACTTAACAGTAATCAGTAATGTTAAATTGATGATAACTAGTTAACAATGTGATTATTAAGTTATGCTTATGTGATTTAATGTTAACTAATGTGACTTAACAGTAATCAGTAATGTTAAATTGATGATAACTAAGTTAACAATGTGATTATTAAGTTATGCTTATGTGATTTAGATGTTAACTGCAATTTTATCGCGTAACGTGAAAACGTGCATATTTATTCGTGTGTTTTGTGATAAATGGGAATTATGCATGATTGTTATTTGTGATTAATAATAATTGTGTTTAGTAGTTAAAAACTATTTAAAATCTATTCAAAAAGCTTAATTTTTATAAAATACAAAATGCAAGGGTTTAAAGGGTATTATGCAAAAATTATATTTTAAAACACAAAACCCAACCCTAATCCCACCCCATCGGCCGCGACCTCACTCCCTCTCCCTCTCCCTTTGCGATTTCGGCCAAGAACACCCACAAAGCATCGGTTTTGGATCGATTTCAAGCTCCACAACACATTGGAACATCGATTCTTGTTTTCTTTCGCGAATTAAAGGTTAGTTTTGGTGTTTTCATGCATTATTGGTGTTGGCCGAAACCCTAGTTCGAAATCTGCAAATTGGATGTTAATTCTTGTTCGTTTGGTGATGTTATGATGTTAGTTAGGTTGTGTTGATGCTAGTTAACGTTGATTATGCAAGAAAGTTTGGATTTTGGTTGTTTGTTCATAGGGTTATCTTGGCCGTGAGTTTGAGGCAATTTTGGATCAAATTGGATGTTGAATAATGGTTGTTTGATGTTGTGATTATGTTAGTTGTATTGTATATATATTAGTTAACGTCGATTTTACAAGAAAACCATGATTTGGGTGCATTGTTCATAGGTTACTAATAATAGTAACTTTATTTTGCATGAATCAGTGATTGGTTGATGTATGAATGTTATGGATGTGTTTGTGATGATGATTAGATGCTAGATTGTTGATATGAATGTTAGGAATTCAAGAATGCATGTTGTAGTTCATACCTTACTAAAGATAGTAACTTTTGGGTATGAAAGTTGATGAATCATGATGATTAGGTGTCGTTGATCATGTTTAGATGTTGTCATGGACTTGAAATAGTATATAATTGATGAATTCATGAATGTTGTGTGAGTTTGATGAATTTGGGATGAACTTTCCCAAAAGGGAAACTTTAATTGTGCAAATCCTTGAATTGGATGATTTGAGCATGTTTGGGATATTAGGATCATGCTAGTGTGTTCATGGATGGGTTCTAAGGTGACTAAATGTGTTGTTTATGTTGTATGAATGTTGATTTGGGTTGTTATCTGTTTTGGCCTGTTGTGATTTGCATGATTTGTATGATATCTAGTTATATGATGATCTAGGTAGTACATGTGGTGGTGATGTGCTATATGTAATCAAGTGGTATGTTGATCATGTATGATATGCTGTTGTGTTAGTTTAATGAATTATCACCTATAATGTCACCAACGGGTCCAACGGGTCAACTGGGTCAAATGTGTCTTGTATTCTTAAACCTTGAGTTCCTTGGTTTGTAGAGCACTTAGGGTTTCGTGTTGTTTTTGTGCACACGTACTTATGTACTCTTGTATTCTAGGTGACCTTTGAAGGTTGTCTTTCCTTCTTTCTTTCAAGTTAAACTCTAAGTTAATTCTTGCGCATACCAGGTGAGTTCTTGCCCCACTCTTTTTACATAAATCTCTTTTGGGGGAGATGGCATACTGTTTACAAACGCTTTTATTTATGAGTGTGTATAATATTGATATAGTGTTGTTTACCATGGAAAGTCCTCACACTTTCGGATTGTTAATATTGACTAGCGGGGAAATTTTGGGTAGTACTACTGGGTCTGACGAGCCCCACCTGTGCGACTCGAGGTCAAACGGGTGCAATTTTGTCCTATCACATATTCGTCACGACCTGGTAAGTCGTGACGGGAGGCAACAAACGTATCACAGTCAGCTTCAATCGCGAGATCACTATGATTAATATTTTATGTTAATAGACTAGCTATCTATTGCAATACACTACTTATGCTCTGAAAACTATTGATTGGTTTATATTTTAACGCAAACTCTTGAACTCACCAACCATGTGTTGACTTGTTTAGTATGCTATTCTCAGGTTAAGGTTGCCAGATTGCCTAGGAGCACGCACGTCAGCATTGTTGAGTTGTCTACATTTGCATTGTTTACAAATTGGGATTATTTTCATTTTATACATTTGTGTTTGGGGCGCGTTTGTTTTGCGCATTCTCGTTACATATTACTTGTTTTGGGTTTTCCAGTTTTAAAAACGCTTCCGCAGTATTTTAAACGTTGACTCTGGTTTTGTTTATTAATCATATAGAGTCGTTCTTGGTAACTAATGACTGAGATCCTGGTATGTCACGCGCCTCGCGGTAAAACCCCGCACGCGGATTTTGAGGGTGTGACAAAGTGAGAAAGACCATAGATGCTGTTATTATGTTGGCCATTGTAGTCTCACCCTGGGAGATACTTGAAGACTTCAAGAGAGCCTACAAGTCAAAGATGACCCCTCAAACTCTAATGGAGAACAAAATGGTCAAGAAGGTGTTGTTATACAAGAGGCTTGAAGAGATCAAGAAAAATGAACTCCAGTTGTTATTAGAAGGGACTCACCCAGATGAATTTGCTTACAGAGAGATAACAACTGTTGAGTTGAAAAATGGAAAGACAGTAAAGTACCTATCAGAGTACTATGGCCCAGAGTTCTTCTTCGAAGGAGAAGCAGAAGAACTCACTAAGGAGGAACAAGTTGTTCTCCTTGAGGCCTACGTCAGAGAGTCTTATAGACTCATCAATGGGAAGTAGGTTTCATGGTTGGGATAACAGCTCTGTGTCCAGTTCCCTAAGACAGAATTCCCTTCCATCCTTTGACATTCACATCTACTGAAACATGTTCCCTGGCCTGTGCTTATCTGATATCTCTGAAGCTGATCAAGAGAGTATTTCTGCCAAGAATAAGTGGGACCTCAATAAGCTTGAAGGTTTTGGCTGCATTGGTTCAGGGGGAGTTTGTTGGACCAAAGGAACCAATGAGCCTGATCAGAAAAACCTTTAAGTCCCACAGACATTGCTGAAGACATCAACTGATAACAAGGTCTGAAGACAAAGTCTGAAGTTAAAGAACTAAAGACAAAGTCTGAAGACAAAAGCTGAAGACAAAGTCTGAAGACAAAAGCTGAAGACAAAGACTGAAGACCAAGTTTCAGATGTTGTCACAACAGCTGAAGAAGACCTCTTCAGTAGTTGTGATGGTTTCCTTTCAGTAGTTTTATGTTTCTTGTAATCAGTACTTGTAGTTTCAGTAGTTTTAGTTTCAACTTGTACTTAGCATACTCTGAGATGTTCTCAGTTGTTATGAACATTCTCAGTAGTTTGCTTACTTTCAGTTGTTTGTAATAATTCTGTTAGATGTCACTATCAAGTGACATCAGCAGACGTCACATTCCTTTATATAAGGAATGTTGACCTAATTGTAACCTGCGAAGCTTAGCAAAGCTTAGTGAAGCTTAGCGGCCGCCATACCTAAGCATTTTGTGCATGAATGATATTATTCCTTTTGCAGAAAACCCTCTTTCTCTATAACCGTGTACTGTTCCATTGAATATCTATTGTGTTCTTGCTATATTTGTCTAATTCTTGTTCTAATTCCGTTGCAATTCAACTCTAATTGATCAAACTTAGATCGCTGATCCTGACAAATGGTATCAGAGCGGGTTAATCATTGATCGGTTTAACAAACTCATTAATGCAAGTATTATCTTGACAAATAAAAGCTTGAGGGATTTTATAATTTACCTCCAATTTCCCTTTTCCAGCATGGCTGAGGGTATGAGTAGTTTTATAATAATACTTTGTAGGAATTAATCCTTCTTGTATGCAATTTAAATCTGCACCACTATCAAAGAGTGCAATAGCTTCTATTAAGAAGTCATTTTCTATTAGTAATTTAATTTTTCCATGCCATTTTTGAGAAGTAATAATTTCTCTTATATTTTTCAGATATAATTCTGATTCTTCAATTGGTTGTATATTTAATTTATCTTTTTCTAGACATATTATTCTATTGTCTATTTCTTTATTATTTTGTTGTAAAATCTTTATATCAGATTTTAAATTATCAATTTCTCTTTTTAATTGTTGTATATCAACGGGTTTTTTATCTTTATTTCTCTGATTTAATTGAATTTTTAATTATGCCAGAGAAAATGGTTTTGACTCTTTAGAATTTATACAAGAAGTACCTTCTTCTTGTTTTCCTATAAACGAAGAGATTATTTTCTCTTTAATCTGTGGATCATCGATCACTTTTAATAATTCTATAATTTCACTTGTTAATACATTTATTTCCATATTTTGAAATTGTGAAATTATTTGATAAATATTTTCTTCTTCTTCTTCTGAAGTATTATTGCAACAATTATTTTTGCAACAGTTTTCTTCTTCAGAGGAAGAGTAAATACTTTCATTTTCTAAAATATTTAAATCTTTATTAGAAGATTGATCAGATTCATTATCTGATTCTAATAATATTTTTGAGATTTGATTTCTTAATTCTTCATCTTCTAGCTTATTAAGCTTCTTCCTAACCCAGCAAGTTTTTGCTGTGTGACCTATTTTTCCACATTTCTTACAAATTAACTTTGACCTATAAGTCTTATACGAAGGCTTTTTTTCCTCGTATTTTTGAATTCTTTTATTCTTTCTATCTTCCCTTTTTCTTTTTCTTTTATGATGTTGATAGGGATTAGATTTCTTAATCTTTTTAGAATTGCTAGAGGTTCCTTCTATACCAAATTGACTACAGAATTCACCTAATTGTTTATTCTCATTTAAAGAATGTTTTTTAATTTGTTGGTTTAATTTAATCTCATTACATAGATTTAAACCTTCTTGGATACAAGTTCCTATTAACTTGCCGTAAGTATAATCATCATAATTTATACTTATTCCTCCTTTTCTTAGGTTATTCCTAACTCTTTCTGCAAATAGATATGGGAGGCCATCTACGAATTTTGACTTCCAATGTGAGCTATTAGACTCAGGGAGTTCCATTACTCTACTTAGGAAGGTATCTTTATACCACCTAAAAGATGTTAGGGTTCTACACTTAAGATTTTGTAGAAGGGTTCTAATATTCTCTGAATTATCAGACCATCTGCCTGTAAAGTGTTCTATGATATTAACTATCAAAGTATACACTGAGTTGTTATCTACAACACCATTATCCTCTTTTGTACTATTGAGGATTTCTTGTCTATCTGTATCTGATAGATAATTATCCCACCAACCTTTAAGTTGGCCTGTAAATCCTGATATAATCATTTGGGCTATCGTCTTAATTGTATTCTTATTATTTTGACAAATAGTGCTATACATAAGCATCCTATGGACAGTATTATAAATCTGCCCTTCTGTTTGACCATCTATGTTCCATTCATAGATCATTTTTCCACTATATGAATTACTAATTACGTATTCTTGTTCTTCTATTAGAACATCCTGTGGAGTTGGCCTAGGATAGTAATACATTCTCTGGGTTGGCTTATAAGCAAACTTAGATAACTTCATAATTTCATCATTAATCTTTTGCTTATAATCTTCTTCTTTTAGACTATCTTCAAAATCTAATAATGTATTTATTTTTAGATTTTTCAAGATATTAATTGAATCATTTAATGTTTGCATTAAATTTTCTTTAGACTTCATTTTAAAATCTGTTACCTTAGGAGGTAATTGAATGCTTGGAGTAGCAATAGATTCTTTATTTTTTGTCTGGTCATTTATTATGACATTTTGTTTTTCTTTGAAATGGGATAATATTTTATCCATTTTTTTAGTAATATCTTAGAGTTGTTCTCCAATTATTATCAAATACAAATTTGAATAATTCTGTTGTTTTATTAAACCATTTATATGAGAAATTGTTGTCTGTAAGGTTTCACCTTCCAGTAATTTTTGAAAGGCTTGATAATATCTTTCCTCTCCTTGTTTTTCAATTTTAAAACCATTAGTAGGAGGGAAAACATTTGAAACTATATTTCCATTGATATTAAAACTTCTTTCTATAACAGAAATAATACTATTAGTATATTTTTCAATAAACCATAGAACAAAAGGTATAACCTCTTGTTTCTCATTTAACTCATTATAATATTCTTCTCTAAAAATTCTTTATCTGTTTTTTCAAAATTTTTGAAAAACCAAGTTCTAAATAATTCCCATTTGGGTTGGAGAAATTCTTTAGAAATTTCTTCTCTTACAGGTGATCCCGGAGTAAAATCTAATTTTTCTTTTTGATTCATATTTATACAAAATTTATTTCTGATTCGGTTAGTTCCGGATCTATTCTTATTCCTCGAACTATATTATCCGAGTTTATTCTTAATTCATATATTTTTCTTTCAGGAAATTCTTCTCTGATCCTAGATGTTGATGCCCTAGAAGGACTTCTAACTGTGTAATCTACAGGAGAAATATAATAGTGTGATGACACAGATTTGGACAAAGAGGGTTCATATTTTATTCTATTATTTTCAAATTGTATTTGAACTGACCCTTCATTAGTTTCTGAAATATTTATTGGATTATTATCCACATATTGTTGAGATGGGCTTACTTTATCTAGTACCCAATTTTCTGGAAAATTAATTTCTTCCCATTTAATTTTTCTTCTAGTTGTAATATTAGCTTTGCTAAAATTGGTTTCTATTAAAATTGTTTCATTTAATGGTTTATCTACCATTTTACAATGAGGATTAAGCGTAAATAAAGGCTTATAATAAATTCTATAACAGACACATATTACCTCTGATCCTGGTACATAATTGTAGCCATGTGTTTTAACATCCAATGTTAAAGCATCTAAAATATTGACATCAGACAATGATAATTGTAAATTAGGATAAACATTAAAATAGACTGGGCCATGAGCCAGACTTGATTGAACAATTCCCATAAGGGATTGTTTCCAATTTAAGTTTCTAGCATCTCTAAGAGCTGCTACAAAACTTTCTGGTAAGCCTTCTAAAGTTAGAGGCTTAAATGCAATTTGCACAAGACCTATATGAATAAATTTGTATTCTTTTTTATATTTATGCAAATCTCTTTTTGATAATAATTTTATTATCATTTCATCTTGGTTTAAGGTAAATGTTTCATCAGTTGTTTTAACAACTTGTTTTAATCCCAATTTTTCAAAGGTTCCTAATTTATAAATTAGTTTGTAATCAATTTTTGGAATAGTCCATTTATTTAATAAATCTAAATTGTGAGGAATATCATACTCTTCCTCCATACTGTTTTTAACAGTATCTTCTGATTTTAAAATATTCATATTTGAATATCAGATTTAAGTGTTGAAACATGCACTCATACATAAACAGAACTACCATGGCTCTGATACCATAAAAGGGGAGGACCTTGTATGGGAAAAGAGGAGAAAACCATAAAACTCAGACAAGGGCAGAAAATCAAGGGGAACAATGGAACGTTGGTTATTTTACACAGTCGTTATCCAGGATGCTAACATGTGGTCAGTATAGGTCTCACCCTAAACGCCCCACGCCTTCTTGGCTTTTTGGCTTAACGGGTTCCCTAGCGGTCGACCGCCCACATTAGCATCTTAGATGGGCTGTAACCCTATCCCAAGATTGCTCTTAAATGTTTTCCCCTTAACTGGGATTTAAGATCTTTTTTTTATTATGATAATCTGTTGTGCATGGTGATGTCTCAACACTTATGTGTTTAGCCTCTTATTGAGGCAATCATACACAAATATAAATATATAAAATAAGAAAAGAAAATTACCAGAAATAGAAGGCTTGAAAGCTTTAAACTTCAAATATTATATCTGAAGATTTATTACAAGAGAGAGAGAGGTGGTTCTAAAACCGGTGCCTTCTACTAAACGCTAAGTCCTCTTTATATAGAGGCTCTAGCACCGAATATTATCATGAATATTCGCTCATAATTGCGTATGACGCATTCTGTATTACAAGTCAAAAGGTAAACAGTAAAATCTACAATAATGTAACATACAAACAAAATTGTTTGTCGGCCAATTATAGAGGTGAATTATTGATCTCTTCTTTTCTTCCTTGTGGGCCTATTGTTTTGATTGAACTTTTGACTTTCCAGCCGATTTTGCTGGTGCGAATTCTTTATCAAATTCTGCCATCATTTGCTCATAGGCTTCATCGTCCAAGGGTTCATCTTCTTGGCTACCTTGTAATAATTGAATGTCTTCCCCTATTTGAGAAGAGTCTGATTCAGACATTCTTGAGCTAGAAGAAGCCTCTTCCTTCCTGAAATTCTTGGCTATGTCCTTTTTTATTTCTGCAATATATTGTTGCATTATTTCTTCCTCACTGATATTATCAGTACCTTTTGTCATTTTGAGTTTTCTAACAATATGTTGAAAAGGGCTAGGAGCTTCTCTTTGTTGTTTAATTTGTTGTTATTGGTTATAAAGCTCTATTGTCTATTGGATTTGATCCAAAGTATCCTGGCATTTAATTTTGCCATCTTCTTTCTTCATCATTTGCTTCCAGAATTTTGTTTTATATGTTCTTCTGATGCAGAAGATATTTTCACTGGTATAACCAGTTTCTGGAGTCCATTTCCATATCCATGGGATACTGAATTGAACAAAATAGTGTAATGAGGCCATTCCCTCAATAATATTGTTTTCATGTTGGGCTTCTATTAAAATAGGTGATAATTCCACCCACTGAGAATATAAGGTTTTAAATATCTGGGATTCTCCCATAAAGATTTCAATAGATGGACCGTATGACTGCCACCATTTATGAAACCAAACCGGAATATCCGATTCATATACTTTTGAACAAATTTTTATAAACCATGAATGTTTATGATTCTGATTATCAATCAGAAATACTTTGTTAAAAGCATTTATATAATCCAAATAGTTATATCTAATGAGAGTTCTAGTTTCAGGGTGCAAAATTTCCCTGTCTTTCAAAGGAGATATTCCCCAGTTTTCAACAGATATGATCTGTTTTACCACTATTTTGCTGAAGCTTATAATTTTATTATTACCCATATAATGAGTAATTTCGCAGAATTCTGCTTTGAGGAGTTCTTCATAATATATTCTGGACTTATATGTCTCAGAGGGATAGAATCCCGAATCAAAATATCTCTTGATTATAAACCAAGGCTGATCATTCCATCTTTTATCTTTTTGATCTAAAAGGAGTATAACATCCTTTTTTGGATTATTAATCCATCCTTCATCTTCACTTTCATTTATTGTGACCAGTGCATATGATGCTGTTCCTTCAAGGATATGTCCTTGTGATGCTTTATAAGCTAAAAACTCTTTGTAAGTTTTTTCATTAAATTGGGGTTTTGAGGAGGATGATGCATATGATGAACCATCCATAGCTATAAGCTTTTTATTACCCATTTGATGGATAATTCTTTATGTTCCTCTTCCTCTATAAGAGGAAGTTCTTCCTCGTCCTCTGCCTCTGTCCCGAGGGACCTCTGTCCCGAGGGATCATGGCTGAAATATTTAACCACAAGAAATTATTATTTCTCGGTGTTTTAAATCCTTTAGTTGTTTTTCCAAGGATTTTATTCCGTATTTAATTTGCTCAATAGCATGGTTTTTTGCCTTATCTGACAAAAACGGAATTTCTTTTATTTCTTGAATATTATTGTACAATCCTATTAATTGGATCTGAATATTAATGGTTTTTTCAATAATTTCGAATATTGCTATGCGCATAATTCCTCTTGAATGACTCATTGATTTAAATATTCCCTGGTAAGAAAATCAGAAAGACTTTATCAGTTCCTTTTTTATAAATTATTTCAAAATCAAAAGGTGCGAGATGTGATTGCCATCTGGCAAACATCTGCTTAGAGACATCATGTTTAAAATCTTTATTAAACATATATTTAGCTGCATTGTAGTCAGTTTTGATTATAAATTTCTTATTAAATAAATCATCTTGAAATTTTAAAACACATTTAACTATTGCAAGAATTTCTTTTGCAACAGTTGCATAATTCTTCTGGCTTTCATTCCATTCTCCAGAATGAAACCTGACAAGATATTCTTGTTTGTTGATTGGAGATATTTTTTTAATATTCCTCCATAGCCTATATCTGAGGCATTGGTTTCAACAATTTTCTCCCATTCTGGGTTTGTTATTGTTAAGCAGGGAAGGTTTTTAACCTTTTGCTTAATTTTTTGGACTGCTTTAGTATGATAAAGAGACACCTTTGGTCTGGATATAACTAAACCATTTTTTAAAATTATATTTTTAAATATTTCTAAATGTTTGAAATGAGTTTCATTATCCTTTGAGAATACAAGGATATCATCTATATAAACAATAATAAATTCACTATAAGGAATGAAAATGTCATTCATAATATTTTGGAATTCTGAAGGGGCATTTTTTAATCCAAATGGCATGACATTCCATTCGTAATGCCCAACAGGTACTGTGAAAGCAGTTTTATACCTGTCTTTTTCTTCAATTTGTATTTGCCAATATCCTGACTTTAAATCAAATTTAGAAAATACATTTGATTCATATAGTCTGTCTAATAAATCTTTTTTATTAGGTATAGGATACCTAATCCATTTTAATACTTTATTTAATGGTTTATAATTAATAACCAATCTGGGTACGCCTCTTTCCTGTTCGGAATGTTTATTAACATAAAAGGCTGTACAAGACCATTGAGATTTTGAATCTCTTATTAAATTTTTGTTTAAAAGAGATTTTATCTCTTGCTTACATAATTCCATATATTCAGAATTCATTTGACAAGGTCGAGCCTTGGTCGGAATCTGACTTTTATTAAAGTTTTCTTCATATGGAAGTGAAACAATATGTTTCTTTCTATCCCAGAAAGCATTGGGATGATCATTACATATTTGTAGGCTAAATTGGTGTTCTACAAGTTTAATTTTTTCTTGTAATTTTGAATTATTTAATCTTTCTTGAATATTTAAAGAAAATATTTCTTTTTGTAGAAAATCAATTTGATTTATTTTTGCTTTTAGCAAATCATCTTTTAAATTGTTTAAAGTTCTTGTTATTGGATTAGAAATAAATTTAAAAATAATTTCTTTTCCTTCATACGTACCAGTTATTCCAGTACGGTCTACGTTTTTTAAAGGAAATATTTTATTAAAGAAAGGACTTCCAAGTATAACTTGGTTTCCAAGATTTTTTACTAATACAAAACTTGTATTAATGCAAGTATTATCTTGACAAATAAAAGCTTGAGGGATTTTATAATTTACCTCCAATTTCCCTTTTCCAGCATGGCTGAGGGTATGAGTAGTTTTATAATAATACTTTGTAGGAATTAATCCTTCTTGTATGCAATTTAAATCTGCACCACTATCAAAGAGTGCAATAGCTTCTATTAAGAAGTCATTTTCTATTAGTAATTTAATTTTTCCATGCCATTTTTGAGAAGTAATAATTTCTCTTATATTTTTCAGATATAATTCTGATTCTTCAATTGGTTGTATATTTAATTTATCTTTTTCTAGACATATTATTCTATTGTCTATTTCTTTATTATTTTGTTGTAAAATCTTTATATCAGATTTTAAATTATCAATTTCTCTTTTTATTTGTTGTATATCAACGGGTTTTTTTATCTTTATTTCTCTGATTTAATTGAATTTTTAATTCTGCGAGAGAAAATGGTTTTGACTCTTTAGAATTTATACAAGAAGTACCTTCTTCTTGTTTTCCTATAAACGAAGAGATTATTTTCTCTTTAATCTGTGGATCATCTATCACTTTTAATAATTCTATAATTTCACTTGTTAATACATTTATTTCCATATTTTGAAATTGTGAAATTATTTGATAAATATTTTCTTCTTCTTCTTCTGAAGTATTATTGCAACAATTATTTTTGCAATAGTTTTCTTCTTCAGAGGAAGAGTAAATACTTTCATTTTCTAAAATATTTAAATCTTTATTAGAAGATTGATCAGATTCATTATCTGATTCTAATAATATTTTTGAGATTTGATTTCTTAATTCTTCATCTTCTAGCTTATTAAGCTTCTTCCTAACCCAGCAAGTTTTTGCTGTGTGACCTATTTTTCCACATTTCTTACAAATTAATTTTGACCTATAAGTCTTATACGAAGGCTTTTTTTCCTCGTATTTTTGAATTCTTTTATTCTTTCTATCTTCCCTTTTTCTTTTTCTTTTATGATGTTGATAGGGATTAGATTTCTTAATCTTCTTAGAATTGCTAGAGGTTCCTTCTATACCAAATTGACTACAGAATTCACCTAATTGTTTCTTCTCATTTAAAGAATGTTTTTTAATTTGTTGGTTTAATTTAATCTCATTACATAGATTTAAACCTTCTTGGATACAAGTTCCTATTAACTTGCCGTAAGTATAATCATCATAATTTATACTTATTCCTCATTTTCTTAGGTTATTCCTAACTCTTTCTGCAAATAGATATGGGAGGCCATCTACGAATTTTGACTTCCAATGTGAGCTATTAGACTCAGGGAGTTCCATTACTCTACTTAGGAAGGTATCTTTATACCACCTAAAAGATGTTAGGGTTCTACACTTAAGATTTTGTAGAAGGGTTCTAATATTCTCTGAATTATCAGACCATCTGTCTGTAAAGTGTTCTATGATATTAACTATCAAAGTATACACTGAGTTGTTATCTACAACACCATTATCCTCTTTTGTACTATTGAGGATTTCTTGTCTATCTGTATCTGATAGATAATTATCCCACCAACCTTTAAGTTGGCCTGTAAATCCTGATATAATCATTTGGGCTATCGTCTTAATTGTATTCTTATTATTTTGACAAATAGTGTTATACATAAGCATCCTATGGACAGTATTATAAATCTGCCCTTCTGTTTGACCATCTATGTTCCATTCATAGATCATTTTTCCACTATATGAATTACTAATTACGTATTCTTGTTCTTCTATTAGAACATCCTGTGGAGTTGGCCTAGGATAGTAATACATTCTCTGGGTTGGCTTATAAGCAAACTTAGATAACTTCATAATTTCATCATTAATCTTTTGCTTATAATCTTCTTCTTTTAGACTATCTTCAAAATCTAATAATGTATTTATTTTTAGATTTTTCAAGATATTAATTGAATCATTTAATGTTTGCATTAAATTTTCTTCAGACTTCGTTTTAAAATCTGTTACCTTAGGAGGTAATTGAATGCTTGGAGTAGCAATAGATTCTTTATTTTTTGTCTGGTCTTTTATTATGACATTTTGTTTTTCTTTGAAATGGGATAATATTTTATCCATTTTTTTAGTAATATCTTAGAGTTGTTCTCCAATTATTATCAAATACAAATTTGAATAATTCTGTTGTTTTATTAAACCATTTATATGAGAAATTGTTGTCTGCAAGGTTTCACCTTCCAGTAATTTTTGAAAGGCTTGATAATATCTTTTCTCTCCTTATTTTTCAATTTTAAAACCATTAGTAGGAGGGAAAATATTTGAAACTATATTTCCATTGATATTAAAACTTCTTTCTATAACAGAAATAATACTATTAGTATATTTTTCAATAAACCATGGAACAAAAGGTATAACCTCTTGTTTCTCATTTAACTCATTATAATATTCTTCTCTGAAAAATTCTTTATCTGTTTTTTCAAAATTTTTGAAAAACCAAGTTCTAAATAATTCCCATTTGGGTTGGAGAAATTCTTTAGAAATTTCTTCTCTTACCGGTGATCCCGGAGTAAAATCTAATTTTTCTTTTTGATTCATATTTATACAAAATTTATTTCTGATTCGGTTAGTTCCGGATCTATTCTTATTCCTCGAACTATATTATCCGAGTTTATTCTTAATTCATCTATTTTTCTTTCAGGAAATTCTTCTCTGATCCTAGATGTTGATGCCCTAGAAGGACTTCTAACTGTGTAATCTACAGGAGAAATATAATAGTGTGATGACACAGATTTGGACAAAGAGGGTTCATATTTTATTATATTATTTTCAAATTGTATTTGAACTGACCCTTCATTAGTTTCTGAATATTTATTGGATTATTATCCACATATTGTTGAGATGGGCTTACTTTATCTAGTACCCAATTTTCTGGAAAATTAATTTCTTCCCATTTAATTTTTCTTCTAGTTGTAATATTAGCTTTGCAAATCTCTTTTTGATAATAATTTTATTATCATTTCATCTTGGTTTAAGGAAAATGTTTCCTCAGTTGTTTTAACAACTTGTTTTAATCTCAATTTTTCAAAGGTTCCTAATTTATAAATTAGTTTGTAATCAATTTTTGGAATAGTCTATTTATTTAATAAATCTAAATTGTGAGGAATATCATACTCTTCCTCCATACTGTTTTTAACAGTATCTTCTGATTTTAAAATATTCATATTTGAATATCAGATTTAAGTGTTGAAACATGCACTCATACATCAACAGAACTACCATGGCTCTGATACCATAAAAGGGGAGGACCTTGTATGGGAAAAGAGGAGAAAACCATAAAACTCAGACAAGGGCAAAAAATCAAGGGGAACAATGGAACGTTGGTTATTTTACACAGTCGTTATCCAGGATGATAACATGTGGTCAGTATAGGTCTCACCCTAAACGCCCCACGCCTTCTTGGCTTTTTGGCTTAACGGGTTCCCTAGCTGTCGACCGCCCACATTAGCATCTTAGATGGGCTGTAACCCTATCCCAAGATTGCTCTTAAATTTTTTCCCCTTAACTGGGATTTAAGATCTCTTTTTTATTATGATAATCTGTTGTGCATGGTGATGTCTCAACACTTATGTGTTTAGCCTCTTATTGAGGCAATCATACACAAATATAAATATATAAAATAAGAAAAGAAAATTACCAGAAATAGAAGGCTTGAATGCTTTAAACTTCAAATATTATATCAGAAGATTTATTACAAGAGAGAGAGAGGTGGTTCTAAAACCGGTGCCTTCTACTAAACACTAAGTCCTCTTTATATAGAGGCTCTAGCACCGAATATTATCGTGAATATTCGCTCATAATTGCGTATGACGCATTCTGTATTACAAGTCAAAAGGTAAACAGTAAAATCTACAATAATGTAACATACAAACAAAATTGTTTGTCGGCCAATTATAGAGGTGAATTATTGATCTCTTCTTTTCTTCCTTGTGGGCCTATTGTTTTGATTGAACTTTTGACTTTCCAGCCGATTTTGCTAGTGCGAATTCTTTATCTAATTCTGCCATCATTTGCTCATAGGCTTCATCGTCCAAGGGTTCATCTTCTTGGCTATCTTGTAATAATTGAGTGTCTTCCCCTATTTGAGAAGAGTCTGATTCAGACATTCTTGAGCTAGAAGAAGCCTCTTCCTTCCTGAAATTCTTGGCTATGTCTGTCACACCCTCAAAATCCGCGTGCGGGGTTTTACCGCGAGGCGTGTGACATACGAGGATCTCAGTCATTAGTTACCAAGAACGACTCTATATGATTAATAAACAAAACCAGAGTTAACGTTTAAAATACTGCGGAAGCGTTTTTAAAAACAGGAAACCCAAAACAAGAAGTATGTAAAGAGAATGCGCAAAACATACGCGCCCCAAACACAAATGTTTAATATGAAAATAATCCCAAATTTGTAAACAAGCAAATGTAGACAACTCAACAATGCTGACGTGCGTGCTCCTAGGCAGCTGGTAACCTTAACCTGAGAATAGCATACTAAACAAGTCAACACATGGTTGGTGAGTTCAAGAGTTTGCGTTAAAATATAAACCAATCAACAGTTTCCAGAGCATAAGTAGTGTATTGCAATAGATAGCTAATCTATTAACATAAAAATATTAATCATAGTGATTTCGCGATCGAATCTGACTGTGTTACGTTTGTTGCCTCCCGTCAATACTTACCAGATCGTGACGAATATATGTTAGGACAAAATTGCACCCGTATGACCTCGAGTCACACAGGTGGGGCTAGTCAGACTCAGTAGTACTACCCAAAATTTTCCCGCTAGTCAATATTAACAATCCGAAAGTGTGAGGACTTTCCATGGTAAACAGCACTATATCAATATTATACACACTCATATATAAAAGCGTTTGTGATCAACAGTATGCTATCTCCCCCAAAAGAGATTATGTAAAATGAGTGGGGCAAGAACTCACCTGATGCGCGCAAGAATTAACTTAGAGCTTAACTTGAAAGAAAGAGGGAAAGACAACCTTCAAAGGTCACCTAGAATACAAGAGTACATAAGCACGCGTACACAAAATCAACATGAAACCCTAAGTGTTCTACAAACCAAGAGACTCAAGGTTTAAGAAATACAAGACACATTTGACCCAGTTGACCCGTTTAACCCGTTGGTGACATTATAGGTGATAACTCGTTAATACTAACACAACAGCATATCATACATGTTCACATACAACTTGATTACATATAGCACTTCATTAACCACATGTACTACCTAGATCATCATACAACTAGATATCACACAAGTCATGCGAATCACAACAGGCCAAAACAGGTAACAAACCAAATCAACATCCATATAACCTAAACAACACATTTAACCACCTTAGAAACCATCCATGAACACACTAGCATGGTCCTAATATCCCAAACATGCTCAAATCATCCAATTCAAGGATTTGCACAATTAAAGTTTCCCTTTTGGGAAAGTTCATCCCAAATTCATCAAACTCACACTACATTCATGAATTCATCAATTATATACCAATTCAAGTCCATGACAACATCTAAACATGATCAACAACACCTAATCATCATGATTCATCAACATTCAACACCACAAGTTACTATTTTTAGCAATGTATGAACTATAACACATCTTCTTGATTTTCAATTGTTCATATCATCAATTAGCATCTAATCATCATCACAAACACATCCATAACATTCATACATCATCCAATCATCAATTCATGCAAAATAAAGTTACTATTATTAGTAACCTATGAACAACGTATCAAAATCATAGCTTTCTTGCAAAATCGACGTTAACCAATATGCATACAACCTAACTAGCATCATTACAACATCAAACAACCAACATTCAACATCCAATTTGATCCAAAATCGCCTCAAACTCTCGGCCAAAGATGATCATATGAATAAACAACCAAAATCCAAACTTTCTTGCATAATCAACGTTAACTAGCATCAATACAACCTAACTAACATCATAACATCACCAAACAACCAAGAATTTAACATTCAATTGCAGATTTTCGAACTAGGGTTCGGCCACCATGAAAAACCATCAAAAACATGTAAAAATCTAACCTTTAACATGTAATGGCTTGCAATTGATGATTCTAACTTGTTGTGATGCTTGAAATCGGTCCAAAATCGAATGGAATTGCTTGTTCTTGATGAAAACCGAAGTGTGTGTGTTTTGAAGGTGTCGCGGCCGAAAGAGTGATTAGGGTTAGAGTTTTGATTTTATTTTATTTAATAATCCATAATTACCCTTTTAACCCTTATAATTTGTATTTTATAAAAATTAAGCTTTTACACACTCCTTTAAAATGTTTTTAACTAGAATAATAAACATATAAACTAGTAGTAGCAATTATATGTATTATCTTTACAAGCTACAAAATTTACAAAGTAAATACACACGTTTCCACGTTACGCGATAAAATTACAGTTAACATTTAAATCACATAAGCATAACTTAATAATCACATTGTTAACTTAATTATCATCAATTTAACATTACTGATTATTGTTAAGTCACCAACGTTCAACGACAACTAGTGTGTGTGCACGACACGTGTATGCAAGACTTAACGGAACTAACGGAGTTTGGTAACGGAAAATTACCGGATGTCACATTATCCCCATGTTGAAAGAATTTTCGTCCCGAAAATTGCGTTACATGGTGAGTGTTCCATCACTGGTCTACTGCATTGGCACAAGGAAATCGAAATCGTGTGAGTTTTGGATGAGTTGTCACATCATCCCCATGTTGAAAGAAATTTCGTCCCGAAATTTAATTAGTACCTTCGCCGGCTGGCATCGTCCTTTCGAATAGCTGAGGGTACTTAAGCTTCATTTGGTCTTCACGTTCCCACGTGAATTCTGGTCCACGTCTCGAGTTCCAACGAACTTTGACAATGGGTATCTTGCTTTGCTTAAGCGTTTTCACCTCACGATCCATCACTTCGACAGGTTCCTCAATGAAACGTAACTGTTCGTCTACTTGAACTTCTTCCAGTGGTACGACCATCGTTTCATCCGTTAAACATTTCTTTAGATTTGAAACATGGAATACATCATGGATTCCACTCAATGAATCAGGTAAGGCTAGTCGATAAGCCACTGGACCAATTCTTTCCACTATCTCAAATGGTCCAACGTATCTCGGATTTAGCTTTCCTCGCTTACCAAACCGAACTACGCCTTTCCACGGTGAGACTTTTAATAAAACCTTGTCACCTGTCTGAAATTCCAAAGGTTTTCGTCGTTTGTCAGCATAGCTTTTCTGTCTGTCTCGCGCTGCGGCCATGCGGTTTCTTATCTGAACAATCTTCTCAGTTGTCTCGTGTACTAACTCGGGACCCGTTAACTGACTATCACCAATTTCAGCCCAGCAAACTGGCGATCTACACTTTCTCCCATATAAAGCTTCAAAAGGTGCTGCCTTTATGCTAGTGTGATAACTGTTGTTGTAAGAAAATTCCACCAATGGTAGGTGAACTTCCCAGTTATTCCCGAAGTCAATCACACAAGCACGTAACATGTCCTCCAAAGTCTGTATAGTACGCTCGCTTTGACCATCAGTCTGTGGATGATAAGCAGTACTCATATCCAATCGCGTACCTAAAGCTTTCTGCAACGACTGCCAGAAGTGTGATGTGAAACGAGAATCGCGATCAGAAATGATTGAGATCGGTACTCCATGCCTCGAAACGATCTCCTTCAGATAAAGTCGGGTTAACTTCTCCATCTTATCTGTTTCCTTTATCGCTAGGAAATGAGCAGATTTTGTCAATCGGTCCACGATAACCCATATTGTATCACAACCCGTAGAAGTACGAGGTAACTTAGTAATAAAATCCATTGATATTTGATCCCACTTCCACATAGGGATCTCGGGTTGTTGTAGTAGACCAGATGGTTTCTGATACTCCACTTTCACCTTCGAGCAGGTCAGACACTTGCTCACATAAGTAGCTACATCTGCTTTCATGTTAGGCCACCAATAGTGCGCCTTCAAATCGTGGTACATCTTGTCAGATCCAGGATGTATAGAATACTTGGACTTGTGAGCCTCACTCATCACCAAGTCTCTCAGATTTCCATGTAGAGGTACCCATAGTCTATCCATGAAGTAACGATTCAGACCCAATGTTTTCTGCTTTCAGAGCTTCCGTCTGAGCCTCTCGGATTTGTTCAGGTAATTGCGTACTAATCGTTAGTTGCAGAGCTCGCACACGTCGAGGTTTAGCAGTCTCTTTTCTACTCAACGCATCAGCAACTACATTTGCTTTCCCCGGGTGGTACTTAATAGCACAATCATAGTCGTTTAACAATTCCACCCAGCGTCTTTGCCTCATGTTCAACTCCTTTTGCTCAAAGATGTGCTGAAGACTCTTGTGATCGGTGTAGATGGTGCATTTGGTACCGTACAAGTAATGTCTCCAGATCTTCAAGGCAAACACTACCGCACCCAGTTCCAAGTCATGGGTGGTATAGTTCTTCTCATGAATCTTCAATTGTCTAGAGGCGTAAGCTATCACCTTATCCCGCTGCATCAAGACGCATCCAAGTACTTGAATAGAAGCGTCACAATAGACTACGAAATCATCACTACCATCCGGTAATGCTAATATTGGTGCGCTACATAATTTATGTTTCAGCAACTGAAAAGCAGATTCCTGACTCTCACCCCATTTGTACGTCGTTCCCTTGTGAGTCAAGGCTGTGAGAGGTTGTGCAATCTTAGAGAATCCTTCAATGAATCATCGATAATATCCCGCTAATCCAAGGAATTGTCATATCTCACTTGGTGTCTTAGGAACAGACCAATTCTTTATCGCTTCAATCTTAGCAGGATCAACATGTATTCCCTTCTCGTTGACAATATGACCCAAGAATTGTACCTCACGTATCCAGAAATCACACTTAGAAAACTTTGCGTACAGTTGTTCCTTTCTAAGTAATTCTAAGATTAAACGTAAGTGCTCTCCATGTTCTTCCTCGGTCCTTGAGTATATCAGTATATCATCAATAAAGACGATAACAAACTGATCAAGATAGGGTTTGCACACGCGATTCATGAGGTCCATGAATACTGCTGGTGCATTCGTCAACCCAAATGGCATGACCAAAAATTCATAGTGACCATATCGTGTACGGAAAGCAGTCTTCGAGATGTCCTCTTCTCGAACTCTCAGCTGATGATACCCAGACCTCAGATCAATCTTAGAGTAATAGCTTGATCCTTGTAGTTGATCAAACAAATCATCGATACGAGGTAACGGATATCTATTCTTGATAGTAACCTTGTTCAGTTCCCTATAGTCAATGCACATTCGAAATGTACCATCCTTCTTCTTCACAAATAGAACTGGCGCTCCCCAGGGCGACGAACTCGGTCGGATGAACCCTTTATCCAACAACTCTTGTAGTTGGGCGGATAATTCCTGCAGTTCATTCGGAGCTAATCGGTACGGTGCTCTCGCAATTGGAGCGGCTCCTGGAGTCAACTCAATCTGGAATTCAACTTGACGATGAGGCGGTAATCCAGGAAGGTCTTCTGGAAACACCTCGGGAAACTCACGAACTACGGGGATATCCTCTATCTTCTTTTCCTCGATCTGTTTATCTGTGACGAGTGCTAATATGGCCAGTCGACCCTTTCGTAACAACTTCTGTGCTTTCATAAACGAGATGATGCCTATCACTGCACCACTCCTATCACCTCTGACCGTAAGGACTTCTTCACCAAGGGGAATCCGTATGATCTTCTCGTGGCATATGACTTCTGCTTGTTTATCGGAAAGCCAATCCATGCCTACTACCACATCAAAACTTCCTAGTGTAACAGGCATGAGATCTATGGTGAATGTATGACCAGCAAGCTCTATCTTGCAGTCTCTAAGAATATGCGTTACGTGAATCTGTGTACCGTCAGCTAACTCTACGGTGTATTTAGATTCTAAGGCTGAGGGCATATCACTTAAAAGACTACAAACCTAGTGGACACGAAACTTCTATCGGCTCCGGTATCGAATAATACGGTAGCAAAACAACCATTAACCGAAAATTTACCAGTTACTGTTGTAGGATCGTTTAGAGCCTCACCTGAGCCAATGACGAAGGCTCTTCCTTTGGCTCCATTGTTGTTTCCACCATTGTTGTTGCCATTACCATTGTTGTTGTTATTGTTGTTGCCATTTTTATTGTTGCTGTTGTTCCCATTGTTGTTGTTGCCATTACCATTCCTCTTAAGCTGGGGACAGTTGCGTTTGTAATGGGCTTCTTTTCCGCACTCAAAACAACCTTTCGGAGTTTCTTGTGATTGTTGTGGCTTTCTCATCAGTTCACCCCGACAGTCTTTGGCTGCGTGACCAATCTTCCCACAACGTTGGCACTTGAAGTTATCACATCGACCCACATGGTGGTAGTTACACCGTTGCACTTCGGCAGTCTTCCACCATACCCACCGGGTCCTTGATTTGAGGGAGTCGCCTGGTTGAAGCTTCGGTTGTTATCGAACTTTCGTTGTTGTTGACTGCTGCTGTTTGCTGATGTTGTTGAGATTGGCTGCTGGATGACGATCCTTGTTGCTTGAACCATCCCACTTGCGTTTCTGGTCGGGCACGCTTGCCACCGCACCTCGTTTGGGTAACTGTCCTTGCTCAACTGCCTGGTCAGTCAGCCTGTGGGCTGTTCGGATAGCTTGTTGTATGGTAGTGGGGTTAGAGGCAGTTACCATACTTTGAATTTCGGGCACCAATCCCCGTATATAATGCTCCACCCTCTTGTGCATTTCATTCACCATCCCTGGGCATAAAGTGGCTAACTCATGAGTACGAGTCGTGTAGGCTTCAATTTCTGAGCCTTGCATTTTGAGTTGCCAGAACTCAATCTCCAGTTTCTGCACTTCATTTCGGGGGCAGTATTCTTCAGTCATAATTCCCTTGAACTCATCCCAAGGTAGTTCATTGGCCATGGCTTGACCCAGCATTGTACCTGGGCATTCCACCAGGAAAGTGCTACGCCTTCCAATGTCCCGGTGGCATACTTCACCTGATCAGCAGGCGGGCAGTTGCATTTCGCGAAGACAGACTCTGTCTTCTCAAACCACCTTACAAGCCCTACAGCTCCTTCCGTCCCGCTGTAGGTATGGGGTTTACAGTCCATGAAGGACTTGTAGGTACATGGTGGTGGTCCTGTTTTGACAACCCAAACATTAGTCAGATATCCTAGACAAATAACTAGGATAATCAGTTTAACCTCTTGTCATCATTTACCTGCTGGTTGTCCCGGTTGGGCAGCAGCCACTGCCGCCTGAACATGTTCATTAATTAATGCCGCCAATTCCGCAGGCGTCATGTTTATGGCTCCGGCTCCACGGCCTCCGGCGCCACGTCCACGACCACGCCCACGTCCTCTTCCACGTGCGTCCATATTTCACTTTAAAATTCACAATTACAATAATGAGTAACATCCAACACATTAATCTCATCAAGGTATAGTAAACAATAAGAAATAATGTATTCACCACAACCACAACATTTATAACAGAAATAATAATCAAAGATAAATAAATTGCAATTGAGTCACAAAATATTCCATCAATGTCAAAATTTAAGTTTGTCAGTTGGGTGGGAAACAACCCTTCCCACATAGGTTTCAAAGAAAAGAAACACTACATAGTCTAAGTCATTTAAAAGGTAGGATCAGTCCAGTACATCAGATCCGTCACTGTCCTCATCCATCTCTACTGGTTCTTCTTCGGGGGCTTCCTCGGGTTCTTCTTCTGGGTCTTCCTCATCAGGGTCCACCAAAGGTGCAGGGGCTTCAGCAACCTGAAGTGCTGCTAGTTGTGCCTCTAAATCAGCAAACCTATCATCGATCACAACGTTATGGTGATCTTGTGCGTCCATGCGCCCACTAAGTGCTACCACGTTGCCTGCCAGAGTATGATGTCCACCAATGGCCATCGAAAGTCGCTCCTGAAGCGTCTCTACCTGGAAACGCAGCTGACGCATCTCAGATCGTAATGCAGAGTTCTCATCAGTGAGTCCTCTAATCGCTGTCGCTCTGTGTCCAGTGTGGCTACTAGGGCTGCAAATGCCTGCTCCAGAGGAATGCTCAAAGTAGGAAGTGTAGGCAAAGTAGAGGCGGTTGATGACCTAGTCCTAGGTCGTGTAGGTGCTACAGGTGGTACGCGTTCTCTATATGCCATACGGTTTATGTAAGTGGGGTAGAAATCCCAGTTACGCGGAGGATCGAGCTCAGGAGGTATGAAAGGCTGATCCCAGTCTATCTCGCCGGAGGGTAAGGATGTCGAGGCCAGTTAAATCCCCTATCCGGTACGGGAGAAGTAGGAGGTGACTCAGATCGTGCAGGTCTCTTGCCTAAATTTCTGGACGACGATGCCATGCTGCGAAGTACGTGTTGCGTATGCCAATGAGTATACAGTAAGGAGAGTAAGCGATAAGTAACTAACAACTGTGCGGTTATAGTCTAGTGTGTGTATGCAACCTAGTTCCCTATAACCAATGGCTCTGATACCAATCTGTCACACCCTCAAAATCCGCGTGCGGGGTTTTACCGCGAGGCGCGTGACATACCAGGATCTCAGTCATTAGTTACCAAGAACGACTCTATATGATTAATAAACAAAACCAGAGTTAACGTTTAAAATACTGCGGAAGCGTTTTTAAAAACAGAAACCCAAAACAAGTAGTATGTAAAGAGAATGCGCAAAACATACGCGCCCCAAACACAAATGTTTAATATGAAAATAATCCCAAATTTGTAAACAAGCAAATGTAGACAACTCAACAATGCTGACGTGCGTGCTCCTAGGCAACTGGCAACCTTAACCTGAGAATAGCATACTAAACAAGTCAACACATGGTTGGTGAGTTCAAGAGTTTGCGTTAAAATATAAACCAATCAACAGTTTCCAGAGCATAAGTAGTGTATTGCAATAGATAGCTAGTCTATTAACATAAAAATATTAATCATAGTGATTTCGCGATCGAAGCTGACTGTGTTACGTTTGTTGCCTCCCGTCACGACTTACCAGGTCGTGACGAATATATGTTAGGACAAAATTGCACCCGTATGACCTCGAGTCACACAGGTGGGGCTCGTCAGACCCAGTAGTACTACCCAAAATTTTCCCGCTAGTCAATATTAACAATCCGAAAGTGTGAGGACTTTCCATGGTAAACAGCACTATATCAATATTATACACACTCATATATAAAGCATTTGTGATCAACAGTATGCTATCTCCCCCAAAAGAGATTATGTAAAATGAGTGGGGCAAGAACTCACCTGATGCGTGCAAGAATTAACTTAGAGCTTAACTTGAAAGAAAGAGGGAAAGACAACCTTCAAAGGTCACCTAGAATACAAGAGTACATAAGCACGTGTACACAAAATCAACATGAAACCCTAAGTGTTCTACAAACCAAGAGACTCAAGGTTTAAGAAATACAAGACACATTTGACCCAGTTGACCCGTTTAACCCGTTGGTGACATTATAGGTGATAACTCGTTAATACTAACACAACAGCATATCATACATGTTCACATACAACTTGATTACATATAGCACTTCATTAACCACATGTACTACCTAGATCATCATACAACTAGATATCACACAAGTCATGCGAATCACAACAGGCCAAAACAGGTAACAAACCAAATCAACATCCATATAACCTAAACAACACATTTAACCACCTTAGAAACCATCCATGAACACACTAGCATGGTCCTAATATCCCAAACATGCTCAAATCATCCAATTCAAGGATTTGCACAATTAAAGTTTCCCTTTTGGGAAAGTTCATCCCAAATTCATCAAACTCACACTACATTCATGAATTCATCAATTATATACCAATTCAAGTCCATGACAACATCTAAACATGATCAACAACACCTAATCATCATGATTCATCAACATTCAACACCACAAGTTACTATTTTTAGCAATGTATGACTATAACACATCTTCTTGATTTTCAATTGTTCATATCATCAACTTAGCATTTAATCATCATCACAAACACATCCATAACATTCATACATCATCCAATCATCAATTCATGCAAAATAAAGTTACTATTATTAGTAACCTATGAACAACGTATCAAAATCATAGCTTTCTTGCAAAATCGACGTTAACCAATATGCATACAACCTAACTAGCATCATTACAACATCAAACAACCAACATTTAACATCCAATTTGATCCAAAATCGCCTCAAACTCTCGGCCAAAGATGATCATATGAATAAACAACCAAAATCCAAACTTTCTTGCATAATCAACGTTAACTAGCATCAATACAACCTAACTAACATCATAACATCACCAAACAACCAAGAATTTAACATTCAATTGCAGATTTTCGAACTAGGGTTCGGCCACCATGAAAAACCATCAAAAACATGTAAAAATCTAACCTTTAACATGTAATGGCTTGCAATTGATGATTCTAACTTGTTGTGATGCTTGAAATCGGTCCAAAATCGAATGGAATTGCTTGTTCTTGATGAAAACCGAAGTGTGTGTGTGTTTGAAGGTGTCGCGGCCGAAAGAGTGATTAGGGTTAGAGTTTTGATTTTATTTTATTTAATAATCCATAATTACCCTTTTAACCCTTATAATTTGTATTTTATAAAAATTAAGCTTTTACACACTCCTTTAAAATGTTTTTAACTAGAATAATAAACATATAAACTAGTAGTAGCAATTATATGTATTATCTTTACAAGCTACAAAATTTACAAAGTAAATACACACGTTTCACGTTACGCGATAAAATTACAGTTAACATTTAAATCACATAAGCATAACTTAATAATCACATTGTTAACTTAATTATCATCAATTTAACATTACTGATTATTGTTAAGTCACCAACGTTCAACGACAACTAGTGTGTGTGCACCACACGTGTATGCAAGACTTAACGGAACTAACGGAGTTTGGTAACGGAAAATTACCAGATGTCACAATGTCCTTTTTAATTTCTGCAATATATTGTTGCATTATTTCTTCCTCACTGATATTATCAGTACCTTTTGTCATTTTTAGTTTTCTAACAATATGTTGAAAAGGGCTAGGAGCTTCTCTTTGTTGTTTAATTTGTTGTTGTTGGTTATAAAGCTCTATTGTCTGTTGGATTTGATCCAAAGTATCCTGGCATTCAATTTTGCCATCTTCTTTCTTCATCATTTGCTTCCAGAATTTTGTTTTATATGTTCTTCTGATGCAGAAGATATTTTCACTGGTATAACCAGTTTCTGGAGTCCATTTCCATATCCATGGGATACTGAATTGAACAAAATAGTGTAATGAGGCCATTCCCTCAATAATATTGTTTTCATGTTGGGCTTCTATTAAAATAGGTGATAATTCCACCCACTGAGAATATAAGGTTTTAAATATCTGGGATTCTCCCATAAAGATTTCAATAGATGGACCGTATGACTGCCACCATTTATGAAACCAAACCGAAATATCCGATTCATATACTTTTGAACAAATTTTTATAAACCATGAATGTTTATGATTCTGATTATCAATCAGAAATACTTTGTTAAAAGCATTTATATAATCCCAATAGTTATATCTAATGGGAGTTCTAGTTTCAGGGTGCAAAATTTCCCTGTCTTTCAAAGGAGATATTCCCCAGTTTTCAACAGATATGATCTGTTTTACCACTATTTTGCTGAAACTTATAATTTTAATATTACCCATATAATGAGTAATTTCGCAGAATTCTGCTTTGAGGAGTTCTTCATAATATATTCTGGACTTATATGTCTCAGAGGGATAGAATCCCGAATCAAAATATCTCTTGATTATAAACCAAGGCTGATCATTCCATCTTTTATCTTTTTGATCTAAAAGGAGTATAACAACCTTTTTTGGATTGTTAATCCATCCTTCATCTTCACTTTTATTTATTATGACCTGTGCATATGATGCTGTTTCTTTAAGGATATGTCCTTGTGATGCTTTATAAGCTAAAAACTCTTTGTAAGTTTTTTCATTAAATTGGGGTTTTGAGGAGGATGATGCATATGATGAACCATCCATAGCTATAAGCTTTTTATTACCCATTTGATGGATAATTCTTTCTGTTCCTCTTCCTCTATAAGAGGAAGTTCTTCCTCGTCCTCTGCCTCTGTCCCGAGGGATCATGGCTGAAATATTTAACCACAAGAAATTATTATTTCTCGGTGTTTTAAATCCTTTAGTTGTTTTTCCAAGGATTTTATTCCGTATTTAATTTGCTCAATAGCATGGTTTTTTGCCTTATCTGACAAAAACGGAATTTTTTTTATTTCTTGAATATTATTGTACAATCCTATTAATTGGATCTGAATATTAATGGTTTTTTCAATAATTTCGAATATTGCTATGCGCATAATTCCTCTTGAATGACTCATTGATTTAAATATTCCCTGGTAAGAAAATCAGGAAGACTATTATCAGTTCCTTTTTTATAAATTATTTCAAAATCAAAAGGTGCGAGATGTGATTGCCATCTGACAAACATCTGCTTAGAGACATCATGTTTAAAATCTTTATTAAACATATATTTAGCTGCATTGCAGTCAGTTTTGATTATAAATTTCTTATTAAATAAATCATCTTGAAATTTTAAAACACATTTAACTATTGCAAGAATTTCTTTTGCAACAGTTGCATAATTCTTCTGGCTTTCATTCCATTTTCCAGAATGAAACCTGACAAGATATTCTTGTTTGTTGATTGGAGATATTTGTTTTAATATTCCTCCATAGCCTATATCTGAGGCATTGGTTTCAACAATTTTCTCCCATTCTGGGTTTGTTATTGTTAAGCAGGGAAGGTTTTTAACCTTTTGCTTAATTTTTTGGACTGCTTTAGTATGATAAAGAGACATCTTTGGTCTGGATAACTAAACCATTTTTTAAAATTATATTTTTAAATATTTCTAAATGTTTGAAATGAGTTTCAATATCCTTTGAGAATACAAGGATATCATCTATATAAACAATAATAAATTCACTATAAGGAATGAAAATGTCATTCATAATATTTTGGAATTCTGAAGGGGCATTTTTTAATCCAAATGGCATGACATTCCATTCGTAATGCCCAACAGGTACTGTGAAAGCAGTTTTATACCTGTCTTTTTCTTCAATTTGTATTTGCTAATATCCGGACTTTAAATCAAATTTAGAAAATACATTTGATTCATATAGTCTGTCTAATAAATCTTTTTTATTAGGTATAGGATACCTAATCCATTTTAATACTTTATTTAATGGTTTATAATTAATAACCAATCTGGGTACGCCTCTTTCCTGTTCGGAATGTTTATTAACATAAAAGGCTGTACGAGACCATTGAGATTTTGAATCTCTTATTAAATTTTTGTTTAAAAGAGATTTTATCTCTTGCTTACATAATTCCATATATTCAGAATTCATTTGACAAGGTCGAGCCTTGGTCGGAATCTGACTTTCATTAAAGTTTTCTTCATATGGAAGTGAAACAATATGTTTCTTTCTATCCCAGAAAGCATTGGGATGATCATTACATATTTGTAGGCTAAATTGGTGTTCTACAAGTTTAATTTTTTCTTGTAATTTTGAATTATTTAATCTTTCTTGAATATTTAAAGAAAATATTTCTTTTTGTAGAAAATCAATTTGATTTATTTTTGCTTTTAGCAAATCAT
>CM046432.1:58531198-58583698 GCA_025506505.1 Flaveria sonorensis
TTGGTGTTGAATGTTGATGAATCATGATGATTAGATGTTGTTGATCATGTCTAGATATTATCATGGACTTGAATTGGTATGTAAATGATGAATTCATGAATGTCTTGGGTGTTTGATGGATTTGGGATGAACTTTCCCAAAAGGGAAACTTTAATTGTAAAATCTCTTAAATATGATGATATGGGTATGTTAGGAGCATTTGGATCATGCTAGTAAGTTCATAGATGAGTTATATGGTGATAGAATGTATTGGGTGGATTCAATGGATGTTGGTTTGGGTAATTATCTGTTTTGGCCTGTTTGTGGAAAAATCATGATATGAGTCATATAGGTAAGCTAGGACTTTCGTTGATTGATGGTTGATTAAGAATGAACATTTTAGATGTTATGAGCATGATAATAGTTGAGATTTGCATGGCTTGTATGATATCCAGTTGTATGTTGATCATGTATGATATGCTGTTGTGTTAGTATTAACGAGTTATCACCTATAATGTCACCAACGGGTCAAACGGGTCAACTGGGTCAAATGTGTCTTGTCTTTCGTAAACCTTGAGTCCCTTGGTTTGTAGAGCACTTAGGGTTTCATGTTGATTCTGTGTACACGTGCTTATGTACTCTTGTGTTCTAGGTGACCTTTGAAGGTTGTCTTTCCCCTCTTTCTTTCAAGTTAAGCTCTAAGTTAATTCTTGCGCGCATCAGGTGAGTTCTTGCCCCACTTATTTTACATAATCTCTTTTGGGGGAGATAGCATACTGTTGATCACAAAAGCTTTTATATATGAGTGTGTATAATATTGATATAGTGCTGTTTACCATGAAAAGTCCTCACACTTTCGGATTGTTAATATTGACTAGCGGGGAAATTTTGGGTAGTACTACTGGGTCTGACGAGCCCCACCTGTGTGACTCGAGGTCATACAGGTGCAATTTTGTCCTAACATATATTCGTCATGACCTGGTAAGTCGTGACGGGAGGCAACAAACGCAACACAGACAGCTTCGATCGTGAAATCACTATGATTAATATTTTTATGTTAATAGACTAGCTATCTATTGCAATACACTACTTATGATTTGAAAACTGTTTATCGGTTTACCTATTAACGCAAACTCTTGAACTCACCAACCATGTGTTGACTTGTTTAGTATGCTATTCTCAGGTTAAGGTTGCCAGTTTCCTAGGAGCACGCACGTCAGCATTGTTGAGTTGTCTACATTTGCCTTGTTTACAAATTTGGGATTATTTTCATATTAAACAATTGTGTTTGGGGCGCGTATGTTTTGCGCATTCTCTTTACATACTACTTGTTTTGGGTTTTCTAATTTTAAAAACGCTTCCGCAGTATTTTAAACGTTAACTCTGGTTTTGTTTATTAATCATATAGAGTCGTTCTTGGTAACTAATGACTGAGATCCTGGTATGTCACGCTCCTCGCGGTAAAACCCCGCACTCGGATTTTGAGGGTGTGACAGATTGGTATTAGAGCCATTGGTTATAGGGAACTAGGTTGCATACACACACTAGACTATAACCGCACAGTTGTTAGTTACTCATCGCTTACTCTCCTTACTGTATACTCATTGGCATACGCAACACGTACTTCGCAGCATGGCATCGTCGTCCAGGAATTTAGGCAAGAGACCTGCACGATCTGAGTCACCTCCTACTTCTCCCGTACTGGATAGGGGATTTAACTGGCCCCGACATCCTTATCCTCCTGGCGAGATAGATTGGGATCAGCCTTTCATACCTCCTGACCTCGATCCTCCGCGGAACTGGGATTTCTACCCCACCTACATAAACCGTATGGCATATAGAGAGCGTGTACCACCAGTAGCACCTACACGACCTAGGACTAGGTCATCAACCGCCTCTACTTTGCCTACACTTCCTACTTTGAGCATCCCTCTGGAGCAGGCATTTGCAGCCCTAGTAGCGACACTGGACACAGAGCGACAACGGATTAGAGGACTCACTGATGAGAACTCTGCATTACGATCTGAGATGCGTCAGCTGCGTTTCCAGGTAGAGACGCTTCAGGAGCGACTCTCGATGGCCATCGGTGGACATCATACTCTGGCAGGCAACGTGGTAGCACTTAGTGGGCGCATGGACGCACAGGATCACCATAACGTTGTGATCGATGATAGGTTTGCTGATTTAGAGGCACAACTAGCAGCACTTCAGGTTGTTGAAGCCCCTGCACCTTTGGTGGACCCTGATGAGGAAGACCCAGAAGAAGAACCCGAGGAAGCCCCCGAAGAAGAACCAGTGGAGATGGATGAGGACAGTGACGGATCTGACGTACTGGACTGATCCTACTTTTAAACGACTTAGACTATGTAGTGTTTCTTTTCTTTGAAACCTATGTGGGAAGGGTTGTTTCCCACCCAACTGACAAACTTAAATTTTGACATTGATGGAATATTTTGTGACTCAATTGTAATTTATTTATCTTTGATTATTATTTCTGTTATAAATGTTGTGGTTGTGGTGAATGCATTATTTCTTATTGTTTACTATACCTTGATGAGATTAATGTGTTGGATGTTACTCATTATTGTAATTGTGAATTTTAAAGTGAAATGTGGACGCACGTGGAAGAGGACGTGGGCGTGGTCATTGACGTGGCGCCAGAGGCCGTGGAGCCGGAGCCATAAACATGACGCCTGCGGAATTGGCAGCATTAATTAACGAACATGTTCTGGCGGCAGTGGCTGCTGCCCAACCGGGACAACCAGCAGGTAAATGATAACAAGAGGTTAAACTAATTATCCTAGTTAATTGCCTAGGATATCTGACTAATGTTTGGGTTGTCAAAACAGGACCACCACCATGTACCTACAAGTCCTTCATGGACTGTAAACCCCATACCTACAGCGGGACGGAAGGAGCTGTAGGGCTTGTAAGGTGGTTTGAGAAGACAGAGTCTGTCTTCACGAAATGCAACTGCCCGCCTGCTGATCAGGTGAAGTATGCCACCGGGACATTGGAAGGCGCAGCACTTTCCTGGTGGAATGCCCAGGTGCAAATGCTGGGTCAAGCCATGGCCAATGAACTACCTTGGGATGAGTTCAAGGGGATTATGACAGAAGAATACTGCCCCCGAAATGAAGTGCAGAAACTGGAGATTGAGTTCTGGCAACTCAAACTGCAAGGCTCAGAAATTGAAGCCTACACGACTCGTACATGAGTTAGCCACTTTATGCCCAGGGATGGTGAATGAAATGCACAAGAGGGTGGAGCATTATATACGGGGATTGGTGCCCGAAATTCAAAGTATGGTAACTACCTCTAACCCCACTACCATACAACAAGCAATCCGAACAGCCCACAGGCTAACTGACCAGGCAGTTGAGCAAGGACTGTTACCCAAACGGGGTGCAGTGGCAAGCGTGCCCGACCAGAAACGCAAGTGGGATGGTTCAAGTAACAAGGGATCATCATCCAGCAGCCAATCTCAACCTCAACAACAGCAGCAAAGTCAGCAACAGCAACAGAAGTTCGATAACAATCGAAGCTTCAACCAGGCGACTCCCTCAAATCAAGGACCCGGAGGGTATGGCGGAAGCCAGCCGAAGTGCAACCGGTGTAACTACCACCATGTGGGTCGATGTGATAACTTCAAGTGCCAACGTTGTGGGAAGATTGGTCACGCAGCCAAAGACTGTCGGGGTGAACTAATGAAAAAGCCACAACAATCACAAGAAACTCCGAAAGGTTGTTTTGAGTGCGGAAAAGAAGGCCATTACAAACGCAACTGTCCCTAGCTTAAAAGGAATGGTAATGGCAACAACAACAATGGGAACAACAACAATAATAACAATGGCAACAACAATAACAATAATAATAATGGCAACAACAATGGTGGAAACAATAATGGAGCCAAAGGAAGAGCCTTCGTCATTGGCTCAGGTGAGGCTCTAAACGATCCTACAACAGTAACTTGTAAATTTTCGATTAATGGATGTTTTGCTACCGTATTATTTGATACCGGAGCCGATAGAAGTTTCGTGTCCACTAGGTTCTGTAGTCTTTTAAGTGATATGCCCTCAACCTTAGAATCTAAATACACTGTGGAGTTAGCTAACGGCACACAGATTCACGTAACGCATATTCTTAGAGACTGCAAGATAGAGCTTGCTGGTCATACATTCAACATAGATCTCATGCCTGTTACGTTAGGAAGCTTTGATGTGGTAGTAGGCATGGATTGGCTTTCCGATAAACAAGCGGAAGTCATATGCCATGAGAAGATCATACGGATTCCCATTGGTGAAGAGGTCCTTACGGTCAGAGGTGATAGGAGTGGTGCGGTGATAGGCATCATCTCGTTTATGAAAGCACAGAAGTTGTTACGAAAGGGTCGGCTGGCCATATTAGCACTCGTCACAGATAAACAGGTCGAGGAAAAGAAGATAGAGGATATCCCCGTAGTTCGTGAGTTTCCCGAGGTGTTTCCGGAAGACCTGCCTGGATTACCGCCTCATCATCAAGTTGAATTCCAGATTGAGTTGACTCCAGGAGCCGCTCCAATTGCGAGAGCACCGTACCGATTAGCTCCGAACGAACTGCAGGAATTATCCGCTCAACTACAAGAGTTGTTGGATAAAGGGTTTATCCGACTGAGTTCGTCGCCCTGGGGAGCGCCAGTTCTATTTGTGAAGAAGAAGGATGGTACATTTCGAATGTGCATTGACTATAGGGAACTGAACAAGGTTACTATCAAGAATATATATCCCTTACCTCGTATCGATGATTTGTTTGATCAACTGCAAGGATCAAGCTATTACTCTAAGATTGATCTGAGGTCTGGGTATCATCAGCTGAGAGTTCGAGAAGAGGACATCTCGAAGACTGCTTTCCGTACACAATATGGTCACTATGAATTTTTGGTCATGCCATTTGGGTTGACGAATGCACCAGCAGTATTCATGGACCTCATGAATCGCGTGTGCAAACCCTATCTTGATCAGTTTGTTATCGTCTTTATTGATGACATACTGATATACTCAAGGACCGAGGAAGAACATGAGAAGCACTTACGTTTAATCTTAGAATTGCTTAGAAAGGAACAACTGTACGCAAAGTTTTCTAAGTGTGATTTCTGGATACGTGAGGTACAATTCTTGGGTCATATTGTCAACGAGAAGGGAATACATGTTGATCCTGCTAAGATTGAAGAGATAAAGAATTGGTCTGTTCCTAAGACCCCAAGTGAGATACGACAATTCCTTGGATTAGCGGGATATTATCGACGATTCATTGAAGGATTCTCTAAGATTGCACAACCTCTCACAGCCTTGACTCACAAGGGAACAACGTACAAATAGGAATCTGCTTTTCAGTTGCTGAAGCATAAATTGTGTAGCGCACCAATATTAGCGTTACCGGATGGTAGTGATGATTTCGTAGTCTATTGTGACGCTTGTATTCAGGGACTTGGATGCGTCCTGATGCAGCGGGATAAAGTGATAGCTTATGCCTCTAGACAGTTGAAGATTCATGAGAAGAACTATACCACCCATGACTTGGAACTGGGTGTGGTAGTTTTTGCCTTAAAGATCTGGAGACATTACTTGTACGGTACCAAATGCACCATCTACACCGATCACAAGAGTCTTCAGCATATATTTTAGCAAAAGGAGTTGAATATGAGGCAAAGGCGCTGGGTAGAATTGCTGAATGACTATGACTGTGCTATCAAGTATCATTCGGGAAAAGCAAATGTAGTTGCTGATGCGCTAGTAGAAAAGAGACTGCTAAACCTCGACGAGTGCGAGCTCTGAAACTAACGATTAGTATGCAATTACCTGAACAAATCCGTGATGCTCAAACTGAAGCTCTGAAGGTAGAAAATATGAGTTTAGAAGGGTTACGGGGAATGGAAAAGCAACTAGAAGTAAAGGCGGATGGGATTCGTTACTTCATGGATAGACTATGGGTACCTCTACACGGAGACCTGAGAGACTTGGTGATGAGTGAGGCTCACAAGTCCAAGTATTCTATACATCCGGGATCTGACAAGATGTACCACGATTTGAAGGCGCACTATTGGTGGCCTAACATGAAAGCAGATGTAGCTACTTATGTGAGCAAGTGTCTAACCTACTCGAAGGTTAAAGTGGAGTATCAGAAACCATCTGGTCTACTACAACAACCCGAGATCCCTATGTGGAAGTCGGATCAGATATCGATGGATTTTATTACTAAGTTACCTCGCACTTCTACGGGTTGTGATACAATATGGGTTATCGTGGACCGATTAACAAAATCTGCTCATTTCCTAGCGATAAAGGAAACAGACAAGATGGAGAAATTAACTCGACTCTATTTGAAGGAGATCGTTTCGAGGCATGGAGTACCGATCTCAATTATTTCTGACCGCGATTCTCGTTTCACATCATACTTCTGGCAGTCGTTGCAGAAAGCTTTAGGTACGCGATTGGATATGAGTACTGCTTATCATCCACAGACTGATGGTCAAAGCGAGCGTACTATACAGACTTTGGAGGACATGTTACGTGCTTGTGTGATTGACTTCGGGAATAACTGGGAAGTTCACCTACTATTGGTGGAATTTTCTTACAACAACAGTTATCACACTAGCATAAAGGCAGCACCTTTTGAAGCTTTGTATGGGAGAAAGTGTAGATCACCAGTTTGCTGGGCTGAAATTGGTGACAGTCAATTAACGAATCCTGAGTTAGTACACGAGACAACTGAGAAGATTGTCCAGATAAGAAACCGCATGGCTGCAGCGCGAGACAGACAGAAAAGCTATGCTGACAAGCGACGAAAACCCTTGGAATTTCAAGTTGGTGACAATGTCTTATTGAAAGTCTCACCATGGAAAGGCGTAGTTCGGTTTGGTAAGCGAGGAAAGCTAAATCTGAGATACGTTGGACCATTTGAGATAGTGGAAAGAATTGGTCCAGTGGCCTATCGACTAGCCTTACCTGATTCATTGAGTGGAATCCATGATGTATTCCAAGTTTCAAATCTAAAGAAATGTTTAACGGATGAAACGATGGTCGTACCACTGGAAGAAGTTCAAGTAGACGAACAGTTACGCTTCATTGAGGAACCTGTCGAAGTGATGGATCGTGAGGTGAAAACGCTTAAGCAAAGCAAGATACCCATCATCAAAGTTCGTTGGAACTCGAGACGTGGACCAGAATTCACATGGGAACGTGAAGACCAAATGAAGCTTAAGTACCCTCAGCTATTCGAAAGGACGATGCCAGCCGGTGAAGGTACTGATTAAATTTCGGGACGAAATTTCTTTCAACATGGGGATGATGTGACAACTCATCCAAAACTCACACGATTTTGATTTCCTTGTGCCAATGCAGTAGACCAGTGATGGAACACCTCACCATGTAACGCAATTTTCGGGACGAAAATTCTTTCAACATGGGGATAATGTGACATCTGGTAATTTTCCGTTACCAAACTCCGTTAGTTCCGTTAAGTCTTGCATACACGTGTCGTGCACACACACTAGTTGTCATTGAACGTTGGTGACTTAATAATAATCAATAATGTTAAATTGATGATAATTAAGTTAATAATGTGATTATTAAGTTGTGCTTATGTGCTTACGCGATTTAAATATTATTTGTGAATTTTATCGCGTAAGGTGGTAACGTGTGTATTTATTTCGTAAATCTTGTGACTAGTGAAAATAATCTATAGAATTATTATTATTGATTAATAATGTTTGTATTATTAAGTTTAAACCTTTTAAAAAGTGGTTAAAAGATGGGTTTTTATAAAATATAAAACATTAAGGGCTAAATGGTAACTTTCTAAACAAAATACTTAATTAAAACAAAACCCTAATCACCTAAAAACCACCCTTTCGGCCGCGACACCTTCAAACACACACACACACTTCGGTTTTCGTCAAGAACAAGCAATTCCATTCGATTTTGGACCGATTTCAAGCATCACAACAAGTTAGAATCATCAATTGCAAGCCAATACACGTTTAAAGGTTAGATTTTTACATGTTTTTGATGGTTTTTCATGGTGGCCGAAACCCTAGTTCTAATATTGCAATTGAAGGTCGATTCTTGGTTGTTTGTTGATGTTATTATGTTAGTTAGGTTAGATTGATGCTAGTTAACGTCGATTATGCAAGAAAGCTATGATTTTGATACGTTGTTCATAGGTTACTAATAATAGTAACTTTATTTGCATGGATATGGTGATTTGATGATGTATGAATGTGATGGATGTGTTTGTGATGATGATTAGATGCTAGGTTCATGATATGAACAATTGAAAATCAAGAAGATGTGTTATAGTTCATACATTGCCAAAAAGAGTAACTTTTGGTGTTGAATGTTGATGAATCATGATGATTAGATGTTGTTGATCATGTCTAGATATTGTCATGGACTTGAATTGGTATGTAAATGATGAATTCATGAATGTCTTGGGTGTTTGATGGATTTGGGATGAACTTTCCCAAAAGGGAAACTTTAATTGTGAAATCTCTTAAATATGATGATATGGGTATGTTAGGAGCATTTGGATCATGCTAGTAAGTTCATAGATGAGTTATATGGTGATAGAATGTATTGGGTGGATTCAATGGATGTTGGTTTGGGTAATTATCTGTTTTGGCCTGTTTGTGGAAAAATCATGGTATGAGTCATATAGGTAAGCTAGGACTTTCGTTGATTGATGGTTGATTAAGAATGAACATTTTAGATGTTATGAGCATGATAATAGTTGAGATTTGCATGCCTTGTATAATATCCAGTTGTATGTTGATCATGTATGATATGCTGTTGTGTTAGTATTAACGAGTTATCACCTATATGTACTCTTGTGTTCTAGGTGACCTTTGAAGGTTGTCTTTCCCCTCTTTCTTTCAAGTTAAGCTCTAAGTTAATTCTTGCGCGCATCAGGTGAGTTCTTGCCCCACTTATTTTACATAATCTCTTTTGGGGGAGATAGCATACTGTTGATCACAAAAGCTTTTATATATAATATTGATATAGTGCTGTTTACCATGGAAAGTCCTCACACTTTCGGATTGTTAATATTGACTAGCGGGGAAATTTTGGGTAGTACTACTGGGTCTGACGAGCCCCACCTGTGTGACTCGAGGTCATACGGGTGCAATTTTGTCCTAACATATATTCGTCACGACCTGGTAAGTCGTGACGGGAGGCAACAAACGCAACACAGCCAGCTTCGATCGCGAAATCACTATGATTAATATTTTTATGTTAATAGACTAGCTATCTATTGCAATACACTACTTATGATTTGAAAACTGTTTATCGGTTTACCTATTAACGCAAACTCTTGAACTCACCAACCATGTGTTGACTTGTTTAGTATGCTATTCTCAGGTTAAGGTTGCCAGTTGCCTTGGAGCACGCACATCAGCATTGTTGAGTTGTCTACATTTGCCTTGTTTACAAATTTGGGATTATTTTCATATTAAACAAGTGTGTTTGGGGCGCGTATGTTTTGCACATTCTCTTTACATACTACTTGTTTTGGGTTTTCTAATTTTAAAAACGCTTCCGTAGTATTTTAAACGTTAACTCTGGTTTTGTTTATTAATCATATATAGTCGTTCTTGGTAACTAATGACTGAGATCCTGGTATGTCACGTGCCTCGCGGTAAAACCCCGCACGCGGATTTTGAGGGTGTGACACAACCTGTCACTCCATCACCTGCGAACACCCAACCCCCACCCCTTTGGCCACCGTGAGCACCACCACAACCCCACCTTTGAAATCATACCATCACATCTTAAGGAACCTTCATCTTGTTCCATTCGAGTCAAGAACGAGAGAATTTCTAGTTGTGACCTTGTTAGGAACCCGAAGGTGTAATCAGGTGTTGGAAATCCTCGTGCTAACATTGAAGGTTGTTGGATTAGGCTCAAGGTATACTTGTTTGGGTTAGATTGTCTTTATCTTTTCATGCATGGGTGATCAAGATGAAGATCTTGATGAACCCTAGTTCACCCACTTAGATGTTCATGAAAGTTGATGTTTTGATGAAAAATGGGTTTTGAAATGAGTTTATAATTTGAAAATGCATGTTGAAATGGTTCTAGTTTGATGAAATCATGTTATTTTTATGATTTGGGTTTATAAGAATGTATATGTTGCGTATATATGTATGTATGTGTAGGTGGAAAGATTAGTTGAATATAGCTCATAAGAATGATTAGTTAGAATTATTGGATGGATGAATAATGTTGGACGTAATGTCATAAGAAGATGATTAAGTTGGAACATTGGATGATGTTGTTAAGCAAATCTTATAAAAGAAATGATTAGGCTGAAAAATTGTTATAAAATCAATACCGGGACACAATAGAAATGTTTCACTTAAATTAGAAGATTGGAATAACAATTAAGTGGAAAAATTAGAAACCATGGTTAGAACCGAGCATAAGACAAATGGAATATGGTGACAAGTAAACTCGACTAAGATGGCTTTTGAGATTCCAAGACTTTTATAAAATAAATTTATATCAAACTGAAAAATAATATATTTTCCGGGCAATTTACGACTAATAAAAATAAATAAATATATTTAAAACAACAAACTCAAGTTAACGTGTTTTAAAAAAAATTAGTCGATATAATTTATAAATTAAAGCCATAAAAATAGTACCGACTCTATCAAAAGAATATATATTCTATATTTTGAAAACTTTAAATTATTCTACGAAGGAAAAATAAGATATTCCGGAATAAAAATACAAAAATTATATAAAGGATGGTGAAAGTCTTGAGTAAAATCACTAGAAACCGATAGATAATTAATTAGGGTTTCACGACATAAATCGTTAGGTTAAGAAATTCTAATAGTCTTCATAAGAAACAATTATAGAATTAAGAATGGACGAGTGATATCGTTAGATAATTTGATGATTAAGTGTATTGAAGGTTGACGATAGTTGATGAGATGAATATATTATGTCTTAAGAAATATATTCACTAAATAATAAACTTTCTCAAAAATATCAACGAGTTTCTTTAAAAACCCTACGTAATAAATTGTAAAAACATTTTATTTTTTTTAAAAGAAATAAGTTGGGTGGACAGCATTCTCATGAGCATGCTTTTTCAATTATAAATTAAGTCTTTCACATTTAGGATCTTGATAGATCGGTGCAAGACGTTTTTGATCTGTTATTTGATCGCATACGAAGGTAAGTTCTTCGGCCCCATTTTAAATATACTTTTATTTAAACTGTTTTTGGGAAAAAGCATGATTTATTATTTTTATATATGATGGGTAAAACGAGATTAATATATGTTATGAAGGTATAAGTTGGGTCAATGGTATAGGTGTATACTGTTGAGCCCCTAAATCCCCCCATAATCATTAACCTCGGGGAGGCCGCAGACTATATTGGTAGATCTAACGGGTTAGAAGGGCCCGCTCTCGCAGGCAGTCGCGCTGGTCAGGTTGTAGCGAGGGAGTTTATATGTTTGGACTGTTGTGGGCAACGACGTGTTTCTTGGCTTGATTATGGACTTATGACCTGAATTAGTCATAGTACCTAGCTAGTCTATGATGAGTATATTATATCTCGCTACATCATATCATTATTTTAAAACCAAATGTTTGTAAGTTATAAAACCCGAATGCTCACCAACTTTATGTTGACCAATATTTTTAATGCTTTTCAGGGTTATAGGTATGCTCTATGGGGAAACAATGGAATGTGTCTTTGGAGGGTCGAACATGTTTGTTGACTACTTATGTTTGGAACTTTTAAGTGAAACGTGTCATTTATATAACTAAACAAGTTTGTTGTTACTTAGACTGGATTTCACTTTATTTCGCTTTTAAAAGTATGTAAAAACTTGTTTACTAGTAGTCAACTACTTTACCGTTATCATTCGAATATAAACATTGGAATAATTCCAACTTCCGTTATCACCACGTCACGTGACTTTCCACTGCGATTTTCAGGGTGTGACGGAAGTTGGTATCAGATCCAATGGTTATAGCGAACTCGAAAAATTTTCCGAAAAGAGAAAAAAAATCTAGACTATAACCTTTAAAAGTTTTTACGATTCCAAATACATTTCCATCTCCCAAGTGTTACGCTAGGTAGAAGTGTAGTGTTGACATTAATAGCTGATACTAAGACCTTATTTATTTGTTTTATTTAGAATAAGTTAGTGCATTACGTTCGATTAATAAGTACAGGTGTATTATTCTACTGTAGATGTCTAATCGGGTGAACAGAGAGGACATACCAGACATTAGCAGCAGTACTGAGGGTCCATCATTACCCGTATCCACCATGCCTTGGTATCATCCTTCTCAGCCTTCATTTGCGGCTACCTTTTACCTGGGCATGGGGGACTCGGGAAACGATTGGATATCTGAGTCCGACGATGAGGATCCCGCACCAGTTGCAGCTGCTCTTGATTCGATTCCTGAGGCTCAAACTGATGATGAGCTAGAGGGTCAGGCTCAGGGTGATGATTGGCCAGATGAGGAGAGGAGAGATACTGAGGGACCAGTTGGTTTGACTCAGGAGAGTGAGACTCCGACGACAAAGACTCCCGTCATACCTATCCCTTCCATGCAGCACCCACCGAAGATTCGGTTGGTGTATGAGCGGAGGAAGCGGTGAGAGTCGAGGAGAGTAGCTGATGGTGATGTTTGTATGGATGGAGCACATGTGCTCAAATGGGCCAGACTGCTCAATAAGCAGTGGGGATGGATCATGGAAGCTATGCGAGGATGGGCCTTGAGATTCCTTCCACCTTTGAGGTGGGAGAGTAATCTACCACTCCTCGTGGGATTACTATTGATGGTGAGTCCATTGAGCGTGTGATGGCTACCTTGACAGCTACGAGAAGGAGCTACTTGTGATGAGGAACAAACTGAGGGTTCAGGACGAAGTGGGCCAGGCTTTGGATGGGAGGATGATGACGATCAAGAAGGAGAGGTTACTGGATGACAGTGCTCTGAGTCAGATTCACTTCCGAATGTCAGATCTGGAGGCTAGTCTTTTAGAGACTAGGAACAGACTGACCCTGTCAGAGCAGAGAGCTGATGCTACCGAGGCAGTGATGGTGATGGCCCAGCAGTAGGCAAGTCAGATGGGAGAGCGAGTGGAGACTACCATGGTAGTGGCTACATTCTGTATGATGATGATTTCATACCTGATGCATATTGGTAGTGGAGCACCGTTCCTAGGATAGATGATGGGTACAAGCAGGGGTTGCTTGAGTTTTTTGGTTAAGAGAGAAAACTTGTTTTGATGTGGTAAATTGTGTAGGTTACTAAACTAAATATCTTTTGGTGGTTGATCTATCTTATGAATTGTGGGTACTTAATGTATGGATAAACAACATGTCATTTTGGTTCTATTATGATATTATAAAATTATGATTATTGAAATATGAATATGTTGATGAGAGTGTGACTAGATAGATAGGACTAATCGATTATATTATATATTGAACGTCATACTCTATCTAAACCCCCCCTCTCTTTCCCTATCTTCATTACAAAATTTAAAACATGCCACCTAGAACGCGAAATACGTCGTCAAGTGGAAACGTCAATTTACCAACTACCGCATAAGAATTAGCCCAGTTAATAGCCCAACATATCAAATTAGCCTTGGAACAACATGATGCTAACATAGCTGCCGGACCAGGAAGAGGAGATGGAGTTGCTGGTAATGGAATGGGAAACGGCTCAAACATAGGTTCTGGTGTTGGTGCGAACAATGGTTCTGATATGAACGGAAACCCAGGCAGTTCATCAGGCGGACAACTTCAAGGATGTTCGTATAAGACATTCCAAGGGTGCAATCCAAGAACTTTTACTGGTGCTGAAGGACCACTAGACATTGTTTAGTGGATTGAGAAAATGGAGACTGTTATAGCCATACGTAACTGCTTTGATGATCAGAAAGTCAAGTACGCAACCTGTTCTTTCCAAGATGCACCATTGTCTTGGTGGAACTCTCAACGCCAAATGTTAGGGGATGCAAATGCTTATGAACTCACCTAGGAACAGCTGAAGGAGATGTTGCTTCGAGACTATTGCCCTCGAAATGCGATACAGAAAATTGAAACAGAATTTTGGAACCTCACAATAGATGGTGCTAAGATCCGAGCCTACACTTCTAGGTTCACCGATATTGCCAGACTGGTGCCACGAATGGTTACACCTGAATATGTTTGGATTAAGAGATACATTTAGGGATTGGCACCCTAGATATAAAGAAATGTTACAACCTCAAACCCTACCATTATTCAGAGTGCTATAGCTATTGCACACTCCCTGACTGATGATGCAATACGCAGTGGAACACTGATCAAGAAAGACGATTATGGAAAAGGAGTGATAGGAGTTGAAAGGAAGACTGTTAAGGTGGAGAGAAGGTCATTCGATGTGAAAAGAAAGTGGTTTGGAAGTTCCAAGAAGCAAGTGAATAACAAGAAAGGTTTCAGTCAAGGGTCTGAACGGGCTTATGTTGCAACTTTTGGCAATAGCAGGGTAAACAAAGAATTTCAAGGGAAATGTAACAAGTATGGATATTTTCACAGTGGTGAATGTAAAGTTTGCACTCGTTGTCATAAATTTGGACACCTAGGTCAAAATTGCCGATCTAAGCCTGATGATAAAGCAACGGGGAATGATCGTGCTTGCTTTGAATGCGGTGTCATAAGACATTTCAAGAAGGATTGTCCAAAGTTTTATAGGTCTAACGCCAGAGGGAGAGATTTTGAAATGAATGTTAGATATGCACATCAGGAGCCGTCAGTGGTTAATGGTACGTTTCTTATTAATAATCAATATGCCTCCATTTTATTTGACACTGGTGCCGATTTAAGTTTCATGTCAAAAGAATTTGAGCCATTATTGGGTATAAAACCTTGTAAGCTAAGTAAGAAATACATTATTGAACTAGCTAACGGGAAGAAAATAGAATCTAGCAAAGTAATCAAGAATTGCACTTTACAACTTATTGATCATCTCTTTAGCATCGATTTGTTACCTGTCGAACTTGGAAGTTTCGATGTAGTCATTGGAATGGATTGGCTCTCTCGGAACCATGCTGAAGTAGTATAGTACGAGAAGATTATACGCTTACCAACACTCCACGGTGAAGTTTTAATTATTCAAGGAGACAAAGGAAAGCCTTCCTTAAAGATTATTAATGAAATCTTATGAGTACGTAAGTGAAGGATATCCAGCCTTCCTAGTAAAAGCTGTCGACATCAAGAATGAGGAGCGAAAGGTTGAAAATATTCTGATTGTGCGAGAGTACCCAGAAGTATTTCCTGAAGTTTTATTACCTCCACAAAGGCAGATTAAGTTTCAAATTGACCTAGTGCCAGGAGCCGCTCCTGTTGCTCGATTGCCATATCGGTTAGCACCTTCTGAGATGCAAGAATTGTTGAAACAACTGCAAGAGTTATTAGACAAAGGATTTATCCGACCAAGTTTTTTTTCTCCTTGGGGAGCACCGGTTCTATTTGTTAAAAAGAAGGATGGATCATTTAGAATGTGTATTGATTACTGAGAATTAAATAAGCTTACCATTAAGAATCGTTACCCATTACCAAGAATTGATGATCTGTTCGATCAGCTGCAAGGATCCAGCTACTACTCAAAAATTGATTTACGATCTGGTTACCATCAGTTGCTGATAGCAGAAGAAGATGTCCCGAAGATAGCCTTTAGAACACGTTATGGTCATTATGAGTTCCTGGTGATGCCGTTTGGTCTAACTAACGCACTTGCTATGTTCATGGACCTTATGAATAGGGTCTGCGAACCCTACTTGGATAAGTTTGTGATAGTATTTATTGACGACATTCTAATATATTCACAGTCCAAGGAGGAACATGAGCATCATCTTCGACTCATTCTAAACGTTCTAAAGAAAAAGAAGTTGTATGCAAAATTCTCCAAGTGTAAATTTTGGCTTCGAGAAGTTCGATTCCTCGGACATGTTATTAACAAAAAGGGTATCCATGTGGATCCGGCTAAGATCGAAGCAATCAAAAATTGGGAAGCACCCAAGTCTCCAACAGAAGTGTGAAAATTTTTAGGGTTAGCCGGTTACTATCGTAGATTTATTGAAATTTTTTCAAAAATAGCACAACCATTGACCCTATTAACTCGTAAAGATAGAAAATACGAGTAGAGTGTCAATCAAGAAGAAGCATTTCAATTGTTGAAACAAAAATTGTGTAGTGCACCCATATTATCGTTACCTGATGGGATTGATGGATTTATAGTATATTGTGATGCCTCCCGATCAGGTCTTGGATGTGTATTAATGCAGAAAGATAAAGTGATTGCCTACGCATCAAAACAATTAAAAGTGCATGAAAAGAATTACACTACCCATGATCTAGAATTAAGAGCTTTGGTTTTCGCTCTGAAAATCCGGAGACATTATCTCTGTGGAACCAAGTGTGTTGTGTACGCCGATCACAAAAGTCTACAACATATTTTTAATCAGAAGGATTTAAATATGAGACAGCGACGTTGGGTCGAATTATTAAACGATTATGATTGTGATATTAGATATCACCCAGGCAAGGCCAACGTTGTTGCAGACGCTCTCAGCAGAAAAGAAACAGAAAAACCTCTGCGAGTGCGAGTATTAGAATTAACCATACACTCGAATCTTATTACTTAGATTCGTGACGCTCAATTTGAAGCATTAAAGGACGAAAATTTGGAGAATGAAGGCCTGCAAGGAATGATTAGAGGGTTAATACCTAATTCCGATAACTTGATGCATTTTGCAAATCGAGTATGGGTTCCAAAGTACGGAGACTTGTGCAGAATAATTCTAGATGAAGCGCATAAGTCAACATACTCAATTCACCCGGGATCCGACAAAATGTATCATGATGTAAGGGGATTTTACCGGTGGCCTAATATGAAAGGTGATATAGCTTCATATGTGAACAAATGTATGACTTGTTCCAAGGTGAAGGCGGAATACCAGAAACCGTCTGGACTCTTACAACAACCTGTGATCCCAAAATGGAAATGGGAGTGTATTACTATGGATTTTGTGACAAAACTACCCCGAACATCAAGTGGTTACAACACGATTTGGGTAATAGTTGATTGATTGACAAAATCCCCACATTTTCTACCCATGAAAGAGGCGTACAGTATGAACAAGCTGGTCGACTTATACATCAAAGAGGTGGTATCTCGCCACGGTGTACCAATCTCGATTATTTCTGACAGAGATAGCCGATTCACCTTGAGATTTTGGCAATCTTTACATGAAGCCATGGGTACTCGGTTAGACATGAGTACAACATATCATCCTCAAACAGACGGCCAAAGAGAAAGGACCATTCAGACACTAGAGGATCTATTGAGAGCATGTGTGATTGATTTTGGTGGAAATTGGGACACTCATCTGCCATTAGCTGAGTTCTCATATAATAATAGTTATCACACTAGTATTAAAGCTGCTCCATTTGAAGCACTATATGGAAGAAAGTGTCGTTCACCTCTGTGTTGGGCAGATATAGGTGAAAGACAATTAACAGGACCAGAGATCATTCAAGAGACGACCGACAAGATCGTTCAGATTAGAAAAAGACTTGAAGCTGCCAATAGTCGACAAAAGAGTTACGCAGATACTCGGAGAAAACCATTGGAATTTCAAGTTGGTGACAGAGTATTTCTGAAAGTATCTCCTTGGAAGGGTATTGTGAGATTTGGTAAAAGAGGGAAGCTTAATCCTTGATTCATTGGGCCATTTGAAATCATGGAACGAATCGGGAAAGTTGCATACCGTCTTAATCTGCTAAGTGAACTAGGAAATGTGCACAATGTGTTTCACTTGTCTAATTTAAGAAAATGTATGTCGGATGAATCACTAGTTATTCCACCAGATGAAGTTTGTATTGACGATAAACTCCATTTTGTCGAAGAACCTATAGAACTTTTAGATTGGAAGATTCAAAAGCTTAGACGAAGTCAGATTAAATTGGTTAAAGTAAGATGGAATTTCAAGAGAGGACCTGAATTTACATGGGAACATCAAGACCAAATGCAACAAAAGTATCCCTACCTGTTCAAATCCGGAGCTGACACGAATTCAACAACATAAAATTTCGGGACGAAATTTCTTAAACAAGGGGAGACTGTGACAACCGGTCAAATCAGGTCAACGTTAGTACGAAACTAACTTAGTAATAATTTTATATTTATTAATATTCTTGTTTGACTATTTGAAAATTTAGGTTGACGATTTTAACGAACCTCAAAGTCGGTTAACCGCTTGAGATCAATAATAATAATAATAATAATAATAATAATAATAATAATAATAATAATAATAATAATAATAATAATAATAATAATAATAATAATAATAATAATAATAACATAATAATAATAATAATAATAAAACATTAAGTCCCTTTATATAGGGGCTTTGGCACCGAATATTACAGCGAATATTCACTCATAATTGCGTATGACGCGTTTTGTATTACAAGTCAAAAAGTAAATAGTAAAAGTTACAATAATGTAACATGCAGACAAAATTGTTGCCGACCAATTATGAAAAGGAATTATTGATTCTTCTTTTCTTCTTTGTGGGGCCTATTGTGTCCTCTTGTCTTTTGTCTTTTCTGGTGTATTAACCGGACCAAATTCCTCATCTAATTCTGCCATCATTTTGGCATAAGCCTCATCATCCATAGGCTCGTTCTCATCTTGACTGTCCTAGTATAACTGGGAGTCTTCTTCTTCCATTTGTGAAGAGCTTGATTCTGTTCTTCTTAAAGACGATTCATCTTTTCTTTTGAAGTTCTTAGCTATATCCTTCTTGACTTCTTCTAGATAATATTTCATCATTTCTTGGTCATTTTTTAATTGTTGTATATCAACAGGTTTTTTATCTTTATTTTTTTGATTTAATTGATTTTTTAATTCAGCCAAAGAAAATGGTTTTGAATTTTTAAAGTTTGAATAAGAAGGACATTCTTCTTGTTTTCCATATATGAAGAGATTATTTTCTCTTTAATTTGTGTATCATCTATCACTGTTAATAATTCTATTATTTCACTTGTTAAAACATTTATTTCCATATTTTGAAATTGTGAAATTATTTGATAAATATTTTCCTATTCTTCTGAAGTATTATTACAGCAATTGTTTTTGCAACAGTTTTCTTCTTCAGATGAAGAATATAAACTTTTATTTTCTAAAATATTTAAATCTTCATTTAAAAATTGATCAGATTCAGAATCTGATTCTAATAGTATTTTTGATATTTGATTTCTTATTTTTTCATCTTCTAGCTTATTAAGCTTTTTCCTAACCCAGCAAGTTTTTGCTTTGTGACCTATTTTTTCATATTTTTTACAAATTAATTTCGACTTATATGTCTTGTATGAGGGTTTATATTCTTCATATTTATGAATTCTTTTATTCTTTCTATCTTCCCTTTTCCTTTTTCTTTTTTGATATTGGTAGGGATTTAATTTCTTAATTTTTTTAGTATTACTAGAGGTTTTTTCTATACCAAATTGACTACAGAATTCACCTAATTGTTTCTTCTCACTCAAAGAATGTTTCTTAATTTGTTGGTTTAATTTTATTTTATTACATAAACTTAAACCTTCTTGAATACAAGTTCCTATTAACTTTCCATAAGTATAATTATCATAATTTATACTAATTCCTCCTTTTCTGAGGTTATTCCTAACCCTCTCCGCAAATAAATAAGGGAGGCTATCTATGAATTTTTGACTTCCAATATGAGCTATTAGACTCTGGGAGTTCCATTACTCTGCTTAGGAAAGTATCCTTATACCACCTAAAAGACGTTAGGGTTCTACACTTAAGATTTTGTAGAAGAGTCCTAATATTCTTAGAATTATCAGATCATCTACCTGTAAAATGCTCTATAATATTAACTATCAAAGTATAGACTGAGTTGTTTTCAACAACACCATTATCCTCCTTTGTACTATTGAGGATTTCTTCTCTATCTGAATCTGACAAATAATTATCCCACCAACCTTTAAGTTGGCCTGTGAAACCTGATATAATCATTTGAGCTATTGTCTTAGACGTATTCTTATTATTTTGACAAATAGTGCTATACATAAGCATCCTATGGACAGTATTATAAATCTGACCTTCTGTTTGACCATCTATATTTAAGATTATAAAAAACAAATGATGAAATTATGAAATTATCTAAATTTGCTAATAAGCCGACTCAAAGGATGTATTATTATCCTAGGCCAACTCCACAAGATGTTCTAGTAGAAGAACATGAATACATAGTAAATAATTCGTATAGTGGAAAAGAAATTGATTTTAAATTTATTTCTAATCCGATAACAAGAACATTAAATAACTTAAAGAATGATTTGCTGAAAGCAAAAATAAACCAAATTAAATTTTTACAAGAAGAAATATTTTCTTTAAACATTTAAGAAAGACTAAATAATCCAAAATTACAAGAAAAAATTAAATTAATAGAACACCAATTTAGTTTACAAATATGTGATGATCATCCCAATGCTTTCTGGGATAGAAAGAAACATATTGTTTCACTTCCAGACGAAGAAAACTTTAATGAAAGTCAGATTCCGACTAAGGCGCGACCTTGTCAAATGAATTCTGAATACATAAAATTATGTAAGCAAGAGATAAAATCTCTTTTAAACAAGAATTTAATAAGAAATTCAAAGTCTCCATGGTCATGTACAACCTTTTATGTTAATAAACATTCCGAACAGGAAAGGGGTGTACCAAGGTTAGTTATTAATTACAAACCTCTTAATAAAGTCCTAAAATGGATTAGGTATCCTATACCTAATAAAAAGATCTAATAGACAAATTATACGAGTCAAATATATTTTTTAAATTTGATTTAAAAATAGGATATTGGCAAATTCAGATTGAAGAAAAAGACAGATATAAAACTGCTTTTACAGTACCGATTGGGCATTTCGAATGGAATGTTATGCCATTTGGTTTGAAAAATGCCCCATCAGAATTTCAAAATATTATGAATGATATATTCATTCCCTATAGTGAATTTATTATTGTTTATATAGATGATATCCTTGTATTTTCAAAAGATATTGAAACTCATTTTAAACATTTAGAAATATTCAAAAATATAATTTTAAAAAATGGTTTAGTCATATCTAGACCAAAGATGCTACTTTTCCAAACTAAAGTTCGATTTTTAGGGCATAATATTAACCAAGGAAATATAATTCCAATAATAGAAGTATTGAATTTGCATCCAAATTTCCGGATGAGATTTTAGACAAAACCCAATTACAAAGATTTCTTGGAAGTTTAAATTACATTCTCCCTTATTATAAAAATTTAGCAGAAGATACTTCTTTACTATATGATAGGCTAAGGAAAAATCCTAAGCCATGGTCTATCAACCATACTAAAGCAGTTCAAAAAATTAAGCATAAGATTCAAAACCTTCCCTGCTTAATGATTGCAAACCCAGATTGGGAAAAAATTATTGAAACTGATGCCTCAGATGTAGGATACGAAGGTATATTAAAACAAATATCTCCAATTAATAAACAAGAATATCTTGTTAGATTTCATTCTGGAAAATGAAATGAAAGCCAAAAGAATTATGCAACCATTGCAAAAGAAATTCTTGCAATAGTTAAATGTGTTTTAAAATTTCAGAAAGATTTATTCAATAAAAAATTTATAATTAAAACTGACTGTAATGCAGCTAAGTATATATTTTCAAAAGATTTTAAACATGATGTTTCCAAACAAATGTTTGCTAGTTAGCAATCTCATCTTGCACCATTTTATTTTGAAATAATTTACAAAAAGGGAACTGATAACAGTTTGCCTGATTTTCTTACTCGAGAATATTTAAATTAATATGGCACATTCTAAAGGTCCAATAAAAATAGCGTTATTAACCATAGCCGAAGAAAAGGCACAAAGTATGTTTGAAATTAGAACAATTCAGAGAAGAATGTATGAAATCATAGATTCAAATTATGAATCTGTGAGTAATCATAATATGAATATTATTAAACTAAGATTAAAAGGTTTAAAAAGAAAATATAAAGGTCTTGTGAAAAATAAATAATAGTTTCTTATATTTAATGTTCCATTTATTATGTTTAAATCCTCAGGAATGATCCCCTGGGAAAGAGGAAGAGGCCGGGGAAGAACTTCCTCTTATAGGGGAAGAGGAGCAGGCAGAGTTATCCATCAAATGGGCAACAAAAAGCTTATAGCTTTCAACAATGCATCAATCAACTTCATCAAATATACTTGATGAAGATACATTAAAGGAATTCTTAGCCTTTAAAGCTTCTCAGGGAAATAACCCAGAAGAAATAGCATCATATGCTAAAACCCTCATAAATGAAAGTGAGGATGAAGGATGGGTTCATACACCCAACAAAGAAGTCATACTTCTTTTGGATCATAAAGATCAAAAATGGAAAGATCAACCTTGGCTCATAGTCAAGAGATATCTTGATCAGGGATACTATCCCAAGGAGACATATAAGTCTCGAATATATTATGAAGAAACACTAAAAGCAGAATCCTACGAAATTCATTATACTGGGAATAATAAAGCTTATAGCTTTAGCAAAATTATTATTAAACAGATCATATCTGTAGAAACCTGGGGGACATCACCCCTAAAAGACAGGGAAATTTTACACCCTGAAACAAAAACTCCCATTAAATATAACTATTGGGATTATGTTAAAGCTTTTCAGAGGGTATTCTTATATGAAAACCCTAATTATAAACATTCATGGTTCATAAAAATTTGTCATACAAATTATGAATCAGAAATACCAGCATGGTTTTATCAATGGTGGCAGTCATATGGTCCATCTATTGATATTTTTATAAATGAATCTAAAAAAGTTAAATACTTGTATACCCAATGGGTAGAGCTTTCTCCAGCCTTAATAGAGGCACAACACAATAATACTTTTATAGAGGAAATGGCATCTCTATATTATTTTGTCCAATTCAGTATCCCTTGGATATGGAAATGGATTCCAGAAACTGGTTATACCAGTGAAAACATTTTCTGTTTGAAAAGAGCTTATATGACTAAGTTATGGAAAAAAATGATAGATAAAGAAGAAGATGGCAAAATAAAATGCCAAGACACTCTAGATCAAATCCAGAAAACAATTGATCTATACAAAAAACAACAGCAAATAAAGCAGTAGAGGGAATCTCCAAGCCCCTTCCAACATATTGTTAGAAAGATTAAAATGATCAAAGACACGAATGATATAAGTGACCAAGAAATGATGAAATATTATCTAGAAAAAGTCAAGAAGGATATAGCTAAGAACTTCAAAAGAAAAGATGAATCATCTTCAAGAAGAACAGAATCAAGCTCTTTATAAATGGAAGAAGAAGACTCCCAGTTATACCAGGACGGTCAAGATGAGAACGAGCCTATGGATGATGAGGATTATGCCAAAATGATGGCAGAATTAGATGATGAATTTGGTCCGGTTAATACACCAGAAAAGACAAAAGACAAGAGGACACAATAGGCCCCACAAAGAAGAAAAGAAGAATCAATAATTCCTTTTCATAATTAGCCGGCAACAATTTTGTCTGCATGTTACATTATTGTAACTTTTACTATTTACTTTTTAACTTGTAATACAAAACGCGTCATACGCAATTATGAGCGAATATTCGCTGTAATATTCGGTGCCAAAGCCCCTATATAAAGAGACTTAGTGTTTATTATTATTATTATTATTATTATTATTATTATTATTATTATTATTATTATTATTATAAGTCACCCACGTTTAACGACAACTAGTGTGTGCTCACGACACGTGTATGCAAGACCTAACGGAACTAACGGAGTTTGGTAACAGAAAATTACCGGATGTCACATTATCCCCATGTTAAAAGAATTTTCGTCCCGAAAATTGTGTTACATGGTATGTGTTCCATCACTGGTCTACGGCATTGGCACAATGTAATCGAGTGAGTTTCGGGTGAGTTGTCATATCATCCCCATGTTTAAAGAAATTTCGTCCCGAAATTTAAATCAATACCTTCGCCGGCTGGCATCGTCTTTTCGAATAGTTGAGGATACTTAAGCTTCATCTGGTCCTCACGTTCCCATGTGAATTCCGGTCCACGTCTCGAGTTCCAACAAACTTTGACTATGGGTATTTTGCTTTGCTTAAGCGTCTTTACTTCACGATCCATCACCTCGACTGGTTCCTCAATGAAGCGTAATTGTTCATCTACTTGCACTTCCTCAAGAGGTACTACCATTGTTTCGTTGGTTAAGCACTTCTTCAAGTTTGAGACATGAAATACATCATGAATTCCACTCAGTGAATCAGGTAGGGCTAATCGATAGGCCACTGGACCTATTCTTTCCAATATCTTAAATAGTCCAACATATCTCGGATTTAGCTTTCCTCTTTTGCCAAACCAAATGACGCCTTTCCACGGTGAGACTTTCAATAAGACTTTGTCACCAACCTGAAATTCTAGAGGTTTTTGTCGCTTATCTGCATAGCTTTTCTGTCTGTCGCACGCTGCAGCCATACGGTTCCTTATCTGTACAATCTTCTCAGTGGTCTCGTGCACTAGCTCGAGACCCGTTAGCTGACTATCACCAATTTCAACCCAGCAAAATGGTGATATATATTTTCGCCCATACAATGCTTCGAAAGGTGTTGCCTTTATGCTGGTGTGATAACTATTGTTGTAAGAAAATTCCACCAATGGTAGGTGAACTTCCCAGTTATTCTCAAAGTCAATCACACAAGCACGTAGCATGTCTTCTAGTGTCTTTATAGTACGCTCACTTTGACCATCAGTTTGTGGATGATAAGCAGTACTCATGTCTAATCGCGTACCTAAAGATTTCTGTAATGACTGCCAAAAGTGTAATGTAAAACGAGCATCACGGTCAGAAATAATTGAGACTGGTACACCATGTCTCAAAACTATTTCCTTCAGATAGAGTCGGGTTAACTTCTCTATTTTGTTTGTTTCCTTTATCGCCAAGAAATGAGCGGACTCCGTTAATCGGTCTACGATAACCCATATCGTGTCACAACCAGCAGAAGTCCGCGGTAGTTTGGTAATGAAATCCATTAAAATCTGTTCCCACTTCCACATAGGGATCTCAGATTGTTGTAACAGTCCAGATGGTTTCTGATATTCCACTTTTACCTTCTAGCAGGTTAGACACTTACTCACATATGTAGCTACATCCGCTTTCATGTTAGGCCACCAATAGTGCGCCTTCAAGTCATGATACATCTTATCAGATCCAGGATGTATAGAGTACTTAGACTTGTGTGCCTCACTCATGACCAAATCCCTCAGATTTAAATGCAGAGGTATCCAGAGTCTGTCCATGAAATAACTGTCACACCCTCAAAATCCGTGTGCGGGGTTTTACCACGAGGCGCGTGACATACAAGGATCTCAGTCATTAGTTACCAAGAACGACTCTATATGATTAATAAACAAAACCAGAGTAAACGTTTAAAATACTGCGGAAGCGTTTTTAAAACTAGAAAACCCAAAACAAGTAGTATGTAAAGAGAATGCGCAAAACATACGCGCCCCAAACACAATTGTTTAATATGAAAATAATCCCAAATTTGTAAACAAGGCAAATGTAGACAACTCAACAATGCTGACGTGCGTGCTCCTAGGCAACTGGCAACCTTAACCTGAGAATAGCATACTAAACAAGTCAACACATGGTTGGTGAGTTCAAGAGTTTGCGTTAATAGATAAACCGATAAATAGTTTTCAAATCATAAGTAGTGTATTGCAATAGATAGCTAGTCTATTAACATAAAAATATTAATCATAGTGATTTCGCGATCGAAGCTGAAGGTGTTGCGTTTGTTGCCTCCCGTCACGACTTACCAGGTCGTGACGAATATAAGTTAGGACAAAATTGCACCCGTATGACCTCGAGTCACACAGGTGGGGCTCGTCAGACCCAGTAGTACTACCCAAAATTTCCCCGCTAGTCAATATTAACAATCCGAAAGTGTGAGGACTTTCCATGGTAAACAGCACTATATCAATATTATACACACTCATATATAAAAGCTTTTGTGATCAACAGTATTCTATCTCCCCCAAAAGAGATTATGTAAAATAAGTGGGGCAAGAACTCACCTGATGCGCGCAAGAATTAACTTAGAGCTTAACTTGAAAGAAAGAGGGGAAAGACAACCTTCAAAGGTCACCTAGAAAACAAGAGTACATAAGCACGTGTACACAGAATCAACATGAAACCCTAAGTGCTCTACAAACCAAGGGACTCAAGGTTTACGAAAGACAAGACACATTTGACCCAGTTGACCCGTTTGACCCGTTGGTGACATTATAGGTGATAACTCGTTAATACTAACACAACAGCATATCATACATGATCAACATACAACTAGATATCATACAAGCCATGCAAATCTCAACTATTATCATGCTCATAACATCTAAAATGTTCATTCTTAATCAACCATCAATCAACGAAAGTCCTAGCTTACCTATATGACTCATACCATGATTTTTCCACAAACAGGCCAAAACAGATAATAAACCAAATCAACATTCATACAACATAAACAACACATTTAATCACCTTAGAAACCATCCATGAACACACTAGCATGGTCCTAATATCCCAAACATGCTCAAATCATCCAATTCAAGGATTTGCACAAATAAAGTTTCCCTTTTGGGAAAGTACATCCCAACTTCATCAAACACCCAAGACATTCATGGATTCATCAATAATATACCAATTCAAGTCCATGACAACATCTAAACATGATCAAAAACACCTAATCATCATGATTCATCAACATTCATACCAAAAGTTACTATCTTTAGTAAGGTATGAACTACAACATGCATTCTTGAATTTCTAGCATTCAAATCAACAATCTAACATCCAATTATCATCACAAACACATCCATAACATTCATACATCATCAAATCATCAATTCATGCAAAATAAAGTTACTATTCTTAGTAACCTATGAACCATAAATCAAAATCGAAGCTTTCTTGCAAAATCGACGTTAACTAATATGCATACAACCTAACTAGCATCATTACAACACCAAACAACCAACATTCACATCCAATTTGATCCAAAATCTCCTCAACCTCTCGGCCAAAGATGATCATATGAACAAACAACCAAAATCCAAATTTTCTTGCATAATCAACGTTAACTAGCATATATACAATCCAACTAACATATTAACATCACCAAACAAACAAGAATCGACCTCCACATCATCAATTTCGAATTAGGGTTTCGGCTAACACCAATAATGCATGAAAACACCAAAACTAACCTTTAATTCGCGAAAGAAAACAAGAATCGATGTTCCAATGTGTTGTGGAGCTTGAAATCGATCCAAAACCGATGCTTGGTGGGTGTTCTTAGCCGAAATCGCAAAGGGAGAGGGAGAGGGAGTGAGGTCGCGGCCGATTGGGGTTAGGGGATTAGGGTTTTTGATTTTGTTTTAATTAATAATCCATAATTACCCTTTTAACCCTTGTAATTTGTATTTTATAAAAATTAGACTCTTTGAATAGTTTTTAGATAGTTTTTAACTACTAAACACAATTATTATTAGTCACAAATAACAATCATGCATAATTTCCATTTATCACAAAACACACGAAATAAATATAAACGTTTTCACGTTACGCGATAAAATTACAGTTAACATTTAAATCACATAAGCATAACTTAATAATCACATTGTTAACTTAATTATCATCAATTTAACATTACTGATTATTGTTAAGTCACCAACGTTCAACGACAACTAGTGTGTGTGCACGAAACGTGTATGCAAGACTTAACGGAACTAACGGAGTTTGGTAACTGAAATTACCGGATGTCACAATAACGAATCCCATCTGCTTTCACTTCAAGCTGTTTGTCCATTCCCCGTAAGGATTCAGACCCAATGTTTTCTACTTTCAGAGCTTCGGTCTGAGCCTCTCGGATTTGTTCGGGTAACTGTAAGCTAATGGTGAGTTGCAAAGCTCGCATGCGTCGAGGCTTAGCAGTTTTCTTTCTACTCAGCGCGTCAGCAACTACATTAGCTTTTCCCGGATGGTATTTGATAGCACAATCATAATCGTTCGACAATTCTACCCAGTGTCTTTGCCTCATATTCAATTCCTTTTGCTCAAAGATGTGCTGAAGACTCTTGTGATCGGTGTAAATCGTGCACTTGGTACCATACAAGTAATGTCTCCAGATCTTTAAGGCAAAAACTATCGCACCCAGTTCTAAGTCATGGGTAGTATAGTTCTTCTCATGAACCTTTAGTTGTCTCGAGGCGTAAGCTATCACCTTATCTCACTGCATCAGGACACAACCAAGTCCTTGAATAAAAGCATCACAGTAGACTACGAAGTCATCACTTCCCTCTGGTAACGCCAATATCGGTGCGCTGCACAGTTTCTTTTTCAGTAATTGGAAAGCGGACTCTTGACTATCACCCCATTTATACAGTGTTCCTTTATGAGTCAAAGCCGTTAGAGGTTGTGCGATCTTGGAAAATCCTTCAATGAACCGTCGATAATATCCTTCCAGTCCAAGAAACTATCGTATCTCACTAGGCGTCTTGGGAACTGACCAATTCTTTATCGCCTCAATCTTTTCTAGATCGACATGTATCCCGTTCTCATTAACAATATGACCCAAGAATTGCACTTCACGTATCCAGAAATCACACTTAGAGAACTTGGCGTACAGTTGTTCCTTTTAAGTAATTCCAAGATTAAACGTAAGTGCTCCTCATGTTCTTCCTCAGTCCTTGAGTAGATCAATATGTCATCGATAAACACAATAACAAACTGATCGAGATAGGGTTTGCACACACGATTCATGAGATCCATGAATATGGCCGGTGCATTCGTCAACCCAAATGGCATGACCAAGAACTCATAATGACCATAACGTGTACGAAATTCTTTCTTCGAGATGTCCTCCTCTCGAATCTCAGTTGATGGTACCCAGACCTCAAGTCAATCTTAGAATAATAGCTTGATCCTTGAAGTTGATCAAACAGATCATCTATACGAGGTAAAGGGTATTTATTCTTGACCGTAACCTTGTTCAGTTCTCTATAGTCAATGCACATTCAAAATGTGCCATCCTTCTTCTTAACAAATAGAACTGGCGCTCCCCAAGGTGACGAGCTTGGTCGGATAAACCCTTTATCCAATAGCTCCTGTAGTTGAGCAAATAATTCTTGTAGTTCATTCGGAGCTAACCGGTAAGGTGCTCTCGCGATTGGAGCTGCTCCGGGAGTTAGATCAATCTGGAACTCAACTTGGCGATGAGGCGGTAATCCAGATAGATCCTCTGGAAACACCTCAGGAAAGTCACGAACGATAGGAATATCCTCTATCCTCTTTCCTTCTGGTTGCTTATCAGTGACGAGGGCTAATATAGCTAATCGACCCTTACGTAGCAACTTCTGCGCTTTCATGTATGATATGATACCCATCACTGCACCACACTGTTCACCTCTAACCTTGTGAACTTCTTCGCCAACAGGAATTCGTATAATCTTTTCGCGACATATGACTTCCGCCTGCTTGTCGGAAAGCCAATCCATGCCGACTACTACATCAAAGCTACCGATCATAACAGGCATGAGATCTATGTCAAAGATATGTCCAACAAGTTCTATCTTGCAACCCATAAAGATATGTGTCACGTGAACCTGCTTACCGTCAGCTAACTCTACGATGTAATTGGATTCTAGCGCTGAGGGCACATCACTTAAGAGACTACTAAACTTAGTGGAGATGAAACTTCTATCGGCTCCAGTATCAAATAGTACGGTAGCAAAACAACCGTTAACAGAGAATTTACCAGTAATAGTATTAGGGGCGTTTAGAGCTTCACCTGAACCGATAACAAAAGCTCTCCCTTTTGCTCCACTGTTGTTGCCACCGTTATTGTTGCCATTGCCATTGTTGATGTTGTTGTTGTTGTTGCCGTTGTTGTTGTTTCCACCATTACCAGTGCCATTCCTGTTTTTCTTCAACTGGGGACAGTTCCTTCTGTAATGTCCTTCCTTTCCACATTTGAAACATCCTTTTAGTGTCTCTTGAGACTGCTGCAAACCTTTACTGCATGTCCAGCCTTGCCACAACGCTAGCACCGAAAATTGTCACACCTGCCCGTGTGGTGGTAGTTGCGTCGGTTGCATTTGGGATTTTTCCCAACATAGCCTCCTTGTCCATGTGGTGCTGAAGATGACTGATTATAGTTACGATTGTTATCAAACTTTCTTTGCTGTTGGTGAGGTTGGTGCTTCTGAACGTACTGCTGCTATTGTTGTTGTTGGTTGCTGGTTGCTAGAGGATGAGCCTTTATCACCAGTATTCTCCCACTTATGTTTGTTATCAGGTACGCTAGCCACTATGCCCCGCTTGGGTAATCTTCCTTGCTCTACTGCCTGGTCGGTCAACCTATGGGCCAATCGGATAGCCTGCTGTATGGTGTCAGGATTGGAAGCAGTCACCATACTCTGAATCTCGGGCACCAGTCCATGTATGTAATGTTCAATCCTTTTGTGCATCTCATTAACAATCCCTGGGCATAGTGTGGCCAACTCATGAGACCGTGTAGTATAGGCCTCAATCTCGGAACCTTGCATCTTGAGCTGCCAAAACTCAATTTCCAACTTTTGTACTTCATCATGGGGGTAATACTCCTCCATCATCATTGCTTTGAATTCAGCCCAAGGTAAGTCATTAGCCATATCCTGGCCTAGCATTTGCACCTAGGCATTCCACCAGGAGAGAGCTGCGCCTTCAAGTGTTCCAGTTGAGAACTTCACTTGGTCAGCAGGCGGACAGTTACACTTCGCGAAAACAGATTCAGTCTTCTCAAACCATCTCACTAGTCCCACAGCTCCTTTAGTCCCGCTGTAGGTATGGGGCTTGCAATCTATAAAGGATTTGTAGGTACAGGGTGGGGGTCCTGTTCCGTCAAACTAAAACATTAGTTGAGTATCCCAAACGACAACAGAGAAATCGATTAGATCACTGGTATCATTTACCTGCTGGCTATCCTGTTTGTGCAGCAGCCACTACCACCTGAACATGTTCGTTAATCAGAGCAGCCAACTCAGCAGGAGTCATGTTGATAGCACCAGCACCACGTCCACCGGCACCATGTCCACGACCACATCCACATCCTCTACCGCGTCCGTCCATATTTCACTTTACATTCACAAATACAATAGTGAGTAATATCCAACACATTAATCTCATTGAAGTATAGTAAATAGTAAGAAATAATGTATTTGCCACAACCACAACATTTATAACAAAAATAATAACCAAAGATAAATAAATTATAAATGATTCACAAAATATTCCATCAATGTCAAAATCTTAGTTTTTTAGTTGGGTGGGAAACAACCCTTCCCACATAGGTTTCAAAAGGAAAGAAACACTATATAGTCCAAGTCATGTAAAGGTAGAATCAGTCCAACACGTCAGATCCGTCACTGTCCTCATCCATCTCTGCTGGTTCTTCTTCGGGGGCTTCCTCTGGTTCCTCTTCCGGGTCTTCCTCATCAGGGTCTGCCACAGGTGCAGGGGCTTCAGCAACCTGAAGTGCTGGTAGCTGTGCCTCGAGTTCGGCAAACTTATCGTCTATCACTATATTCTGATGATCCTGCGCGCCCATGCGCTCAGTAAGCGTTAGCACATTGCCTGCCAAAGTATGATGTCCACCAATGGCCATCGAGAGTCGCTCTTGGAGCATCTCTACCTGGTAGCGCAATTGACGCATCTCAGATCGTAAGGCAGAGTTCTCATCAGTGAGTCCTCTAATCCGCTGTCGCTCCGTGTCTAGAGTGGCCACTAAAGCTGCAAGCGCCTGCTCGAGAGAGATGTCCAAGGTAGGAAGAGTAGGCAATGCAGGGGCTGTCGATGACCTAGTCCTAGGTCGGGTAGGAGCTACAGGTGGTACACGCTCTCTATAAGCCATACGACGTATATAGGTGGGGTAGAAATCCCAGTTCCGCGGAGGATCGAGCACAGCGGTATGAAAGGCTGATCCCAGTCTATCTCGCCAGGAGGATAAGGATGCCGGGGCCAGTTAAATCCCCTATCAGGTATGGGAGAAGTAGGAGGTGACTCAGATCGCGCTGGTCTCTTGCCCAAATCACGGGATGATGATGCCATGCTGCGAAGTACGTGTTGCGTATGCCAATGAGTATACAGTAAAGAATAAGTGACGAGTAACTAACAAACTATGTGGTTATAGTCTAGTGTGTATGCAACCTAGTACCCTATAACCAATGGCTCTGATACCAATCTGTCACACCCTCAAAATCCACGTGCGGGGTTTTACCGCGAGGCGTGTGAACAAACCAGGATCTCAGTCATTAGTTACTCAGAACGAATCTATATAAACATACAACCAAAATCAGAGTTTAACTTTAAAACGATGCGAAAGTGTTTAATAAATATGAAAACCAGAATAATGTAACACAATGTAAACATGCGCAAACAAGCACCCAACGTTGTGCAAAACAAATACATAAATGCTTAACAACCAAAAACCAACGAAAGGGTTCCAACAAAGCTGACATCTACAATGCTAACCCGTGAATGTGCACCTATGCAATGGTAACTTCAACCTGAGAATAATATACTAAAAGAGTCAACATAATGGTTGGTGAGTTCAAGAGTTTTAGTAAAACATAACTGTATCAGTATAAAATATAAGAGTGAAATATATGAGTGCATGAATTAGATAGCTAGTCTAAATTCACAAGTAATAATCATAGTGATTTCGCGATCGAACCTGACTGTGTTTCGTTTGTTGCCTCCCGTCACGACTTACCAGGTCGTGACAATGTTTATGTTAGGAAAAAATTGCACCCGTTTGACCTCGAGTCGCACAGGTGGGGTTCGTCAGACCCAGTAGTACTACCCAAGATTTCCCGCTAGTTACCATTATTAACGACCCGAAAGTGTGAGGACTTTCATGGTATTCAACACTATATCATACTTTACACGTCTTATAATAATAAAGTGTTTGTAAGTCAGTATGTTATCTCCCCCAAAAGAGAGTGTATAAAAGAGTGGGGCATGAACTCACCTGGTATGCACACGAATGATATAAAAGCTTACTTAAAAGAGAGAGGAAAGACAACCTTCAGAGGTTACCTAGAACACACAAGTACATGAGTACGTGTACACAGAACCATAACAACCCTAAGTGCTTAATAACACATTGACCAAATGTTTTAGAAAAACAAGACACATTTGACCCAGTTGACCCGTTTGACCCGTTGGTGACATATTAATTGAAATTCCATTTAATCAAGCATAACAGTTCATCATACATGGTTATCATACAAGTTGTTCATGTATGTCATTTCATCAACCACTTGTTCTACCTAGATCATCATACTACTAGATTATCATACAACTTACGCGAATCTCAAGTAGTCAATATACTCAACACAATTACAATCACATCACAACTAGTACATCATACATAAAGTCTAATCATGCACAACATGCCATGTGAAGCCACTCACGACTTCACACCCTAAACCCTGCCAATCCTACTAAGTAGGGGCCTCAGATTCGCACGCGTGTATGATGATCACCATCATATTATTCAACAAGATTCATACCAACTAAAATATCCAATAGTTATCTATTACAATCCCAAACATGATCCTATCATAACCCATATAATCCATCACCATGTATACCCACTAAGAGATCAAATCTCCAAATAACCAAACAAGCATCCATATGACCCAACTAATCCATTCCACCACATTAGACACCATCAATGAACATTCTAACATGATCCTAACATTACAAACACGCCCAATTCATCATATCTAAGATTCTATGCAATTAAAGTTTCCCTTTTGGGAAAGTACATCCCAAAATCTATCTAACAACCAATACATTCATGAATTCATTAACAATATACCAATTCAAGCTCATGCTATCATCTAGATATGTTCAACACCACCAAACCATCATAATTCACAATTCCCATAATCAAAATGTTTCTACTTAAGGCAAGACATGAACTACAAGATCAATTCTGGGATTTCTAGCATAATCATCATCATTCTAACATTCGTACAACATCATAAACACCATATCATCATCAACTCATCATCAAATCACCAACTTCATGCAATAAAGTTACTATTAATAGTAACGTTTGAACAACACAACAAAATCATGAATTTCTTGTATAAACCATGTAAACCGTCAACAATACTATCTAACTAACATTATACATTCATCAAACCATCAAGAAATCGACATCCAAGCATAAAGTCGACTAGGGTTTCGGCCCAAACATCAAAACCATGAAAAACCACAAAAAACTAACCTTTAATCACATATTGGCTAGGAATTGAAGTTTCTAACGTGTTGTAATCCTTGTATTTGATCAAAATCGATGGGGAATGCTTGTTCTTGGGTCGAATTCGCAGGTTTGTGTGTGTGTGGGTGATGATCGCGGCCGAGGGTTGGGTGGGGGGCTAGGGTTATGTTTTTTTATTTAATTAACCATAATTACCATTTAAACCCCTATTGTTTTATATTTTATTAAAACTAAGCTTTTAAACACTTTTTTAATAGTTTTAACTTAATAATACAACATTATTAACCAACAGTAATAATCATATGCATTATTTTCACTAGCAACAAAATACACGAATTAAATACACACGTTACGAGATAAAATTCACAAATAATATTTAGATTACATAAGCACAACTAATAACCAACATTATTAGTTAAATAATTATCTGTTTATCATTATTAATTATTATTAAGTCACCAACGTTCAACGACAACTAGTGTGTGCTCACGACACGTGTATGCAAGACCTAACGGAACTAACGGAGTTTGGTAACGGAAAATTACCGGATGTCACAATGTACCCTTTCATTTTAAGCACATGGGCACTAACATGCGAGCCTTCTTGCATTTTGCAGGATATAAGTTGCTTCATGGTATCATAGCGCTCTTGTCGGGCCTGTTTCTGAAACATGCCCTTAAGTTGCTCAATCATGTCAAATGCGGCCATGTCCTCCATGTTCTTCTGGAGATCAGGGGACACGGTGGCTAGCATAAGGCAAGCTACCTCATCAACATCCTCCTTAAATTTTTCCCAAGTTTTACGGGCAGCGGCCGTATTGTTTTCAGGCTCGTTGGGAACAGCGCTATCTAAAACATAGAGCTTTTTCGCCATCTTGAGAACAATTCTCAGATTGCGGTGCTATGAGAGAAAGTTGGTGTTGTCAAGTTTCTCTTTCTCAAGAATAGACTTGAGAATGAAGGAGTTGTTGGTTTCAAAAGACATCTGTTTAAATAAGCAAAAATAAATTAATTAGTATTTTCGATGTATTATTTCCTTAATTTAATTAATTACCCATTTATAATAAATTTAAATAAGGAATGAGAATCTGGCTTGGTCAGTTACTAAAGGCAGCTGGGGCACACAACATTAGTAAGTGACTAGGCAGACTGACAACGCTTATCAATTATGAAAATTGCACAACTCTCGGGTATGAGGCCGCAACGACAACATTTGTCAACGCATTGATACGTTTAGCCTCATCTATGCCTATTTTTCTCTCTAGACAGCTGTGGCACGTAACAAGAGAGAAAAGTAATAGTCGTCCTAAAATAGGTACGTGTGGAAGGGCCGGAGGTGTCAACGAAATCCTTACACCTTGAAAGAATAAACTACATATCAAGTGCGGTGCTGTGGCTCCAAACACTGATGTTTCGCTCAATATTCCAAGTGTTCCTTATAATAGGGTGGCATAGACTACTAATTTTATCTATAGGATCCAGTTTTAGTGTTTACCGAATAGGGTCAAACACAACGTATAATTAAGTCATACGTGCGTTGTAAAAGCCAGTTTTACAATATTCAATTAGTGATAATAAATGACGAACCCTTTCGTCTCTCGGGACACCAAATTTTAATACCCTATTAAAACTAGGTTTGTCGCGAGATAGATAACCGATTTTAATTTAATAATTTTAAATTATTAAGTTTTGAAATTTAAACTAATCTTAAATTTGAAAACTAATTGAGTTATTCTTTTAAAATTATCAAGTTTTAAGTTTTGAAATTCAAATTAAGTTTGAATTTGAAAACACTTATCCGGTTATCAACACGTCACGTGACTTTCCGCTGCAATTTTCGGGGTGTGACAAGTATGGGGGTACTCAATATATATAAAATTTTCGGATGAAATACGTATAAATTTCAATTTATGAGCGAAAAACAGAGGGGGGCCTGGCCGCCCCGCCCCCTTCCAGGCCTTAACTAACCTCCGCCCATGTTTGGTTGTCAATAGAAATGATAACTGCAACTTTTGATTGTGGTTTGTTGAAAATGCCAATGTATAAGAGTGTGACATCCGGTAATTTTCCGTTACCAAACTCCGTTAGTTCCGTTAAGTCTTGCATACACGTGTCGGGAGCACACACTAGTTGTCGTTGAACGTTGGTGACTTAATAATAATTAATAATGTGAAACAAATAATTACTATGTTGGTTATTGGTTGTGATTATGCGATGTAAACATTAATTGTGAATTTTATCGCGTAACGTGGAAACGTGTGTGTTTAATCCGTATGTTTTGTATCTAGTGAAGATAATGCATATGATTATTATTATTAAGTTATATGCTTGTTGTTTTAGTTAAAAACCTTTTTAAAAAGTAATTAAAAGCCTAGTTTTTATAAAATACAAATTGCAAGGGTTTAAGGGGTAATTACCATAAATTAATCAAACAAAAAAACCAAAATCCTAACCCTAATAGCCCCCATCGGCCGCGACTTCACCTTCAAACACACACACACTTCGATCATCGACCAAGAACAAGGAAATACCACGATTTGGGTTCGGATTCAAGCAATACATCAAGTTAGAAGCATCAAAGTTCCATTCTTTCTTCGAATTTAAGGGTAATTTTGTGTTTCTTTGGATGTTTTGTAGTTAGCCGAGGGTTTGTGGTTTGAAATCTGCAATTGATGGTCGATTAATGCTTAGTTGTTGATGTTAATGTGTTTACTAGATAGATTACATGTTATTTAACGTCAAGTATGCATAAAGATTGGATTTTTGGTTGTTCTTTCGGGTGATGAACCCTTAGCCGAAAGTTTGATGCAATTTTGATCAAATTAGATCTTGAATGTTGGTTGTTTGATGTTGTAATAATGCTAGTTAGGTTGTATGCATATTAGTTAACGTTGATTTTGCAAGAAAGCTTCGATTTTGATTCATGGTTCATAGGTTACTAAGAATAGTAACTTTATTTTGCATGAAATGTTGAATTGATGATGAATTGGTGTTATGGATATGCTTGTGATGATGATTAGATGCTAGATGGTTGATTTGAACGTTAGGAAATCAAGAAGATGCGTGGTAGTTCATACATTGCTTAAAATAGTAACTTTTTGATGTTGAATGTGATGAATCATGATGAGTTGGTGTTTTGATCATGCTAGGTGTTGTTATGAACTTGAATTAGTAAGTGATTGATGGATTCATGAATGTTTTAGGTGTTTGATGGATTTGGGATGAACTTTCCCAAAAGGGAAACTTTAATTGTGAAATCTCTTAAATATGATGATTTGGGTATGTTTGGGACATTAGGACCATGCTAGTGTGTTCATGGATGGTTTCTAAGGTGAGTAAATGTGTTGTTTAGGTTATATGAATGTTGATTTGGTTTGTACCTGTTTTGGCCTGTTTGTGGAAAAATCATGGTATGAGTCATATAGGTAAGCTAGGACTTTTGTTGATTGATGGTTGATTAAGAATGAACATTTTGGGTGATATGAGCTATGGAAATTGGTATGTTAATGATCATCATACACACGTGCGAATCTGAGGCCCCTACTTAGTAGGATTGGCAGGGTTTAGGGTGTGAAGTCATGAGTGGCTTCACATGGCATGTGATGCGTGATTTGATCCTTGTATGGTGTATTATTTGTGTTATAGATGTTATGAGCATGATAATAGTTGAGTTTCGCATGACTTGTATGATATCTGGCGGTCTGATGATCTAATTAGTACATGTGGTTAATGAAGTGTTATATGTAATCAGTTTGTATGTTAATCATGTGTGATAGGCTGTCATGCTTGTTTGAATGGAAGTTCACCTTTAATGTCACCAACGGGTCAAATGGGTCAACTGGGTCAAATGTGTCTTGTCTTTCTAAAACCTTGAGTTCTTTGGGTTGTAGAGCACTTAGGGTTTCATATCGATTCTGTGTACACGTACTTATGTACTCATGTGTTTTAGGTGACCTTTGAAGGTTGTCTTTCCCCTCTTTCTTCCAAGTCAAGTTCTAAGTTAATTCTTGCGCGCATCAGGTGAGTTCATGCCCCTCTATTTTTATAAACCTTCTTCTTGGGGGAGGTAGCATACTTGTACTCAAATGCTATTTTATTATTATAAGCTGTGTATGTTTTAACATAGTGCTTAATACCTTGAAAGTCCTCACACTTTCGGATCGTTAATAATGGTAACTAGCGGGAAATCTTGGGTAGTACTACTGGGTCTGACGAGCCCCACCTGTGCGACTCGAGGTCAAACGGGTGCAATATTGTCCTTGACATAAATATCGTCACGACCTGGTAAGTCGTGACGGGAGGCAACAAACGCAACACAGTCAGCTTCGATCGGAAATCACAATGGTTATTACTTGTGAATGTAGACTAGCTATCTATTTCAATGCACTTCTTATGTTATGTAAATGTTATTGTTTATGATAAACGCAAACTCTTGAACTCACCAACCATTATGTTGACATTTTAGTATGCTATTCTCAGGTTGTTAATTCTGCTTGCCATTAGGAGCACCACACGGGTCCAGCATGCATTCTAAGACTCTATTTTAAAGACATATTTGTTTGTATCTATTTATGAGTGTTTAAATATTTGGGTTGGCGCATGTTTTGCCAAATATGCATTTTTTTTATATTTTGGGTTTGTCTTATTTACAAAACGCTTCCGCATGTTTTCAAAGTTTGAACTTTGGTAGGTTTTATTTTTAATGTGGCATATAGTGTCGTTCTAAGTAACTATTGACTGTGATCCTGGTTTGTTCACACGCCTCGCGGTAAAACTCCGCACGTGGATTTTGAGGGTGTGACAAAGAGCAAGATAAATAAGTTATTCTACAATTTTTTTGGTTCTTATACATATTTAAGAAACTATTTTTCGCATGAGTTTAGAAAATCTAATAAGCAACACTGAATTGAAAATGTTTTTTTCTGTTTTGTGTGTTTCTGATCCAAATGCAAATTGTGTTTTTAGAATTATGCATCATCATCACGAATGTGAGACCAAACGTAATGGGCATTGAAGGGGCATTATAGATTTATAGCACTTTAAAACGCCCTTACACCATCCCCTTGGGCATTATAGAGGTGTTATAGGTAAAGGGCGTTTTCACCCTAACGCCATAACTTTTAATAAATCTCATAATTGGGTAACAATTGAAGGGCATTAAAAGACATTAACCATTACACACGTTTTTGACAAAAAAGGTGATGCTGAATTGGCGTTGATTTAACGTAACATGCCTCTTTAGAAGCATTAACCATTACATATGGTATGAATCAAACCTTACAGAAAGATAATAACCAAAAGCAAGGGTCAAAACACTATAATTCACAGGGTAGAAATTACTATAAAATGAGTAACCTAAATAAGAAAGAAAACTAACTATTATAAGACAAAACAATGGTCGAACCAAAATCCTTAATCGCCAAATATCACCCTTGATATACTATTAGAAGAAGAGGGCCTTAAAATTAGAACAATACTAGCAGAAACTTTAACATTCTTAGCCAAGCCTTGATAAATATCAAATTCATATTGGCATCATTTGAATTCTTCAAAGTTTCAGCCTCTTGCTTTTTAGCCAAAGCCCACTCCTCTTTCTTCTTCTATCTCTTTAATCAGCTCCAGCCACATCCTAAACCATAAAATTAGTAACTCAAAATTTGGTTTATTTGAAGAGATGAACTGATCCAAATAATCGTGCAACCTAATTAAAGAAAACCCATCAGAATACCTCAAACAAAACACATATGAGGAACCCAATTTTAAATTTATTTGTGACTAAACCCTTCATAAGCTGCTAAGTACACAATTTTACGGGCATCAGGTGCACAAAACAAATTGGAAGGTATCTCTTTGAAACCTGCTTACCGGAGAAGACATCAGATGGAGCTTCAATGAAAACAATTCACACTTCGCTTTTGTTTAATGTTTACTACTAGAACATGCACAAAAAAACGTTAATAAAATTGTATGGAACTGTATGTCGGATAAGGATAACTACGAGAAAATAAATAAACAACGCAATTCAAACATCAGAACTCAATGCTGGAATAGATTACATTCAAGTTGCAAAAGTGCTTACAATTGGAAATCGATTTAATCTATAATTTGGGTACAAACGATTTTGATCTACCATTTGGAAATTGTTAGATTACAATTGGAATAGATTACATTCATGTTATATCAACGAATTTTTTTGTATATTAGATTAACTTGTTGATCGAGGAAATAACGTTAGATTTTAAACATGTTAGGTGTCACGAGAGTGCAAGCTCGATTTAATACTAATGTTTTTTGGTATTTGTAACTAGCAGTGGGCTTAAGCAAATAACTACTTGGGCTTAATTAATATTTGGTTTTAAATATTGTGCTAATTAAATATCATTGTAGATGTAGACTAGATAATTAGGTAGATTTGGTCTCGGGCCACAAAAGATGATGGTGGCTTGCTACTATAATAATTTCGTCCACGTTAATCAAATAGTCCATATTGCATTGCTTATTGGGTTTTGGACATAAAAAGTCCAACAGAGGGTTTTCTGCACATCTCGATGTTTTCCTCTTGATCAAGAAAGATAGAACAGAGAAACAAAAGTTTCTTACGGTTACAAATACAACCATCATAAAATTATCAGTGACACAAAAACAGTCCTTTTACATCATGAAATCCTGTGTCTAATCCGATAAGTCAATATGAGTAACCCATAAATAGATTTATTTAATAGTGGTTCATGATATAAAAGATAATTCAAGTTAGTTTGATTGTTTGAAGATGGAACCCGAATATGTTAATTGGTTTGTTTTATGTTTGATTCTTGTTCGAGACCCGCAATTTCTACAGAATTTGCTTACATTTGGGATATTCGGGCAAAACATTTCGCACATTAGAGCCAATGTGGAATAAAATTGAAGTTGCATGTGCTCCAACCGATGTACAGTTGCCTCAATAACCATTACCTGATGTTGGCTTGAAGAAAGCGACACCAAATCATACGAATCGTCAACAAATGAACTCGAAAATGGATTTTGAAACCCATAAAGATTGATTATCGAACTCATAACTTCTGACAATTGGCATTAAAGAAGCAGACAAAAGAAAGTTAATGCATAGACTATGTGTTACCGTTGCACCCTTAAGCGTTGTGTGGTGACACATCAACTCGATCGCCCCCCAACACCATTACACTCCTACTTTAAATGGGGTGTTGGGCTGACCCCTTAGGGCTGGTCACGGCGTTGCGAACGGTAATATTACCGTTTTTCCTGAACCACCACCCTAAATTCTTCATTGAAGCCCCACTACTTCAAAATATTATTCTTGTCGCAAACTACATCTTCAAATTATATAAACTCAATTCTTCCACACACAGAAATCCTACATTATAAACTAACGTAAGTGTTGTGTCTATTAAATTACATTTGTTAATATATAATTAATTAAATTAAAAATAAAAATATTCAAATAATGATTATTTAATCACCAATCAAGCAACTTAACGTATTGCCTTATACATAGGAGGAGCTCTAGTAAAATAAACTTCACGTTTTCACATACAAATCCATAAATATAGGCGAGTCCCATTGCTACTTTAAACAATTTCACACAATAAAAAATAAATAAAAAAAGATAAAAAAAAAGCCACTATCAACACTCATGCTTTATATGAAACCATTTTCTTTTTGGAGCTAACCCGAACTAACAACCCATGATCAAATTCTGGCAGTGGAATTCTCTTAAAGGATTCATCTTTTTTAAGTAGCTCCCAAGTGAATCTTGTGACAAAATGATGCATCATGACTAAAGTTTCCATTTTTGCAAGCTCGATACCAGGACACATCCTTGGCCCCGCTCCGAAAGCAACGTAACTAAAAGGTGGTGGCGGTGCATGTTTCTCAAAACGAGTCGGGTCGAACATGGTTGGGTTTTGAAAAATGCTATCATCCATATGTGTCATGGATGCGGATAACAACACCTGAAAACACATTACATATAATTAATATAGCGTTGTTTTATATGCTCTTTGGTATATTAATTACATATTGATTAATCATGTGTCATACTTGCCATCCTTTTGGAATTATAAATCCTCCATACTCGATATCTTGCTTAGCACGTCGAAAGCTCAAAGTCACAGGAGGGTTTATCCGCATCATCTCAGTTGCTACTTTCCATGTGTACTTCATTTTGGTGAGGTCTTCCCATGTTAAAGCTTCTTCAAATGCTTTATTACTTGCAATTTCTTGTTGCTCTACGATCTCAAAGATATAAAATTAGTTTTATGGACGAATTACAAAATTTGTTTATCTTGCCATTTCGGCTTTGAGGCTTACATGTTCATAAATAATATATATACAAGCAAATGGCCCGAATGATGTATGACATGAGCACTAGACACAATTATAATGCTTCTACAATGATAACAATTAAAATAGGGGCAAGAATGTGTTACCTTGAATTATAGTAGAGTAAATAGCTTTATTGTTAGCCAAAAGCCTAACCAAGAAGGTAAGAAGGACGGATGTGGTGTCATATCCAGCGATCATCAAAACGATGACATTGTCAATGATCTCCTCTTCGGACATCATTGTTGAACTATCATCATCACAAATGGTAAGCAACGATGTGATCAGATCTTTATGAGGATCTCCTTGTTGATTTTGTTTCTTAAGGGCCTCCCTTTTCTCGCATATAATAGGTAAAATCATCGGTATAAGTTTCTTTCTGGCTGTGATCCCGCGACTAAATTGAGTGAAAGGCAAATTGACTGGAATTGACAACACACCTTCAATCATATCTTGAAAAAGCGGTAGCATTTTCTCTCTTTTAGGTCCTCTTTCAATCCCAAAAAGAAGCGAGCAAATTATGTTGAAGGTTAAGATCTTGATCAAGGGTTGCACCTACACCATTATAGAAATTAGATATAGTGGATGAACTTATTTTGATATTTCTTTTACTATACTATTTGTTTTAACCAGAGCTTAATTGATTGAGAACCTGTTTTGATTGTAACAAAATTGCTACCTGATTAAAACGACCGCTTTTTACCAAACCATTTTGCTTAGCACTCGTTTTGACTTGTTACCTAACCTGACCGCTTGCTTTAGGAGACTTCAACATCATTGATGTCCCGTGCAAACGATATTGATTTCATTATTCAACACAGTTACAATACTTCAGTAACAGTTTAACAATTTTTTATAAAATATTATTTACCTGGACCTCATGTTTACCATGCCAATACGTTAGAAGGTGGTGTTGGACTTCTTCATCTACTTTTGCAACATATTCTTTTAACACTTCAAGTTTAAGAAATGAACCTATGGCCGCTCTGACTCGTCTGTGATCGTTTCCAGACAACTCGACTATGTTTCTGGAACCCAAGATCCTGCTGATTGATGGTGGTTGTGTGTTGGTGAGTAGGTTCCCATCACAAGTGTATATGAACTTATTCGCGGTTGGACCGTGCAAAACAACTGTCAGGTATCCAAAAAGACTTGCTTTCCAAACAGGACCGTAGTTTGTAATTCTTTCTTGAAACCATTTATCGACCCTGTCGGCCTTCAACGCGTTTAAAAGGCCGAGGCTTTGCCCTATCACTGGCAGTCCCAAAGAACCAGGTGGTAGTTTAGGGTTATACCTCTTATGGTGCCAAAGGAAAATGATGGGAACAAAAATCAACAATAACAGTGAATTCATTAAAACCATGAACTCCATGGCTACATAACACAAGGTTGTATGAGATAATTCATTGTATATATAGAGACTCATGTTCTTTAGTATTGGTTGTCATTTTATGTGATTGGCATCCATTGAAAAGATTCATTTGCAATCATGAAGCTAGAAAACGTTATTTACGAAGTCTAATCTATATTATATATTTGATTATTTATTCACATATATTTGGAACTTTATTAGATAATACTTGATATGGATGATGATGAATTTTGATTTATGTATAACTGTGCAATTGTAAACGTATATTTGGACACACTTAACCTTTAAACATTAAAAAAGGTGTTTTAATTTGCTTCAAACGATTATTGTTGATGTTGGGTTCAGTGGTATCTTGGTTGGATTTATTTATCAAAACGATTTTGAAGTAATTATTAATCATATTAATAATATATAACGCAACGGAGTAAAAATCAAAATACCAAAAGTGAACCCGACAGGAACAGGGTTACAAACAATGCAAATACAGAATATTATTAACTTACCGATGAGATATTATATATCTTGGTTAATAATTAACCGTTTGAGACACCGAGGGTTCAACGAATTAAGTGCTAGAATGAACGAACCGAACGGGAACGCACAATAAGACTCGAGATTCTCGGGTCTTGATGTTACGTGGTGACAGCCAAGTGTTTTGTGCACAAATCAACTGTTCTTGATCTTTGTGGTCGATAGATGTCACCAAAATATAAAAGCCACTTTTCCTCTTTTGCTTTTGATCTACGGCCACAATGTTTGACCAGAAACAAAATCGCCTGAAGCCTTTGTCAAAAAGAAAAATCGCAGCACCTTACTTTGGTGATCCATATCCATATTATATATATATATGTTAAAAATTAGGTTTTCTAAAGCTAATTAAACATTTAATTAATAATAATCTACTTGCGGGCCCCTGACCCGGTTAGATCAATATTAACCCACGTAATAACAGAGATCCGAAACAATAACGTTTAACGCTTAAACGTTTATAAATAATTTATAACTTTTATAAATCATTTAAACCCGATATAATTCGTAAACGCCAGTTAAATAAAATAAGTGGACTTAATATTCGTTGTCCAAGGTGTAACTCTTATGGGTCATAGCTCGGTTGGCAACGTGACGTAACCGAACCCGTACATAATCCAACAGTTGAGGCCCCTTCAGATTGATGTTTAGGATCAATGGATGAACAATCTATGGAGTTCTGCACAGATTGTGCAGGGAATCCGGTGGAAGACCAGGGTCAAACGGGACACACAAAATACACAAATACAATCTGACTTCCACACACTCAATCGTGGTACATGTAGGGGTATTTATACATATAATTTGGCGGTTAACAACTAACTAAACTAACATAATTAACCCCTTAATACTTTTCTAATTTTGACCTTTCTAATCTAACTTTAATTGATTAATTTCTTGATTACAAATATCCAACAATTGTCACAAGTTCATGTGTTGCAATCATATATCTAGCAAATCTAATTATGTCTGCTTTTAAACAAATTACTAGAATGTTTGATCATTTTTTTCTGCTAATTGTTGGATTGTTCTAAAAACTTTTTACTCAAATACACTACAAGATCACTTAGTTACTCACAAGAGATTTTGTTAATATGAAAGATCACAGTGATTAAGAAAATAAAGAGCATAATTTGGTGATGAATTTAAGTATAAATTTTTATATGTTCCCAAAAAAGGTTCAATTACTACATAATATTACGAGCTTTGAAGCATCTAGTAGGATTGTTATTTTGTGACCGTGAGGTCATGTGTTCAAACTGTTGGAAACGGTACTCTTCTACACAAAGAGTAAGATTAAGCAATGTTAGGTATCTTTTGGATAGCAAATCACAACCAAACAACGCACAAACAGAAAAGAAAGAAGAAACGAGGCACACACGAGATCTAGAGTAGTTTCGTCTAATCTAACCTATGTCCACATTGTTGCAAGTAGGTTTTAATATTTTATTACTCAAAGGAATTACAAAGAACTATCATTCTCTTTATAATAACCAGACTAGTTTAATGGTTTTTTAATTACCTGATAAAGCCCACTAGAATTAGGCCTAAAGCCTCACAGCTAAATGTGGGCAAGAAAACCGGTTCGGAAAAAAAAGCGGTCAAAACAACCGATCTGGTTTGAAAAAAGACCGACTTCAATCAAACTGGTTCCAACCCGATTCGAACCAACGGTTTGTGTACCGGTTTAGCAGTCCAACACCCATAAACGGTTTTAAAACCGGTTCAATAAAAAACCGATTAAACCGAGAAAAATCGCTTTCTTAAAAAAGGAACCGATTTCAAAACCGGCCCAAACCAGATTGAGGGGTTAGTTAGTAAAACCGATTTATAAACTGAACTGGTTTGAAAAAAAAACCAGTTTGATCACATAACAAAAAAACCGGTCCGGTTTATAAACCGAACCGGTTTGAGAAAAAAAACGGTTTGTAGACCTCTACCCACAGCCCACTAGGCTACGGGAGCTAAATCAACTAACTATTACGCCCTTTTTTTGAATATCAATTCTGATGCTTAAATTTTCTCTCGTTTCATATCATGATCTCACTCGTCCATATATGTTAAAACTACCCATTCTACTGCATGCATCACTAGAAAAGTAATTAATTAAGAACCGCAAAAACCATATCGAGAAAATCACTTTTATTGCCGCTTTGTGACAAGTGTGTAGTTTGCGACCCATGTTCCGATCTCAAGTTGATGTATGGTTAATTTGTGATCAGATTTTTCCCGCGACCAATTTTTTTAATATTACTTAATTACTTTTTTTACATTTTTGAGGTACAATTATTATTTTTTACATTATTACGACCCGTTTGTCATTGTTTTTCTAACCAGGTTGAGATTGAAGTTTTACGACTGTTTTGTGGCCGATTCATTTTATTTGTATACATTTTAAATTTAAGACCGATTCGCAACAGTTAAAGTAGGGTTGCGAACACATTTTTTGCAATAGTTTTACAAGTGGTATTTAGTTTTAGTTGTAATTTTCTTTAGTTTCCATATTTTGCCACCAAAATTTTGTAACCACTTTGCAACCGAATAATATTTTACAACCAAAGCATTGCTGAAAAGAGGTTTTAAGCACATTTTAGTTTTAGAAATCATACACTTTTTACTTTTAGTTCTCACACTTTAGAAACTGTAAATAGATTACAACTATCATACATTTGTTGTGGTTTCTCTTTTTTTAATTCTCAGTTCGTACAACTTATGACCAACGCTTAAGATAGATTCCAAAGACAGATTTTAACTTGGAAGAGTTTGTTGCGGGATAAATCTATAGAATTGTTTACTGAATGATTAATAATAATGCATGAAGCAAGACATCAACTTTCACACTTGAAACTGCACTTGGAACATTTCTTTTGCCTAGCGCAATCATTTATGTGAACAAACTTACAAAATCTATCACAACTTAATTAGATCTATGAAGCTCAATGTATTGCTGCATTGTCTAGATTGAAGCTTCACAAGACACCATGGTTTCTTTGAGTGGCTTGAACTGAACTAACAACCCTTTATCAAATTCTCGCATTGGAACTCTCTTAAAGGATTCATCTTTCTTAAGTAACTCCCAAGTGAATGTCATCACCAAAGGATGCACTATGGCCAAAGTTTCCATTTTTGCAAGCTCAACACCAGGGCACATCCTTAGCCCACCTCCAAACGCCATGTAACTAAAAGGTGGTAGTGATAGTGCGGGTTTCTCAAAACGACTAGGGTCGAACATGGTTGGATTTTGGAAAATGCTATCATCCATGAGTGTTAAGGACATAGATAACAACACCTGAAAACACATCATAAATTCGATTAAGTAGTTAGTGTATTTGGTATTTTGTTTGTAAACTTCATTCATTAATCAGTTTTGTGCCATACTTGCCATCCTTTTGGAATTATGAATCCTCCATACTCAATATCTTGTTTAGCTCTTCGGAAGCTAAAAGCCACAGGAGGGTTTATCCGCATTATCTCAGTTGCTACCCTCCATGCGTACTTCATCTTGGTTAGGTCTTCCCATGTTAAAGATTCTTCGGGTGCTTTATTACTATAGATCTCTTGCTGTTCTGCGATGTTAAACATATAACCTTAATTTGATGGACAGATCATAAACCGAAAGGTATATGACTTGAATGCATAAATGTTAATATATATTTGCGATTAATACAACATAAATGTGGCCAAAATTGTATTACCTCGAACTATAGTAGAGTAGATAGATTTGTTGTTAGCCAAAAGCCTAACATAGAAAGTAATAAGGACCGAGGTCGTGTCATATCCTGCAACCATAACCATAATGACGTTATCAATGATTTCCTTTTCGGACATCATTGTTGAGCCATTATCACGACGAATGCTAAGCAACGAAGTGATTAGATCTTTATGAGGACCGCTACGTTGATTTTGTTCCTTAAGTGCCCCCCTTTTCTCATGTATTAGATGTATAATCATCGGCACAAGTTTCTTCCTTGCTATTATCCCACGATTGTATTTAGTGAAAGGCAAATTGATTGGAACTGATAACAAACCTTTCATTATATCACGGAAAAGCGGCAACAATTTCTCTCTTTGCGGTCCTCTTTCAATCCCAAAAATAAGCAAGCAAATGATGTTGAAAGTTAAGGTCTTCATCAAGGGTTGCACCTACACAATTGCAGGTTAGAATGTTAAATTTTTTAGATCGAAAAGATATATAACTAGTTCATTTTGTTCTACGTGTTCTCGTAATAATTTGTATTCCACGTAGATCCCTCTCTTACTTGATCACTAACAATTAAATAATTTAATGAAATTATATATGTTCATTGTAGAATTATTATAAGATGCATAAACGATTATTTACCTGTATCTCATGTTTTTCATGCCAATGCGTTTGAAGGAGGTGTCAGATTTCTTCATCTACTTTCGCGACATATTGCTTCAACACTTCGAGCTTAAGAAACGAAAGTAGGGCCGCTCTAACTTGTTTGTGATCTCTTTTAATACAACTCGATTATGTTTTTGGAACCCAAGATCCTGCTGACTGATGGAGGTTGTGTGTTGGAGAGTAGGTTTCCATCACAAGTGTATATGAACTTATTCGCGGATGGGCTGTGCAAAATAAGTGTTGGGTATCCAAAAACACTTGCTTTCCAAACATGACCATAGGTTGTAATTCTTTATTGAAACCATTTATCGACCCTGTCGGCCTTCAACGCGTTTAAAAGGCCGAGACTTTGCCCTATCACTTGCAGTCCCAACGAATCGGGTGGTAGTTTACAGTTATACTTCTTATGGTGGCAAAGGAAATAAACGATTGAGTTAATTACATGTTGGTCCTTGTGGTATGCTCATGTTGCAGTATTGGTCCTAACTTTTAGAAATTACATCATTAGTCCCAACAGTACGTTTATCAAACCTTAACACTATTGGTCCTTGACATTAACTTCTCTTAAGCTTTTTAGGTTAAGTGAGGTGAAAATACCAAAATATCCTAAACTACAAGAAAAAATTTATATATATATATATATATATATATATATATATATATATATATATATATATATATATATATATATATATAGGGGCCGGTTACTCTATAAAGTGTTTCGTGCAAAGCGTACGAAGTTTTGGGGTGAAATTATCACGCAAGAACAAAGTGATAATTACGCAATACAAATTACACTCGCACGGAATTATCACGCAAAAAATACCTTCTTGCGTAATAATTTCACATTTGCGTGATAATTCCATCTCTGTGTGATTAATTATTACCTCTGCGTTATAATTCCACCCGTAACGTCTATTCTTGTGTGATAACTTCGTACGCTTCGCAAGTAAAAAAATATTTTGTATCGTAACATTTCTCTCTCTTTCTTTCTCTCTCTCTCTCACTCTCTCTCTCTCTCTCTATATATATATATATATATATATATATATATATGTATATATATATGTATATATGTATATGTATATATATGTATATATGTATATGTATATATATATGTATATGTATATGTATATATAAGATTTGGTTCATGTGAGAACCCTTTAACTTTATAATAGCCTTTGATTTATTATTAAATATTTCAGATTCTAGATCAATGGCCTAGATTAGTTTAAGGGTAAATTTGTAATTCTAATCTTTGTACTTTTTGTTGATTGTCAGCATCAATCAACACAAAAGCCTCATCTGATCTTTTCTTTCTTTCAAGTTACAAATCTCATTCTCTCTTTTTCTTATCTCTTTCTTTTATTTGATCTCTTCCTTTAGATCAAGAACACAAAAATCCTCTAACTCATGTCTTCTACCTTTTTGATGTCAATAATGATTAAGAATGAAGAGGAGGACCATGAATCATCGGTCAGAAGGTTTCTCCGACGAGGATGTTTCTTATTCGCGTAACAGTGAACCGAACAACATATAGCTCATCGTCTAACAAGTACTGAACATAACCTACAATGGTGACCCAGATCTTGATTTAACTAATGTAAACCAATATTAACCAATGTAAATCAATCTGTAAAAAAAATGTAAAACAAACGATATTAAACTATGTAACTACAACTCCATGACTTCAGAAACCTAACAACCAAATCAACATTTAATCATGTAACTACACCACCGTAAAGAAATTTCATCATTGTAATTAAGCCACATCTAGGATGGACTTAAGTGTTAGTGAATGTCCGTTATGGACACTTAGGCTGTCCTCTGTGGATACTTGAACATTCTTAGAATGTCCGCTGTGGACACTTAGGTTGTCCGCTATGGACACTTAGGTTGTCCGCTGTGGACACTTAAACATTCTTAGAATGTCTGCTGTGGACACTTAGGCTGTCCGCTGTGGACACTTAAACATTCAAGTGTACACAACGGACAACCTAAGTGTCCACAACGGACATTCTAAGAATGTTAAATGTCCATAGCGGATAGCCTGAGTGTCCACAGCGGACACTTAAACATTCTTAGAATGTCCGCTGTGGACACTTAGGCTATCCGCTATGGACACTTAAATATTCAAGTGTACACAGCGGACAACCTAAGTGTCTACAACGGACATTCTAAGAATGTTCAAGTGTCCACAGCGGACAGCCTAAGTGTCCACAGCGGACAACCTAAGTGTCCACAGCGGACATTCATTAACACTTGGTTTGTTCCAGTGTTGAAATTTTATTACAGTGTTGTAGTTACATGGTTTAATATTGTTTGGTTATTAGCTTTGCTACATGTTACAACAATGTAACATTGTAATATGATGTAAATACGTACGGGTGAATAAGAAAATAGTTTTACATTGGTTTACAATAGGTTTAGTTTTTGTTAGTGCATCCATTGATTTACATTGGAAAAAAATTAGTATTACAGTGATGTAGTTTCGTTATAGTGGTGTATTTAAATTGGTTTATAACATTGTAACCTGATGTAATTGTGTACGAGCAAAATGTTTTTTTCAATATAAATTACTATAAGTAATTACAATATGATGTGATTCATTATAAGCATTAGGATTTACATTCAAAAAGCATGATTTAAATCATTGTAGTTAAGTAATTCAGTTATATTATAGATGTAAATCATTGACTAAAGTGATGTAGTTTTGTTATACCGGTATAACACGTGGTTTAGGTGTTGTAAAATGGTTTTTAGGGGTTGTAAATGCTACTTATTGTTATGTTGTTAGTGCATATGTTCTTAGTTTACTAATTGTTTTTTGTTATTCAAATAAACATGATGCAATTCAGTGTAAGTATTATGAGATGTCATGCTACTTATTGTTATATTGTTAGTGCATATGTTCTTAGTTTACTAATTGTATTTTTGTTATTTTAGTTTGACTACAATGATGTAGTTTCGTTATACTGGTGGAAAGATGTGGTTTAGGTGTTGTAAAATGTTTTTTAGGTGTTGTAAATGTTAGTTACAATGATGTAACTACAGGCATCTGAACTAAAGCATAAAAAAATTATCGAGACTATATGGAAATTAAAGAGAAAAATGATATGAATTTAATGGTGTAATTTTTATAAAAAAACAATATAGTATAAAAAAGTTATGAATGCATAAAAATAATTGGGTGTAAAGTGATTTTTATAAAAAAAGAAATATATAGGTGGAGAGAGAAACTTAGGTAGTAACACTTGTTACCATCATATTCAACCTGATTTTTTGGATTGCTTAATTGACCAAATTGTCCTTTTCTATTAAGAAAACCAAATTGACACATGTCATGATCTTATTTATCTAAAAACAAATCAATGGATCAAATAGGATTAAAGGGTTCTCACAAAAACTAAGGGTTCTCATTTGAACCATATCCT